>JARVJO010000330.1:12326273-12340118 GCA_031762555.1 Cynodonichthys magdalenae
CATTATTACTGATTTTCTTTTAATGCTGATAAAGCAGCACAAGATACAGAGAAAAATGGATGGATGGATGGATGGATATGTTGGGGTGTTATATATTAATATATTTTGAGGTTGTTTTTTGTTTCCAAGTATTTGCTTTGATATTTAAGATAAGCTGCTTTGGTTGTTGAAAAAAACAGTTTTAATTCTACAAATAATGCATCGGTGTTGAAATGTTTCTGCTTGCATCCATTGTGACATTAGATAAAATGCCTCTCTAAACCAAGCTCCCTGGCCGATTTTTAAACCCAGCCCACCCCTTCTTACATGAAACCCATATTAATACTTTGACTTCAACTACAATATGTCTTAATAAACAGTTAAAATAACAAAGCTTGTGTACCACCAGAAAAGGTTCAGCAAGTTGAAATATAGAGCAGCAATGGTGTGATTACCTGTATGCAGTGGTGTTGTAGATTCTACAGGCTCCTAAACCCCCACATCTCTTCTGACCCCATTTGAGACAGGTGGTGTCAATGATTGCTCCAAAGTAGATGGGTGCAGGGATCCCCGCTGTAAAGACCAAAATCCATTTTTCACAATCAAACCTCTGAGAACTCAAATAAAACTGATTCTGCTTTCACTGCTCAGATGTTGCACACATAACATTTAAACTCAACAGTTGACATTCTGAGGTGTATCTGTTAGTGAAACGCTCTTTAGGCGGATCTGAAACCAGGTTTACCTGTTTCTGTTCAGCTCTGAAACCCCCACGGGCTGCACTCTGAAGAAGACTTACCAAGAGTTCGAGTTGCCAAGGCATGGAAACCCAGAGCCAGAGATTTCAGCTGCGGTTTGATGCACCTGCATGCAGAAAAGTTGGGTGTTTTTAGGGCTTTACAGTCAGAAATCATTAGAAATAGAACTAATACTACATACACACAAAACAAACAAAAAGAATCAGTCAAATTCCATTTTCACTTGTCATTGGCTACTAAATCACCGAAGTGCTATTTTCTGCTTCAATTTAACCTCTATTATGAGGGAAAAAGCAAATAAGGTATTTATTTTTAAAAAGCTAAGCTTTAGGAAAATTGCGGTTTTAAGAATTCTTTATAGACTGACATGTAAAACAAAAACGAAACTCTAAACTTTAAATCATCTAACTCTATTACTGCTTCTAAACACCACTTGAGTCCTATTTTAGACCTGTTGATGTGACAGCAGAGGTCATGTAATGACGTAATCCCACCAGCAGAGGCCGCTGTAATACCTGGTTAAAATGTCTTCCCCTAGGATTAGATTACAGGTATAATGTGTGAAGTTTTCATTGTAAAATGATCATATTCATGTTCATATTCATGGCAGTTAATGACTTTAACACTAAAATATATTGGTAGGGTCTAACAATACATTTTAAATTTGATTGCTGTTATTTAAAAACAATGTTTTTATTTAAAAAAATGTAATATTTTCCTACATGCAAGCATTTTAGCTCCCATCTCCTCATGTCTCAACCTTTTCTTTTTTTTTTTTTGTTGCTGGCATCGTTAGAAATCACAAGAATAGAAACGTACAAATACTGAACTAACAAACCACTACTTCATGCACCTCAAGAAGAATTGAGCCATAAAACAAAATAATGGACATTTGGTATTTTGGTACTTCTGACTTATTGGGTTATTTTACATGTATTTTTTCAATACATGAGTCTAACCTGATGAGAAACATGTAGCCTGGTGTGCCCCCAAGGGAGATGATGAAGGAAGTGATAACAGAGAGGGCAAGGAAGTACGGGAACATCCTGTCGCAGTCGTCCTTTTCAGGGCATTGACCTGCGCTGGCCATAAAGTTTCCAGCCGCGCCGACACAGCTACAGTTAGAGAAGACCTGAAGAGACATGAAAAGGTTGCCGACACACCTACACAGCAATGCACGTTAACAAATAAAGAGCTGTGCTTTATTAGTATGCACTTTTTAAAATAAAAAAATGAACTAATAAAATGCAGGAGCTAAACATAAAATAAATATGTCATATATAGGAGAAGATTGTGTCATTTTTTAAAAATGTTGACAGTTGTTTCATAAAAACACTTTGTCGTATTTCAAAGGCAGGGTTCTTACTGTGTCTTTCCCTGAGCCTGTAGAAGTGGTGCAGCCGGCAAGACATGGAGAAACATATGTGATGCTGTTCTTCCCACACACAGGGTCCCACTCATTTGGTGAACACAGACAGTCTGAGTTGCAGGCCAGTTTACCTGTGCTGGAGAAAAAAAACAAAACAAAACAGAGTAACATAACCTTTGTGATGGAACTAGAAAACATGACTACAAGGAAGTGATTGCAAACTACTGGAAAATAAAAAAAGCAACAATGTAATTCTAATGCAAATATATGTAAAAGTTCTGGTTGCACCCCCTTTTTAAATAACACATTCATGCAGAAACTGCTTGCATCATGTTGTTCTGTGGCCAGACCTTAATCTTTCCCCAATCAAACCTGCATGGGAACTGTACTTACATCAACTCCAACCCAGTGCCAAATCTCAAAGGTCAGTTATAACCGCCGTGGACTGACTTTTCACAGTAGAGCTTACGATAGCTGTATGATGTTACCATACTGCCATCTCTGTTATCTATTTGAGTCGATATTGTATTTATTACATGCAATTTTGTTGTTAGTACAAGTTTCTTATAAGCACACAATCATGAGTAAGGCTACCAACTACACTACCCACACTACGCTATTTTTCCAAGCAAAAACATTCCTGAATCTTGATGCAACAGGAACATTTGTGACTTACTCGTTGTACGACAACGTCACCCCGGCCACCTTGGCATTTTCACAACTCATTGCGAAGAAAAACAGAGAAAGAACGTAACCAATTAGGGAAGTGCCAAAAGCAACTTTGGCTGCTCCCATGATGTTCAGCTTCAGCCTCTTCATGAGCAGACCACCAGAAAACATCCCCAGAGCCACAGCAGGGATGTTGATCACACCTGGGATCATAAAAAACATAGACTTTATTATTGAAAAAAGAAGTGACTTACTTGATTAAAAACTGGTTTGCATTTTACATCATGTACACTTTCAGCAGAGAAATGTTCAAACTTCTTAAAAAAAGGGTAATTGCTTTTTATTTTTTGCTTTTATACCTCCAAATACATTGTGTTTGATCTACACGTCATTAACTGTGGTCACTAATATTAGATTCTCCTTTATATGCATCCAATCTGGTCAGAGCAGGCATCTCCTCTAATGAGACTGTATGATTTCAGATATTTTCATTTTCTGCTGTGAACTTCATTAAGTATTTCATTTTATGTCCAGAGCAATTTTTCATATTCACAAAGCCCCCGTCACTGCAACGTTGGCAGCTGGTGGGCTGAATTCGAATATGCTAATCCGGTTCTTATACAAGTTCTGTCTGAAGGTCTGTCTCATTCAAGGGACACAAAAGCTAAAAGAGGACTTGTGAAATGAAAGGAAACATGTTTCATAAACATGCAACGTACCCATCAAAAAGTTTGCTTTCGAGGCAGACTGCCTGAAATGCTGCTCTATGTACTTGGGCTTGTAGGTGACCATGCCAATGAGAGAGTTCAGCTGGATGACTGTCACACACAGGTAGATCAGATACACCGGGTGTCCCAGCAGAGTTCGCAGGGTTGGAAAAAAATCTGTGTATCAAAAAAAGTATCAGCAAATTAATATACATATAAAAAACATTTTAAATCAAAGCAAACCTCTTTTTAATCCTTACCTTTAGCCATTTCTATAAAATTGGTGTGTTCCTCTGCTTTATACTTGTTCTTCAGATGTGGCGGGTCTTTAAGAAAACTCGTCTTCTCCTGGTTGCACGGCTGTGGGAGCTGAGACTCGGATGTGGGTAGAGAGCGGGGCAAAAACCAGAACGGGATGGCAGAGAGCAGGGTGATGATTCCAGCGATGAGGTAACCCAGCCACCATGCTCCAACCCAGCGGGCATCTGCTGGGGTTATGGTGATTGACTCTATGTCAAGGATGCAGAGGAAGAAAGGTAAGTTAATGAATGAAAGAAAACAATATAAATAATGGCCTGTCAAGGATTCCCTTTGTTCTGGTAACCTAAGGTGCAAGGCCTCCATAGGTTGTTCTCTAAAATGTTGTTTTCCCATCACCCAGTGGAAAAACTATGAAGCTGCATCAAATTGATTTAAGTAGATTGTGAGAAAAGGCTACAAGGGTGCTAATACAGTTCTTATAAAAATCCCCTCAACCTGTTGCCTCCACAACCTGGATATCCAGCAGAAGATCGGGAGATGGGTATCAATACATCCATTTTTGAGGCTACATGATCAGTACCTGTGAAAGTTCGACCCCAGTGACATTTTGTAGATTTAAAATAAGAATTTAGCATGTTTTTTTTTTTTGCTTTTGCTTTATTTCTGAGAGTATGTTTCAATGGAATATTGTTGTCCGTATGAGCTGAATTACTGTAATAATTTATTGTTGATGAGAGACATCTGTCGAAGCAGCAACAGGGCGAGAGCGTTCTGGTAACAAGTCGCAGCTGTGAATGAATCTTTGTCCATTTTGACTAAAGATACTACAATTTATTTAGCTTTGTTTGACATTTAAAGCGATATTCAATGACTTATATACAACAAAGCAATTCTCTGGCAAAGACCTGAACAACTCCTGAGAGTTGACTTTTCCACAAAGGATTAAAACAGCAGTGATTAAAATGAAAATTCATTGCCTTGAAGTGAATGCAGAGGTAAAGGCTTTGAATGGGAATGAGACGACTCTATTAGTGATTCAAAAAAGTGAAAAGACTGAAAGGCAGCTAACTAGCATACTATACGACATTGCTGATGAAAATGAGAGCAAACCGACCAACAGTCCTCCCTGGAACTCTCAGTGCAAAACCAGTGGGTCAATCCATCAGCCTGGCCAGCATTGCAGAGCAACCCCTCTTCAACCAAAGAGAAAACAGCAAAGGATTGTTGCCAAAACAAAACGATAGGAGCAAACCAACTGAAAACATGGAATTCCACTAGAAAACAGGTTTGCTCCACTTCTACAAGTCTCGTGACCCCTCGTAAGAAATCTTTAAATCTTTAAACATCAGCAAGCGGTTTAAAACAAATTGAGCTCTAAATGACTTCTTCCGCCCAAAGGGTTTCAGAAACAGCCACCCACCAAGTCACAAAACCTAATAAATGGTGAAGGATCCGGGAAAGAGATTAAAAGCTTTTGCAGCAAAAAAAACATCAAAGTCCATAGTTTTGACAATAATATGGTGCCTGATATCCCAGAGAAAATATTGACGATCACGTATGAGCATCCAACAGTGAAAAAAATCATCATCCACACAAGAGCACGTGATGTTGTGAAGCATCAATCGGAAATTTTGCTTCGGGATTTTATTCATTTGTTGAGTAAAGTTCACAGTGTCAGTAAGGAGGTATTTTTCATTGGATAGAGATGAGAGATATAGTAGACTGTTGATGCTCAACAAATGGCTCTTGTGCTGCAAAATCAGTGAACATTATCGACAACGTCAGCATTTTCTGGGAACACAGACATGTTTTGAAGGCATATAAATAAATCTGGAGTACAGCTTTTTACTTCCAACATTTTTTTATTGTGTGAATCAGACAGTAGAAACCTCTGCCACACACAGGAGAAGACAAGAAAACACACAACTGATAAGACGGCATGCTGAAGGTCAACTGCAGCCCGCTGAGATTAAACGGAACAAGATGGAGTCTTCTGCATCACCACAAGTGGAATCCCCCCAGACTTCAGCAGGACAACAGGTGGACCTGTCTAAGCCCCAACAGAGGACCCCCAGACCTCACCCTCCTCTCCACTCAGGGCAGATTCCCCCACCTGGATTTCACTAACATAAATAAACCTGTCAAGATTGCAAACTCACAACACACCCAATAAGTCCACATACCGTCATCATCCTCCTGTCCCGGCACTAAACCAAGATCTGCTAAAAGTCCCCCAACACCTCCTTCACATATCAAAAGAATGTTTGTGTTCAAGACGTTCTAAACTAAATTACTCAGAGTTTGCATTTGTTCATTATTTAAATTTTTGCTTTTGTAGATTATTTTAATATACATTTTGCAATTTTTTTAATTTTTAATACTGAAATTGTTTATTCTTGCAACCAAGTAAAATTTGGTAGCAGTGTAAAAAAAAAATTGGCACTATTTTGTACAACTTTTAAATTGAAATTATCTTCTTTTTTTCTCTTTCTTTCTTCTTGCTGGCTGCACTCTATTTGATTGTTACCAGAAATCTTTGTCCTTCACTTCCCTCAGCTGGCCTCTCTCATTAGCTAATTGATCTTAATCCTGTACACCTGGTCACAGAGGTGAACCGTGGCGTGCACACACCCACTGAGATCCACTTGCAGCTGGATCTCATGACATTGTGCATTTAGTTTTATGACAGAAAATACCGTTTTCACAACGGATATTGTGACGTGTAATGGTGAGAACAGCGCAGGTGCTGCTAATAACATTAATAATAGAAAGGAAGTTACTACAGCTTTGTTGTGTCAACAAAACCAGGAAACTGGTGAGTAAACAACACGCACAAGTCATGAGGTCCAGTGTTTCCCAAAAAAACAGGAACATTAAAAATGTTCCTATTGTTTTTCCCAGTACCTTCATGGATTAACGTGTTTTATCACATGACATGAATAAACCTTGAGAATGAATCAAACCAGTAATTTTAACAGCAGGATCATGCAGCCATTAAAATAACACGTCATCTAATTATTACTTCTCTTTTTATTTAACTAATTTACATATTATTTTTAAATATTTGGCAATTCACTGTTGACAGCGAAGAAACTATTTAACTGATAATGTAAACATATGTCCTCACTGTGCATCTGACAATAAACTTAAAGTCAAAGTATTTCCTGCATGATTTGTAGAAAAGGTCTGCTGTGAAAGAAATCTTTATGCCAACCCTTTTAAGCTCCTAAAACAGGAAAATCCTGGTATTCAGATTCATATTTTTGAAGGTCCAAATAAATTACGTTTATAACTATGATGCATGTATGTAAATGTCTGACCACAACTGTAAAAGACAAACCACCTTATGACCTCTTTTGAATTGCTGTTATTTTAACATCCAGATATAATTTGTTTTTGATTCTCCAAATTGAAATTGATTTCTACTGCAAGTAAGATACTGACTAATCATGTTTACTCTACAGAAACCCATTTTAAAAGAAATTGTACTTTCATTTATGTATTCTCTGTTTTAGATGGCGTAAGTCATACATGCCTACATTAGCTGCAAATCAGATTTTTTCAGTAATTACATTTCCATCATAAAATATCTTTTGGCAAAAAGTGTTTAATCTTTTTATTTACTGCTTATTCTGATTGGGTTTTTATCATTCTTGTGAAATAATATGAAGAATATATCATCATCGAAAAATATTTCCACATATGTTATTTTATTAATCATATTTTCCTAAATCTTTTACTCTTGTATAACATGCCTCTGCATAAATAAATAAAATGTGCTGCAACTCACCCATTTTTACAAATCCAATGTCCACGTACAGTTTAGCACAAAGGGAACCTAGGAGGTACCCGAACACAGGGCCAACCACAGCGATGGTCTGCACACAGCCTAAAAAAATAAACAACAAAAAATAGAATTTTAGAGAACTACAATGCACTAAAACGGATTGAAAGCATTGTAGATATTTTATCATTATGTAGTCGTTCTGGTTTACTGCACGTGTTCAGAAGTTTAAAAAAAATTCTACCCTAATTTGTCTGGTAACCATTTGCTGAGTAAGAATGTTCTTTTTCAGTAATACTCATAATAATCTGGTTTAGTAGAACACAGGAGATTTACTTGGACAAATGAAAGAAAAAAACAAAAACACTGCTGCACATGGCAGAGCTTTCTGCAACAGATGCATTATTTCTGAACTGAAAGATTGTGCTCCTAATAGATTGTTACGCTGAAGCCATGTATTTTTATTTTTTAGTTTCGGTTTATTTTTTATGTAATTATTTTTTTCAAACCAGGAATTTATACTTGAGTTGCGTGTCTGCATTTCTTCTGTGTGGTAGTTAGATTTGCCAAGTTTATTGTCACTGAGCCGGAATATGAGACGTCATATGACTGCATCGGTGACAGGAGCAGGAAGAGCTGAGCTGCCTGCAGGCACTGGTTATGTGGCAAGACAAGATGGAGGGATGAAAGAACAAACAAAAAAAAAACACATGCACACACACTCATAGTAGAATTTGTCCAAGTGATGGACAGGATTTACAAGCTGACACAGAAACTCACCTCTGACAGGACGATTACAAACCAAGTTACCATGACAACATTTGACATTTTCAATAACAGAAAACTTCACTGACCTTTTGTAAAATGATTATGATTAAGTAAGTCAACCGGACTTATGAACTATATCTCTCTAACTGCTTGAACCCAGAGTGTAAGAGCATAACAAAATGACCTAATTGTGAACTATCTTCTGTCCTGTATGTCTAGTTGTGACACAGAAGCCATCATGCTTTTGCTTGTTGGTACGTGTCTTTGTTTGCCTGCCAAAATATCTCAGGAACCTGTGGACTGGTTTTAATGAAACTCTGAAAGTTATTGCTCCGTGTACATTTACAGCTGATTGACTTTTGGAATCAATTCAATTCAAGATGGCCCAAACAAAGTCAGATCAATTTTGGAAATAACTAGAACATGGCTACATTTACAGATATTGATTTAAATGTTGGTGTGGTAATGGCTGAACTTATCCCCAACAAATACTTCAAAGACTGCAAAATTTTTCCTTAAAAGGGTTTTATTATGCAAAATAGACTGAGCTTTATATCGTTTATAGTTTGAAGATTTCTTTATATTTATATGTTATAATGTCATTCGTTCATCAAAAACATACCCAGAGTGTTACTTTGATTCATTCATGCATGTTTGAGAAATCCTTGAATCTCCTGTGGAGCCACATGGAGCTGCCTAAACTACTGCTGCTACAAAGCACCACCTATTTGTACAAAGCTCCTCCCTGGAGCTCCGTCTGCAGCCGAGCCCCCGCCCCACTGAGAACCCCTCCCCTGGATCATTGTTTGAAAACATACTGAAGTGGAAGTGTCTGAAACAGTAGGAGGTTCTTAAAGAGATGGAGGCCAATTTCAAGGCATTTAGATTGGCTTTGATGCAAAATCAAATGTTTTTTTGATTTAAACAGCATTTTTATAACAACTGAAAGTAACATAGTTATTTGATTGTGTTATGTGCCTGGAAAACTTCCACAATAACTGTTGCAGTTATTACTGCCCATCACTAGATAACTAAAAACTCTTTAACATTTGGAGTCGATTTTAATTCAAGATAACCACTGATGCTAATCCACCTTGGCCACTAATTGTTTCGACTCTAAGCTACATTTGGTGTGGTTGTAGCTAAGAGTCCTTCTTATCATTCTGAGGTCTGTCACAGCTCGTCCCACATTATTGTATGAAATCATATATA
This sequence comes from Cynodonichthys magdalenae, assembly GCA_031762555.1. Taxonomy (NCBI): domain Eukaryota; kingdom Metazoa; phylum Chordata; class Actinopteri; order Cyprinodontiformes; family Rivulidae; genus Cynodonichthys; species Cynodonichthys magdalenae. The sequence goes on from JARVJO010000330.1 coordinate 12,335,781, forward strand.
CCATGATTGGCCAAAACTCTGTCGTTTCTCATTATGAGATAATTTTAGTTTAACCCTCTGGCATAAATACAAACAGACAATACACTCCCTATGGCTGAGTTATGGTTATACTCACACCTCTCGATTACAGTCTTGCGTGATGAAGATTGCATACCTCAGTCAGTTTTCTTCCGCCGACACCCTGACACGTACGCAGCCCCCAGTCAGAACTCTGTCTTGCAGACCAATGGGGTTTGATGTGTGTGATTGGTCAGGCTTTTGTGGGTGTGTTTGTTTTTTGCGGAGCAGCTCGTTCTGCTTTTCGCAGCATTTCCCAGAAGCTGGTTGTCAAATTAGCAAAATGGACAGCCTCAAGGAGCAGTTCATCTGGTCCTACTGAGCACACAACCAACCAGGTAATAATAAAAAAAACAAAAATCTAGTTTTTCTTCCTCTAACTCCTCACCCAACAACTCAAGCCTCTTCATCGTCGAGTGAAAAAATAAACAGCTATTTATCCTGTTGATTTGAGAGTGCTGTGTGAGTGTTTATGATGATTTATCTCCAGTGTTTTCTACAACACTATAAACAGTCAGAAAAAAATGTCAGAAATGACTTAATCACTAATCTGCTGTCTCATGTTAAAGTAAAAAAAATGCTAGACATAGTGCCTAGTACCTTTTTTAAATAAATTTTCTTACCAACATACAGTGCAGCATTCTCCTCAGTAGCAAAATCGTCGATGTAAGAGATCCCCAGGGGTTGTACGGGTGTCTCTCCGATCCCCCGCAAGACATTTCCCAGGAGGACGTAGATCCACATGGACAAGTTGGAATCCCCGTCGCAACCTGGTGGGGAAAAAAGAATACAAGATTTGATTTCTTGTTTCCAACACTTGGCTTGTGTGTTTTGTCTAAACACTCACTTGTGGACGGCATCTGAGGTGGTCCATCGTTTTGCATCAAGTCTACTGTTGAACCCCGCCGACACGGAGACGAGCTGTTACTGGAGTTCACCACCCACCCCACAGATGTTTCAAATTTGTAGCTGTGAACAAGCAAACCGTTCAGACCCAGAGGAGCAACAATAAAAAAATCTACTTCCCCTGTCAGAAAGAAATTTCCAACAACAAACAAAAAACTTTTATGTTTTAAAATAATTTCTTCAGTAAAAGTATCCACGTTCAGCACTCGAGTTCATATGTTTTAACTTACCGCCCGATGATGAAGTGAGGCAGCGCGATGATGAAGGTGCCAACAGACATCAGCACGCAACCCATGGCAATGATCTTCGGCCTGTGGAGTTTGGCTCCAAAGTAACTGACAAAAGCAATCACCAGCAGGTTACCTGTGGAGATGGAGACAGATTTACACTTGGACTGACGCAAAATGAAAGACGAGTTACAAGAAAAAATTTATTATTGTATGAGGGCCAGGTGATGATGTCAACTCAGTCCAAGATGGCCACCACAGCTAATCTGCATTAGTAAACACAAAAAATGACTATAACTTGGTCAGTTTTATAGATATTGAGTTTAAATTTAGTGTGGGAGTAGATGGCACTTTATTCCAATGCATATTCTGACTTCTAACAAACCACTGAACATATAAAAACTTGGTTCTTTATTTGTTATAGTGTGTTAGCAAAATATTTAATCAAGTAGCAAGCAAATGTTAATGAAGCTCTCAGAAAGTAATAATTAGACATACCTTTATGTTTACTGATTACTATATTGTGGATGGATGATCAGAACCGAAGAACCATCTGACAGAGTTGCTTGTCTGTAATGACTACACAGTTCTTGTTCTCACATGATCCTATATTTCACTCTCAGGGTTTTTTTTTTCAATGTCTACAGCAGGTAGAAATTCAACCGATCTTGTGTGATTTCTGCAGGTGTATCATTCATGTCTTTTGTCCACAGTTTGCAACAGAAAACTCCACCGTAAATGAGGTAGAAAAGTGGGTTTAAAAGATAAACTCCCTATCACACAGTCTGACCTTTTACCATTCAGGTTGGATTGATTAAATGGGATCGGAGCTAGCAACAATTTTTCTACAGGTGTGTGTGCGTGTGTGTGTGTGTGTGTGTGTGTTATATGTAAATTTGATTTTAACCTTCATAAGTAGCTTTTAAGTAAAAAAAACTACATCTGCATATTATAAGTACCTTCAAATAGAGCAGCTGCAAAATAACATAAATTACTAATGTAATTGCTTATTTTTATTATTTTTTGATGATTTGCAAACTACACAGAATAAGTCATGCAGCACGGTCACCAATAAACCTAAAGTGAACCTGAGCTCCCAACATGTGATCTCTGCAAAGATCAGCGTCTGTCATTAGAACTCTGCTCTCCCAACCATTCCTTGTTTCTCCCAGTTTGTCCTCCCCCTCCCCTCCGCTTTGCTCTCCTCTTTCGTCTCTTGCACTTTCCTTGCCTCTCCACGATGCCCTGCTCTGCCTCTACGTTGCCCTGGCAACAGTCCTATGGAAAAAGCTTGTTGCCTAGGCCACACGAGATGAGCAGCTTTCACGAGAGCTGGAGCGACGGCAGCAGAGTAAATCACAACGTTCATCTGTGACTTAGACCGAGGCGCTGTCATCACCATCCTGTCTGGAGGATTCACTCACCAACATTAACACAAACTTAGAATTGTTGTAGAACAGATTTCACTGTGGGTCTAATCTGACTGTATCCCTTCACAGCAGAAAGAGAAAATAATTACTCTTCCTTAACTCATGTTTTTTTCTTTATTTTGCTTTCTAACCTGTACATGTCTAATACATTACAAAAAAACAACTTTGAGTGGACTGGAATTTAAAACTGTTTAGAACTTTTATCTATCAGGCTCCTCGTTTTTGGAACCAACTTTCTGTCCGTGATGCAGACTTTTGTCTACTTTGAGACTAAGCTTAAAGCTTTCCCTTTTAATAAATCTAATAAATTTGTCTTGGGTTTCCTTCTTCTGCTGCTGCCTTTATTCTGTCTCCTCTCATTGTTTATAGGTGCTGCTGCCATTACTCTGTGTTCTCCCCCTACCCCAATATAAACGACACCTGGACCAGTTTTTTTGTTTGTCTCTGTCTCTTCTCAACCCCCAGCCAGTCGAGGCAGGTGTTCGCTCATCCTGAGCCTGGAGGTTTATTCCTCTTAAAAGGCAGTTAATCCTTTGTAATGTTATGTACTGTTTAAGATGGGGGATGACAACTAATTGAAAATTTAACACAATTTACTTTGGAGCTTCCTTAGATAACATGGCATTTAATAGTGTCAATTAGTGTATGCTGGTGTAGATTTTCAGTTATCCAGGACTGAGAGGAGAGTAGCTGAGAGTTTGTTTCTGTTCCTCTTCCTTCCCTTTTGTTCTTGTTGGACATGTTCAACCCGATCAAGTTCTAATGACAAAAAGTTTGCGAGAGTCAAACAGAACACAGATCACTTTGTGAGTTGGTTTTCTGTAATCCTCAATGTGGAGGCTTCCACGTGAACCAAACGGTCCAACAAAAGGCAGGTTGTTGTCACAAGCATTCTTTCAGAGCCCCGTTTCAGAAAGCAGGATAAGTGAAAATCTTGAGTAAGTTCTGGGGTAACTATGTGCATATCCTGGGTTTTCGGTTTCAGAAAGCCAGATAGCTGTTAACTTACCTCCACAAGTAACTCTGTGAACCAACCCTGCTCCGTAGAAAGATTACTTGAGCAAATCCTGAGTCTGTCTGACTCTTTAGCTGAGAGCTGCACCAGGACAGAGTCAGACGGTGTGTCCTTTTCTAGAGGAGCCTGTAGATGTTGGAGCACTAATACTCCGCAGAAATATGCATCAGGACAGGGTGATAAGACCACGATTAGATGTCTTGTCATTTCTGGATGAATATCTGAGCATTTTTCTATGTTTTCAATTGAACAGGTTTCAATCTTTTCCTTCAAGTACAACTTGTAGCTGTTTCCCAGGAAGCTTTAGAGACAGAAAAATTACAAAATTTAATTTACATTTCTTCTGTCTAATAAGGTAATGATCAAAGGTTTACATTCTTACAGAAGTATCTATTTTTATTTTTACTTTATTGTATATAGAATAATTTTTTTAATGTAATAAACTTCTGAAAAAAAAACATTTATTTTACAAAAGAAAGTTGAGCTCCAGAGGTAGATGGAACCTCTTCAGTTGATCGTCCATCACAGCTCTTTTTTTTTTTCTGATTCAAAATGAAAAGTAAAATAAACTTTAAACCTACGCTGTTATGAAACACCTCAATATGCACCTGGTCTGCTGCCTCTCTGCAGAGGTGTCAAAAGTATTCATATTCATTACTCAAGTAAAAGTATAGATACTAAGGTTTAAAAATACTTTTTTTAA
>JARVJO010000330.1:12342495-12354210 GCA_031762555.1 Cynodonichthys magdalenae
CTTGTGGTATTTGAAATGTGCTCTATAAATAAAGTTGATTGATTGATTGATTGATATAATGACAAATCCAGCCAAATCCATAATTCAGATTTAAATTCAAATCCAAATGTAGTCAATTCACTCCAATTTGAATACATTATTAAAAAACATAGCAGTTGGACTTTTTTTGTGTAGTTGAAGACGTTTTGCTTTCCATCCAGGAAAAATGTTTGGGATGGGGGGAGATGGAAGCAGCCCATTTTGTTCCTGAGGAATCAGCCCAGTTTGAACTGGACTGTGAGTGCTTTGCAACACCACCACAAAAAACTCACATCTGAGAAGCATTCTCTCCTTGTTGTGATGAAGGCCAACATTTACAAAAACACAGGGCAGAATTTGCAAAAAGTTCAAATTAGCTGATAACACCAGGCCAAAATCCCACAGTCTTATCTGTTTTCATTGTCTTTTTTTATAATTTTGCTCTTAAAATATAAAAAAATGCATAAGATAACCCAAGACGTAAATTCTCATTGTGGGGAAATAGGTTGAGCGTGAACTTTGAAGAAAAAAAAAGATAAATGTGAGAAAAAAGCAGCTGATTCCTCAGTCAAGATCAAAGCTAGAACTTGTCAGCTTATTGCTATAAATAGTACTAAGAGGAAGGAAAACAAAGTAATTGAATTGTAACATTGAGACAATATGTTGTGTGAACTAACCTACAAACTTTGTGTGCAGCTTTGAGTCTTGTTTAATATGTCCTTGTTCAAAATGACTCACCATGCACACACACACACACAAACAAACACACCCCTCTGTCCTCTTCTTGGAAGTCTGATGAATCTTTTATTTGGCATCTGAATGTCTCAATGGCCCATTCATGTTTTTTCTAACTAAAAAGATGGAAAGAATAAGGAGGGAGGGTGTGCACAGAAGTAACAAAACAGCCCCAGTAACTGGCAGGCCCACTCACCTATCTCAAAGCTCCCATCAATGACTCCTATTAGGTAACTGGGGATGTCAAAGCGCCGCTCCAGCTGAGTTATTGTGCTCTTCATGTAGCTCCCCGACAGAGCCTTTGCAAAATAGGCAAAGGACAAAGCTACCAGAAACATCTGGACAAAAAGAGGAAGACAAGAAATTCAATACATTGGTCCACCAAAAGCCAAAAAAGAAAAAGAAAATGCAGTGTTTTAAGCCAATTTTTGAGTTCAGTAATAAACCAAACTGTTTTAACCTATTTATATACATGTTTTTGTTCAACTAAAAAAAATATATATACTACTCGATGATAGATAAATAAGAAAATAAAACCAACTATCCATTGTCACGGGGAAGGTGGGGCCAGTCTCTAGTGGTCACTGGGCAAGAGGTGAGGTACCCCTTTGACAAGTCGCCAGTAGAGATAGGATATATGGTCCTTTTGAAAGGAACAAAATCTTGTGGATTCATTCATTTCAAAGAAATGTTCAATTTTGAAAGCTTGTTGACGTCACAGCTCACACTTAACTACATATGGCTTTACTTCCAGTGCCTGTGACATCCATTTTTTTGTAATAAAAATGGATGCATTTTTAGAAAGATAACATTGATAACATATTGGAAAAAATGTTTCACACTGCTGAGATGAACAGTTGTTGAGATATTTGCTTGTGGAGTAACAGGAAGTGATGTCAAAGGGGAATGACTGAATGTAAACAGTGTATTGGCTAACACAGACTGTTGGGAGTGATGTTTCTTTAGATTATTTAGAGTCACTGTCATAAAGAGATGAAGAGTCAGAGTTCAAATAAAATTTTTTAATAAACAAAGATCAGAGATTTCATCTTCTTAAAGAGTTCTTCTTTGATGTCACTTCCTGTATAACTTTGGCTGAGCCAAATTCAAAAGAAAATGTCCAACGAAATGGGTAAAAGCATTTGTTTAATGCTGAGTTTCTTAAATATAAAGTTGCTTTCTTTCACTTTTTGCATTTTAAGGATACTGAAAAGAAGAAAATAATTTTTTTAAAGACTTTGCCATTCAAGAATAAGATCAATTAAAAAAAAGTTGTTTCTTATTTATTAAGTTTTTATTGTACTTATATTGTATTTGGTCTTTCCATTATTTTAGACTGAGCTATCCTGAATGCAAGTCCGATTGTCATCTGTATCTGAATTGGAAGCAGCTGACTGCACAGTTAGGTCTGATGGAACCACATTGCTCCGACCAGCCATTTGCTCATCAGGTTTAAGATAAGTTTCTCCAAACTAAGGTATTTAAAGTGCCAGCAACAACAGGTAAGATATTTGTTATTCATAACCTTTTCACTAAATCAAATTTTCAAAAATCTGAATCATTTTAAAACAAAGTTATGATATATCTGTAAAAAAAAACTAATAAATCTTTATTAAATAAGTTACCTTTAAATTTTACAGATATTTAGTGACAGGTTGCTTTTCTTTCTGAATAAATTTGCAGTTTATTTCCATATTTTACATATTGACTGATACATCCTACACAAGTTTTACCTGTCTTCACAAAGAGAAGACAGTTTCTCACAATATTTAAAAGCACAGAGGGATTTCTAACTGTGTTAATGAGCCACAAATTAAGAAACACTGAGACTTTGTGGCACCAACATTTTCTTGCTTTTGCTAGAATTAACAGAGAAACGGCATGAGCAGCGGATTAGAGTCGTAACATACTTTGCCATATCCCACCCAGCTGCTCGGAAAAGCAAACAATACCGAGAAGAAATAAGTCTGTCCTGCTGCAACAATCTGTATTATAATAAGCTGCTTGAACACCATTGTCTCACACCTCTTTCATATGGAGAACAAAAGAGCAAAAAAAGAACGTTTGATCCTTTTTGTTGTTGGTTTTGGACTTTTTATTTATTATTTTTAAAGGTTGTTTGAGGCCTTATTTTAAAAAACAAAAAAGGAAAACCTAGGATTTTTTTAAATTTACAGTATATTGTGTTCTGCAAGGTTTTCATTTTTCCTTTAAAATAAAATAATAATAATAATGATCAAATGGTGTCTAATGGTTGTAAGAAAACACTAATGACTCTTTAAAAAGGGAAGCTGCCAAAGAGGAGCCATTAATGCTTTATTTAAGTATTAGAAACATGTCCAACTCTTTCTTTCTTCATTTGATATGATGATCATTTTAACAAGATTTAATTGTTATTAAGTTATTTTCAATAAGTTTATTTTAAAAATGACACTGATCACACAAAAATTAGTAAAAACCACCTGTATCTGTTCTCATGTCAGCAAACCAGCTCTGACCTGCCAAAGTGACATATACTGTAAGTTATATTTTTTTAACTAGTGTATTGTGAAAAAGTTCTGAACGATCTTACTTCTTGTAAGTACTTTTCAAATTAAATTATGTAACTTCTAGAAACAAACAGATAAAGAAAAAGACGTAAAGGGCGTAAATTGTCTTTTAGCATTTAAAAAATTTGATTTATTATTTCTTAGAGATACATTTTATTGCTAAACTGATAAAAAAAATCTTAAACTCTCACTAAAAATCCACATATTTGAGTTTAAAATGAGAAGAAAATGCAGAAAGAACAGAGGCAAAGTTGATTCTCTGTTGCTCTTTCCACACAAAAATCAAAAATTACTGAAAAATTTAAACTTCATTTTCTTGACCTGAAGATGGACAGCTGTCATGTGAAGTTTGCACTAAATCCAGTCACAAAAAAAGAGTAAAATTATTTCACATTTAATGTATTACCTTTGGGACTGGATAAAATTCTAACAACCCAAATTTGGTCTGCAGGTTTAGAGAAATTGTTTATTTTTATCCAGACTTCTAAGGTAATCTTAGATCAAAGCTTGTTGCCATTTTAAAACAACTTCAATCTCAATGTTTCATGATGATTCATGCAAAAACTAATTTATGCATTTTGACATCAAGTTTGGATTTCATTACAGTTATTCCAGCAGAATTATTGTAAGATTACAGCTGGAAGGAACCCAGGCTGCATTACAGATCATTTTATATTTGTTGCCTTCTCTTTAGTAAATGACAAAAAGGAACTATTTTAACTAAACCATTCTACTTTTTTTTTTACTGCTTAACATTCCTTTTCTGATGCTCACATGTAAATAATAAGTAGGTAAGTAGTTCACAATAAACTGCAATGCATTGTGTATTTTGACTTCGACAGCATTAAAGATTTTACCTTTTTTTTTTTCCACGAAAGCTTTTGAGGAAATCCAACCACATGGTCCATCTTAACTTTACTAATGTGCCTATGGCTCCCAGGATCCCATCACAGGTTTAGTTTTTCTTAGACAACTTCTGGGAGCCAGAGTTCAAAGAAAAACCGTTGTTTAAGACAAGCTCTGACACAATCCTTCTCAAAATAATCAAAATTCTTTCCCGTCTTTAACCCTTTAACTTTGCATGAACTGACAGTTTAGCTTACATACCACACTTCTCATGATAAACTAATTTTAAATGTCAGTCATTATTGATAGTCACAGCTTAAATTGAATCAAAATGACATTTTAGGAGCCTTGAATCTTTATTTTTTTTTTACATATTCCAGAGTGAAACTAACTTGAGATAACACCTTTTTGTTTTCAGGCAGACCGCCAAAACACAACCTTTTTAAAATGATGACATATCCCCACCTCTAATCTATACACAAAACAATATTTCCATGCTTGTGTTGTATAGAAGCATAGAAATGTCAAATGACAGACAATTATTGTCAAGCTGTATTTCGTTATAACAACAAAACTGTCTCGTGAAAGCAAAATAACGTCTAATGTTACGGTTTCATCGTACGACATCACTTTAATGAACGTTTAATTGCCTTGATGGAATAAAGTGTGATGGAGAAAACAGAGCCTGAGGCACTTTATGCAATAATACAACAAAGAAATATATTTCTAGCGAAAATAACATTTATAGATTGGAAACAATGACACAGTTTGAATAGTATTTTGAATTAAAAACATAAATACAGAGGACTGAAACTGACATAATTAAAAATTAAAGCAGAAATATATAAAAGACCCAATAAACAAATAAATAAATAAATAAATAAATACACTTAAAATGCATCAATTCATTAAAAAATGGAGAACTTTATCTTATGTTTTTTTTTAAATTGGCCTTCCTATTTATTTTCCCAGCTTAGTTCTATCAAACTATATATTTTAGCACATAGTTGAAATTTCTGTCTCCTATTTTTACTTTACCTTATGCATTGCTGACTCATTATGCAAATAAAGTGGGCGGGGCTTCTTGGGTCAGCTCCTCTGATGGTCAACAGACAGGAAGGAGGAGGAAGTTTTGTTGTTTTTTTCAACATAGTTTCCTATTTTTATGACATAGTTTTGTCGTTAAAACTAGACACAGCTCAACAACAGTTTTGTTATGTGACCGTTTGCTTCCATATATGACAGCTCTTACAAGATTTTTTTTAAACTTTGACATGCATTGGAGCGACTAAAGTGCATTTCTTTAAAGAATGCTACTTTTTAAAAAACTTCTCACAAAGTAAAATTACTTATTTCAAGTTAGATTTGTTTAATCCAATTGAACCATAAAAATAAGTTTGTCTGGAAGCATGCTGCTTTGATTCATGTGATGATAAATTTAAACTTACTTTTTGATTGGTGTTAAACAGACAGGTTAAAGGAGGCATATCATGCTTTTAAATCCTTTTTCACATTTAATTCATTAAGTTGTTTATATAAAGTGGAACTGCAATGCTTTAGTCTGAATCACTTCTTTTTATAACTCCACAAGCCCCTCTTTCACCCCTTTTCTGAGGTGTGTGTCGGATCAACTCATTTTGAGGCTGTCTCTTCAAAATCCAAACAAGGCGCTTTGCACTCCACCCCCCTCCAGCATCCAGACCAATTTATTCTAATGTGATAGAGGGGGTCACGGCTTTGTATTTACACATAAATTAAAAGATGTCAACAAGGGAAGAAAAGTAGTAAAGAATAAAGAAAATGTAACAAAAATATGATGGAATATAAAGTTCTCTGCACTCCTACAGCCTCCAAGTACACAACAAAATGCATTTAGCGGCAAAAAGAAAATTAAATTTTGCATGATATGCCCCTTCTTTCATGTTCACTACTGTTCATTTATCATTATTGAAGAAAATTGATCTTTGATCAATGCCCTCTATATGCACAAATGCCTTCATATAAGAACATGTGTCTGTTTAATAAAAGTGCAACCCCCACAGGTGTTAGCTGCTGTTCCAGTGTTCATAAAGACATTATAATACCTTCAGGCTGGTGCAGGGAGAGCTGTGGGGTTTGCTGTTGGTGCCGTCTGCACGTCCGTTCTCCTGCACGCCGTCTTCCTCGGCTCTGTCCTCCATTCTCCAGCTAGGTCTTTGCGTCTCCTTCCTGCTCAATGAAGTTTGTTGGCACTGAGGCGTGCAACCCTGCAAATGGATAATTCAAGCATGTGACCCACTTCTCATCCTCAGTGAAAGGAAAAAAAGAAGAAAACTGACATGCATGTAAAAAAGTCTATTCTAAACATCAACTTTTACTCACAAATAAAAAAAAAATCAGCACTTGGCCGACACGTTCAGGTTCTGAGAACAAAAAAAACGTTCCAGCTATTATGAATAAATCAAATTCCATACCTGCTCGTGCTGCTTGCGTATTAACTGAGATCATGAGACCAGATATAATGAAGCTTAAACTGGCTTCTCTGAAGTCAGGTGAAACCACAATCTGAAAGCTAACCTCAGTTCTCTGAAACTGAACATAAATAAGAACAAAGGAGATTTGATTGGCGTCGAGACTGACGGGATGAATGTAAAAAAATTCTTAGATTGAAAATGTCATTTGTAATCTTTTCAATTTCAGTTTCACTTTGTTACATTCTTTTTTTATTTTATCAGTGAGTTTATATCAAAAGCAGCATTTATTTTGGCAACTTGAACCACATTTATCTGTTTGCCAGCGATGCATTGGGTATAATAGAGGTTTAGTACATAAAGACATCAGGGTCGACTGTAAAGAAATGCAGACGTCAACATGATTGCACTTTTTACATTCCAGACTTTTCTAATCCACATAAAATTATCTTGATTTATCCATGACCCATTTCAAATGTGTTTGAAAACACATTTTGTGCTATAACTAATGCAGTAAGAGTCAGAGCGGAGAGTGAGTGTGTCAGCCTGGAGAAAGCTCCAATGAGCTCGGCATCAGTGTCACTCAAGTGCATCAAAGAGAGAGAAAATATGATAAAAACATGTGGCAACCATTTAGTAGTTTTATTACTTCTGTGTAAAGTAATAATACTCCACCAGCAGGATTTGATGTCACTATTATAAGAACTAATCAAACCAGCAAGGAAGATTTTTTTCACTTCAATGAGTGCTCTTATTGCTTTGTTCACAGATTTTAGTTTTTGGATGGTCAGTCTGACTGAAAAACACTAAAATAAGCTTAAAAATGGAATATTTTAAATAAATATATTAGAGTAAAATATAAACAAACTATTTTTAGAAGCTGTTTCATGTCAAAACATTTTAATAATATTCATATAGTTGTATTTATGACGCCTATTTCTTACACTTTTCTTCCGTTTCAACACACTTCAGTCATCATGAAGAGCAGAAACTGTAGCTGCTGCAGGGAACACACTGATGAATGCTTCCCAGTAAAGAATGTCATTACAATACCATCAGTGTTTCTGTAAGTGACACTTCTTACACTGCAGGTGCCAAACATCTACAGTTTCCCCTGAATGATTTTATCTCTCTTTAACAAAGGTTGACATCCTCCTAAAGACTTAGCAGCATTGCTAACCGATATGTAATTTAAGTGGGGTTCCTCCCAGTTTTTCTGTATTTGTTCCAGTGTGCAAACAAACATTAAGTAACATTTTTTATTAAATCTTAATAAAGCGCTGTCAGGAACAACAGGATATGAACAGATTCCCTGCGGCTTAAAGTGTTTGTCTGCCTTGTACTGGATTCATCAGCGATTAGGAGCATGATTATTTGAAACAATAAAAAACGAATGAGTCCGTGGGGTGTGGCTATTAAAGTTCCAACAAGCTTGACAAGAACCACTTTCAACCTGCTGAACAGTTTATGAGAAACAAAACAAATCAATGTATGTTTCAGTGGCCATGCTGTGAACATTCACTGATTTGTTTTGCTCTTGTTCATATTTGTTGTATCAGTTGCTAAAATTACTTGTGTTTTCACATTTGAACTATAATTACTAAAACTATCAGCCATATGTCAGGATGAGTTATAAAACACTCAAGCATTTGACCATGACTGAATCATTACTGGTTATCAAGAGTAGCTGCAAAACTACTAACCACCTGAAAACATTAATTAAGGTTGAGAATTATCAAGATTTGGGTTTGTTTTTTAGAATGTGGCAAGAGGTTTGTTGATCAGAGTCACCATCTTTAACATCTGCTTGAACTATTCAATTGTATCCTTTTTTTCACGGTGGATAAAATAAACAATTAAAAACACAAGGAATTAATTAAAACCCAATGAGCATTTATTTACCACACATCACGCTTTTGTTTTTGTAAATAGGTTCATTTTGCTGCACGTTTGCGATGCACGTCTTTGAAATGAACAAAGATCTATCATCTCCACTGGAATGATTATGCAACTGGTTTTCTAACAATTTGCCTGCATACTTTTCTCCTGACATCAGCACCTTAATGTGCAGGTGTCACCCATTCAGGCTTTGAAGACAACAATGATGCTGCTGGGTGGTAAATGTGAGCTCCTCACCTTCTAATTATCTGCTGCTGCAAAACAGACTGAGCACATTTCAAAAGTTCATTGGAAAAGTGATAATAATTCAAATAAATGTTTCATGTAGACTATGATTCAAATAAAGTACTCTACAACCTTTTTTTGAAACTTGCAGGGAAAAACCGGTTTAAAAAGCCGTTGAGTTCCTCTCAGGATGTCCTACAGGTGAATTTGATGTGCTTATAATATCTAAATGAGGTTATAATATTTAAAATAACTACTGAAAATTTTGCTTTTTAAATTAAAACTTCAACAACCTGATTCAAATGCTTAGATTTCCTGCAAAGAGCAACATGATATAAAAAAAAAAAGAAAAACAGAGGGACAGAGGGAACCACTCACCTCAGCCTTCTTTGTGACCAGCTGTGGGGGTTGATGCTGCACAGATTTATTTACCAATCCAGCAGGATGACACACAGGTAGTCGTCTCCTCCCTCAGTCAGCTGAGTGTCTTCTGTCAAACTTCTCATGTAGAAAAAAAAAAAAGAAGAAAATGAGGACAAGAAGCGCCGCCTCACATCACTCTGATCACCTGCTGATATCAGAGTTCATTCCCAGCCAGCCAGAATTAGTCCAATTTAAACTGAGAGGTTTGAGTCTTGTGACTCATGTCCAGAACCTGGAGAAAATGTACAGAGCTTCCAGGTGAGAGCCCACACTCTACACACACACACACACACACAACCTACTGCCGTTACACTGACTCTGAACACAAGGAGGCTTCAGTACAATAAGCTTTCACTGAGAGGCGGGTGTCTTAATCTACTCTCTCTCTCTCTCTCTCTCTCTCTCTCTCTCTCTCTCTCTCTCTCTCTCTCTCTCTCTCTCTCTCTCTCTCTCTCTGCTGTGTTTCTCCAGCTCTTTCTCACCAATTTCAGTATATATTTATGCCTTGCTCAAAAAGCTGTAACAAGATTATTTTAAAAATTAATTAATATATATATCAAATCATGATCTCATGATATCGCAAGATCGCTCACGATCTACAAATGCTCAGAGTATACGTATGTTGGGACATACTTAGATCTGTTTGCAAAAACATATCTCAATATCTGCTTTTGTTACTGAGCTACTGCCATTTTTATGTGATGTAAGGTTCAACTACGTGGCAGCCATCTTGGATCACATGACCTTGCAAAGGCACTAGGGCTTGGACATTAGTAACCAACTGTTAGCAGTTTTGTTGGAATCATCCCAGACCTTCATTATTTGAATCATCTCCTAAAATCTGTTTTTATTTTTGTCTCCCTCCTTGGTGACAGGGGACATAAATAAAAACTAAAAGCAGGCACAGTGATCTTGTACTATTGAACATAGAACTTTAAAAAGCAGAGAGTGAAACAAATTAGTCAAGTTTTAGAGTCTGCTGTATGGATCTGTGGCAGAGAACTGAAATGAGGAGCGACCAAAGGAGGTACGTGCTTTTGGTAGGAGGAGATCGATGAGGTCACTGGAACGCAGACTGCGATTTAGTTTGCAAATAGCCAGAAGTGACTGCAGATAAGTTGGAGTTTTTCAAAGGTTTTATAAACACGAACCAGTGAATTTGTCTGTGAGAATGGAGAGATGGCCAGTTTATCAGGGAGTACAGATCACAGTGGTGTGTTTTAAACAAAGTGCCAGTTACACAATGGATAGCAGCATGATGAATAACATCCAATTTGTGAAGAAGAGTTTTAGAGGCACACCTGTAAACCACATCAACATAATCACAGTTTAATTATGACACTAACCAACTTCAGTGAACAACTTCACAAGCTCTTTTATTTTACACCAAAACATGTTCAACTCAGAGACGCAGAACATTTCTCCTTCCTGAAGACTACGTTGGCTGAACATTCCCATGCTTTTAAAATTTGCATATAATTGAACGTATGAATGTAGCACCTTCAGGCATCAGGAAATTATAATTAAATGAACCAGGGATGTGAAAGTTAATAGTTCTCTTCCTCATATTTTGACTGATTTCTTTTATATATCACACATTAAAAGCAGCGTGTTTGGGGTGTGCCTTATAATGCGTGCTCAGGTATGCCTCCAAACAACTATTAACTAACCGATCAAAAGCTAATGCATCATCATAGCTTTGCCCAAATTGTTTAAAGGCATATAGTGAATACAAACTTAGGATTTTGAGGAAAGTTATCAAGAATTATCTAAAAGAAATGTGTTATTCAGTGACCCCTGTGACTCTGAAAGGAAGAAGAGGGTTAAGATAATGGCTGGATGGATAATTTTGAGAATCCCAACTGAACAGGAGAAGGAAAAGTTTATTTGGATTTAATGTCAGATTGAGAAATGAACAGTTATTTTTTTTTATAAAGTGCACACCTGCTTTCAGCTGTACAGGTTATCATTATAAATGTTTCATCATTGTTTTAATTGTTCATGTTACCCAATTTATTTACAGGATGTTAAGGATCAAGTTACTTAACAGTTGTTTGTGTAAAACAGTTAATTGGAACACAGTACACAAAAGTTTGGACATTGCTTGGGAGGTATTTGAAAGTGAAAACAGATATTTGACCCTTCGTGTGTGACAAACCCATTTCTGCTTTTGTTTCTGTTCCCAGTTTCTCAGCCACAGCTGCTGTCACTCCTGCTCATCAACCCCTTGTTCTTACAACCTCTGTTTTCACTCCAGGAATCAATAGATCACAAGGGTTGGGGATCAAATCTCAAGTATCGATTGGAATCAGGACTAATGTGTCAATTCTCCTGGAATTGTTTGAATTTTCAAATTTTGATTTCTACTTTTGATACCTAGTTTGCCAACTGGAAGAAACAAAAAAACAAGAAAGAATCCAGAGGTGAGCCAACGAACACCAACGAAGAAGAATGTGTGAGCTGCCCGGACACCAATGAAAAAGAATCAGCTGGTACACTCTAAAAAATGAAATGTTGGATTTACTTAACCATGTTATGTCAACTGGTTTCACTTAACTGAGTTGAGTAAA
>JARVJO010000330.1:12356890-12381122 GCA_031762555.1 Cynodonichthys magdalenae
ACCATGTTATGTCAACTGGTTTCACTTAACTGAGTTGAGTAAATTCAAAGCAATAAACCAGTTTTTTAACCAAAGAAAATGTTGCTTTGAATTTACTTAACTCAGTTAAGTGAAACCAGTTGACATAACATGGTTAGGTAAATCCAACATTTCATTTTTAGAGTGTATTTCATCCAGAAAGAACTCTGGTTAGCAACCTCATTTAAACCATGTAAACTTTTTTGACCTTGCCTCTAAAAAGAATAGGAATCGAGAATCGTTAAGAACCAGAATCAAAACGAGGAATCGGAATTGTTCAAATTCAAATGATGCCCAACCTTTTAGATCATTTTAAATGTCAAGTCTAGTTTCCTCTGTGTCTCTTGGTGCCTCCTTGTGCCTGCTCTTAGTAGTAAAGACCCTGCCACACTAAAACGTTTTAGACAACTTATGCTAAACTTATGAAAAGTTTGTCCAACACTTAAAATGTCTGAAGATTGAATTAAAAAAAAATCTACTGGAAGCTTCTTTTGGACCAATGCATACTGTAATGCTAACAATTAGACGTAATATACAAGATATGAGACCAAATTTTCATAAGTCGGTATAAATTGTGTAAAAATATTATAGTGCAACTGGGCCAGGTTCTATTGTCACGTACGCCTTTTTGTTTCATCCTCGTGTTGATCTGCATTCCTGGGTCCAAACCTCACACAACCATGACACTTGAGTTTCCTTCTTTCTGTCTTGATGTGATTCATGAGGTTGTATCGTGAGAATATAAAATCAACCCTTTGTTGTTACACCTTTGAGACACCATAAGGAAGTTGTCATGTAGCTAAAACAGTTCTTTAATGAAAGGGCAAACCAGCAATTATGGCCATAGAGTGATTTTATAGTGACAAATTATCAGAGCAATCATTCAGCGATGGGATTTGTAGAACTGGAGATCTCTGAGGTGAACTTAATTTGAAGTGCCCCACATCAAACCCTTCCAGTTTATGTAACATCAGCTCCTTTTATAAATACTCACTTTGTCACAGAAGTGGTCAGCTTCATTAGAGACAGAAACATGAACAAAGCTGTGTTTGATCCGTTTGTGACTCTCACCATTTGTAGTTTCCTCATTCCAGGTTGCCTAAACATCTCTCTTTTAATCAAGCAGGCTTGCAATGATAACCATAGCAACTCAAATCCTCACAATAACAAATACACGTGCACCGCCAAGGTTTTTTTTACATGATGATTCACATACCAGATTTTTGACCTTCCTGGAAAAGCAGGTTTTAATTTTGGATGTAAATATAAATGCAACAGTCAAAACTTTGATCCAGGAAGAGCAGTATTTTTTTTTCTAGATTGGTTAATAGTGAATCAGATTTTTACATTTGCATACTTGCTGAAAGAGTCCTGTGAGTTTGATAGTCTTTTCCTCATGTGCTTCATGTATCTGCAGACACCTGTGTCAGCTAAAGGCATTCGTGGGGCGTCTGCTCCAGAAGCACCAGCTAACTGGTTGCTTTTACAGCATCGGAAACCAGAGCACTAGGTTCACATTCTCAGCAGAAAGTCAAATTAAGTCCTAACGTATGTTGGACTATTATCCACTTTTTCCATTGACTGAATCTTGTTTGTAAGGTTGAGAACCTCAAGAAGAATGTCTTGTTTGGGAAATTCGGGACACAAACGCCACTGTTTGCTGATGATGGCGTCTTTAAGCCATGACTTTTAGTGTGCGCTGAGGAGTTTCACAACTGAATGTAAAGTTGTCCAGATGAGAGTCAGCTTCTCTGAATCTGAGGTCATGGCTGTCAACTGGAATCAGAGTAATTACGTACATTCTTACAGTACTTCAGTCATTTTTTTTGAGGATGTTTAAGTTTACCAAGTATTCTTCAATTGTAACTTTTACTTTTGTTTTGTTACAATCAAAACACAGAAATGTTACTTTTACTTCTTTACTTTAAAATTTGACACCTAGTTACACGTTTAAATATGACCACAACTCCTCATAAAGAGTTGTTTATGCACTCTAAAAATGGAGTGTTGGATTTACTTACCCAAAATATGTCAACTGGTTCCACTACACTGAGTTGAGTAAACATAAATCAATTTACTCCTCATGGTTTAATGGATCCAGTTAAATTCAACACTTCATTTCTTGCAATGTGGGT
The DNA here is from genome assembly GCA_031762555.1 of Cynodonichthys magdalenae. NCBI lineage: Eukaryota > Metazoa > Chordata > Actinopteri > Cyprinodontiformes > Rivulidae > Cynodonichthys > Cynodonichthys magdalenae. Next base: position 12,359,044 of record JARVJO010000330.1, read on the forward strand.
AAAAGTACTTTTACTTTCCTGATTATTGTGAGCAGTTTTATGATGTTTGCTTAAGTACTTATTATTGAAAATAATTTTTACTAAAGTCATTTTCAATTAAGGTGTTTTTACGTTCACTTAGTTATTTCTTTTATGTACTTTATATTCCTCTGCATGGAATACATGCTTCCTGCACAATAGATTAGTTAGCTGAGGTGGTTCAGTCAACTAAATAGAGTTTTTGTTGGTGGTGAAGACTCAGAACTCAGTGGAGAACTTATTGCCCACTTTTTAAATTAAATAGAATTATTTCAATTGAAGTGTAACATTTTCAAGATTATTTTTATTTCATTTTTAGCCAACTGACAGGGACGTTTGTCAGAGTGATGTGGCAGTAACCTGTAACTCATCCAATGCTTATGTTGCAGGCATCAGACATGCAGGCAGTTTTGCTTCAGAAGAATTTGACAGTGAGTCCTGAATGCAGAAGTTGTTCATTTGTGCTGCATGTGCTTTGTCAGCTGGTCTGATTGATTTGATCCATGGTCAGAAACAAAATGCACATATTGTTTTCGAAGAAACAACTAAGGCTTCACTTTCCTTAGAGAGATGCTTTGTTTTTACCTTAGTTTCAGAAGCGGCACGTTATTCACGCTTGACTGGATCTACAGGACAGATCAGTCTTATATAAACTCAGGTGACTGGGGGTGTTTGTCTGACACGATCTTCAAAGTAAAGCGTCTTGTTTTCTAATCACATTAGCACTCAGCTGTTTGGTGGTGCGTGCAACACAAAAACAAAAACATTTACACTGATTTCTTTGAAGAACTTCTTTGATAGACTTCTGCACATTTTTGTTTGGAAGAGTGTACATTACTTGCTGCATGCGGATGAATTGTTCTATACTGTTACCACTAACACCTTCACTGTTTAATGCACCTCAAAGTGGACTGAAAAACCAATCGGAACCAAAGTCCTTAAGATTTGACCTGTTAAGTTGGTGTATGAATACAAACACAGCCACACACACATAAATATGAGAGAGCTTTTTAATTATTGAAACAATAATAAGGATGACTCAAAAACAAAGTGCAGACAAATTCATAGAAATGAAAATCTAATGGAGATGCTTTGATTTCTACATTAAATTTTCCATGTTGATCTTTGAAATGACTGAGGAGTTCTGCTTGTTGGTGCACAGAGATAATATCTTGGCACCATGTTGACAAATGTTATAGTTAATAAGCAGAATATTTTGTATTTCCTTTTTTAATCAGAGTGGTGGTTGCCATGACTTATTTTAGTGAACATAGTTTAATTAATCATCAAATCATCAAGGATGCTTTTGTGGAACATTTTAATTGCTGCTGCAGTATTTTCCTAATTCCATGCCAAGTGTCGGTGCTGAATTCTGTGAGTTTTATTTCATTGAGGAAATGTTTACTAGCCTGTAAAAACAGAAATACAGTAAGAGCTACAATGCCTATTTTATTACTTCCTTAATTAATCAACCACATTTTTGCTGGCTTCTTCATCTACTGCACTAATGTGTACTTAAAGCACCAAGTAGTATCAGGCTCGTACCAACTACATTCAGTTTATGTACCTGTATGACTCCAGTGTGTACCAGGTAGGTAAATACCACTTAAATGACCAGTACGTAAATATCATGTGTGAAATGGTATTAACTAGTGAAATTTATATTCATATAAATTTATTTTAGTTCATTTATGGGCCCTTTTCTTTACTCTTACTAGCTATTTTAAGGCGTTAACGAGTAAAAAGCTAAAAATGCACATTTATCTCATGTGGAAACCTTATGTTATTTATAAACATTATGAAATCAAGCTGGTTTTAGAAGTTAACGTACAATTTTAAAGACAAACTGATTTCCAGCTCAGACTTGATCCCCAGGGTTACAGACACAGGCTGATGGATTATTAGCAGAAAATCAAAGAGGCTAAATCCCAGTGAAAGAAAGTCTAAATAAATATTTAATACATTTATATGGTTTACATGTTATTCCCTCTGGATTGTTGATAATGATCTATGTCAATGAATCTAAGCGCATCACAAAAATCAAAAACAAAATCTCTGCTAAAATATGTATTTTGCACTAACTTCTGCTAAATTTAAAAAGATATATCTCATGTTCAATTCACTCGGGTGAATTCTGAAGGCTAACTTAAAAGCGATCAGAAGAGGAGCACTTTAAAGAGACGACAGCTTCAAAGACAACAAAACAGATCTTAAGCTCAATTTCTCAACTCATCTCAAATACTGTGTACAAATGTAAAATCTACTTGATTATGTCCCACGACTCGAGGATTAAAAGTAGAATCAGTGAATAAAAAGAGCTCAAATGGGCTATTTGCTCAAGCTAAAAACTTTTGATTCAGCGGATTTTGATATAAATCATTTTCATACTTTTAAACGTAAATGTCTTATAAAACATCAAAGATATAAGAAGTCATAAATAAGTTCCTACAGTATGTTGTGAAATGTGATTTCTATCAAGAGCTAGTTTATGTCTAAATCATCTAAACCAAATATCTAATCTCATGCTAATGTAATTATTTAACACAGTTGTGTTTTTAAAAAGGCTTTCAGAACAAGCAGAATCAAAATTCAATGTATTACAAATCAGAACATTTTGTTTGCCTGCTACCGTAAGTTGTCCCTAGGGGTGAATGAGAGTGTGGATGGTTTAGTTTAATTGTCTTCATGTGATCTTGTGATAATGACTGCTGGAGACAAAACGATGGATGGCCGTGGTTTAAAACGGCAAAAACACAAGAAAAACACAGGTAGCATTTGTAAATCTTATTATTCAACAATAGTCACAAAACAACATCAACAATGCTCTGCTAGTGACAGGTTCTAATAATCCTGGTATATTGTATAGTTACTTTGTAATACATTATTGAGAGGCACTTCCTGTAAGTCTGGCAATAGAGGAGCTACAGTATTGTGTCTAAATTACAAAACAGTAAAAATAAATACTTTTTTTTCTAAAAGTTTTTCTTTTTCATCGTAATATACTTCTGAATCTGTACAGTGTATAGTTTTTTACAAAGTCAAACAATATCTTGAAATCAAATGTTCACTTAAACACTAGTGAATTATACAGCCCCCCCCACCATCCTGTAAGTATTGCTACATTTGTTAAGTGCAAGATACTGGAGAGAGAGAACAAAACAAAACAGAGTCTGTGAAGCATCTGAAATTGTAGATAAAATAAAATAAATTAACAATACGTCTGGTTTGTCTTGTTTTAAAGATGAAGGGAGAAGAATAGTTGTTTTGGTGATATACAAGAAAAGCTTTCATACAGTGTGCAAACATGAAGAAAAAAGGACATTAATCAAGCTGAAGCAAGAAAAAGTAGTAAAACAAATAGTTTTTGGTTAAAAATGGCTTCAGTCTGAAAACAGAAGAGTTGGTGAGTCACATTGTTTCTATCAAAGCCTATAGATACGGTAGTGGAAGAGGTGGTCCTTTAGTTAACTGTAAATGAGTCTTAATTGGCTATTAAAATGTCTCTTTTCTAACATCCTCACATATCCTCACCAGCTGTTAAATAACACTGCCATCAAAAAAGAAAAGAAAGAAACTGATGCTCCATATAGGGCTCATATTGTGCAAATCACCAAAAGGAAAAACTTTGAAAAAAATACATAAAATCTTTGGTTTGCACAAGTTAATCCAGTTTGCAGCAATCTCGTTTATGTTAGAAACAACACATCCTTGCTTGGATGAGCTGAAAGACAATTAGAAATTCAGATTTTTTTTAAAAAGCCAAACAAAATGAGTTATAAATCGAAGGTGAACCTGTCTATAACAGCCAAACAATAAGAAAAACAGCCACAAATCTTGTAAATTTTAAACTATATTTTTTTATAATAGTATGTTTAGATTAGACATAACAAGCAAGGATAAACGTTTTCAGTTTCAGAACTCTGATTGATTACCTGGTTTAGTTTGACCATATAAATGTTCATGTTTAAATAGAATGCATGTTATGTAAAAAATGTCAACTACTTTGCATACGTTTTCACAGGATAACACCCTAGATTAGATAAACATGGAAAATTCCTGTCTTTCTTTTTACAGTTTAAATCATTACACAAAACTTGCTTTGTAATGTAAAAAGCCTTAGTATGTAAAAAAAAAAAAAAAAAACTTTTATATGGTTTTTTTTTTAATAAACTCCCAAAAAATCAGGCTATGCAAGACTTATACACCAATCATCCATATAATTATGACCACTTCCCTAATTTTATTGCAAAGAATTATCTATTTAATAGAAATGATTGTAAAACATATTGTGTTAACTTTTTATAATACATTTATATTTTTAAATGCAACACAAGATTTCCAAAAGTTGGTTAATAAACACAAATGACTGATCACTTAAGTTTGTTTTGTCCCTGTAAAACTAAGAATTACTTTAGGTAGTATTTCACTGGGTATTAAACCAAACCAATGATTAGGTTAAGTTTTTAATGCTTAAAATATTTGTGGGACAAATTCTCTTTCAAAATAATTACTGTGTTGCTGTGGGCGTCATGAACTCACTGAAGGTTTGTTATGAGCATTTCCACAGCAGACACATTATGACACCTGCAGGAAACATTCGAGGCAAATGTCCACGTCTAAAAACAACACAGATCAAATAATCATTTTGGAAAATTAGTCTAAATGTGCATTTTTTCCTATTAGAAACTACTCTGGTAGATTAAATCATAAACATGGGGGAAGCTGCTGGGCACAATGTGAGTCGAGGCAGGTAGTATGTGGGCAACAAATAATGTGCGTGGCCTAAAATACAGCTTTTCAAGCCAAGCACATAAACAATAACCCAGCCACAGTGCTTCCTGGTCAGTGAAAAATGTTTTCTGTCATTGTTGCAGCCCAGTGAGATACTACCTTCAGTTATTTAGTGGGGTAAGTTTTAGGATCATGCCTGTCATTTTGCCCTTTTTTATTTCTAATCCGCCATTCCTTACTGTACACTTTTCTTCACAAATAATCACTAAACATTGTCTTCAAGTCTGGAGTTACTTTGTATTTAGTTCCAGATGTGCACCTTTTGTATTACTTGCATATTTTTTATTATACATGTTGTTTTGTTGTTGTTTTCTTTCAAGCATAGCTATTGACTAAATGAAAATATGCTGCACTAAAGATAGAGTATTAGCAGCAGGTATTTAGAGATGCTTTCTGAAATGCTACAGATCTCCTACCAGCCGTTACAAAAAGAATAGCTGGACTTTGTGCACAGTGTTGGGAAGATTTGCAGGCTTGGTTGATTATTTTTTACCACTGCTGACCAGAAACAGTCATAGTTTTCCTCACACTGCAAATAACTAAATCCTGCATATTGCTTTTTATTCCAAACACCGATGCTTGCATTGTTATTTTTCTGAGGATTTGCACAAACAGAGCTCTAAACAGAGGCAGAATTCCTGTGGCAGATATTCAGACACTCAGAGATGTGGGGGGGATGGAAGCAAGTATAACTTTGCCTCAATAAGCATCTGGACTGTTTACAGAAAATAAAACAAAACAAAAAAAAACTTAATCCCAGTTTTGATTATTTGGAGTCTGACTGTTGCACTGTAGTGTAAGAAAAGGAAAGGAAGGACAACAAAAGGGCTGTTTTGATTGACTTGGTCTCTTGAACTTTTATGTAAAATTGAAGCAGAATGGGTTGAAATAATTGGGGAAAATTACCAAAAATTGAGGTACAGAGTAAAAGGAAATTATCATAACTACTAGTAGCAAAGGAGGTATTATGTAACAAATAATGTGTATTAAAATTCCATTCAGTAACGTGGTTATTTTTAGAACTCTAGTTTAAAAGCTACCTTTCTGTACAAAGAGTCTGATGTGTCCTAGCAACAGTCCCCAGCTGAAACCCAGACCCACTGCCAAGTGGATCAGACATGTTTAAGAGTCTTTACACCTGCTATTTATAATATTAGCATATTAAAACAAAGAAACTAAAATACAGCGGAAGTAGGTTAGTACTGAAAGTGAATTCAAACTCGAATGTTCCTTGGCTGTTACAGAGTCACAGACTTACTTTTTGAAGTTAAATTAGAATTAAATTATTGTACAAATACAGCAGATATTTTGAAGTTTGGTTCTATCATGAAGACAGAAAACATAATTTGGGAAACAAAATCTGCAATTTTTTTAATGTATCTTTAAATTGAAACCCCATAAACAAAACTGGTAAACAGCTGCTAACTTCTGTGTTGGTTTTTTCTACTAAAACAGCAAAAGTGACTCAAAATAGGTCAACAATGGAGATGTCCATTAGCGTGTCGTAATTATGGTTTTAAAAATTTCAAAAGCATTTTTTCTTTAAATTCTTGTCACCTACAACTGGAAGCACATCAAAGCCTTTAACCTTAAATCAAAACACAGCAATAACCCAACACTAAGATGAACTCAGGCGTCCTGATTCAATGCAAAACAAACAAGCTCTCAACAGGTTCTGCATCCTTCAGTAAACAAAGTCAACAAGCAGCTGTGAGTTTTGTGCTGCACAGTTTAGCCCTCCTGATACAGCCAAGGATTTGTGCAGCATTCCAGCAGTATTAGCAAACTCAGACCGAGGAAATTGTGTCACTGAGGGGCAATTCCTGCTAATAAAAATAAGAAAAGTTTTTATAATAGACTGAACGTTCTGTTTTTATATCCAGCAGAGAAACGTCTGCAGGTTTAGAGACATTAATACATGAGTGTAATCAATACTTGTGGTTATTTTGTGTCTCTTCAGCTCATTATTTTTATGGGATTTGCGACTGAGATGTTGAAGCAGAATAAGAGAGCAGAACTATTCAGCTGCTTCATTATTTCTTATATAAGTACATCTTACTGCTTAAGCCTATCTAGCTCTACTTCGGGTCTACTCCTGCTGCACCTCTCAGGGCGCTTCTCTAAAGAGCCTTTTAATTGTACTAAAATATTTCATTACAAAACATGTTTTAGGAAGAGAAAACACAAAAAATACCCTTAATGTCACATCAGATAAAATAGGGACATGCGTTTCTGCGATTCAGACTGCAGCTCATCACGTGATTTTGATTTCAACAAAACCTCCTCTTCAAAGACTAACATCTGAAAGAATCAGCTGAAATACAAATAAGATCTGAGAGCCGTCAGACCCTTCAGAAGCAGTTTCTTGTAAAGCTAATAAGGCTTCTCCCTTCTCCCGCCCTTCCAGTTTCATTACAGCGCCTGATTACTGCGGCTGTTCTTCGTGTTCACACTGTCCTCCGTCAGCACCAATCTGGATCTCGGAGGGCATCAAAGAAGAGTCCAAACACCACCTGTTAGGCAGTGTGTTCTGGTTTAGGTGAGGATACAAATACTGGATTGTGATCAGAAAGTCTTTCTGGTCCTGTTGAGTGACTGCATCACTTTTTGCTTTGTATAAAGTGCTTAAACCAATTATTCTGATTCTTGTTTTTTTTTTCTTTGCCACAAATGAGGGGTGATGACATGTTCAAAAGACTTTTACTGCCCTTTTAATGATTTTAGACAGCAGCTTTGGATACTCTCAAATCTAACCTAGGTTCCCAAATGTTTCTGTTTTCCTTATTAGGGTTATAATAAAAGCCTGGCTGACTTTGTTTTGATTAGATTTTTGAGGGCAAACAGTTGTCAACGGTGTTCAACAGGCTGGTTCACTATTATGAAGAATGTTTTCATTCATTTTTCCTAAATACAGTCATGGAAAAGAAGTCCACCCTCTTTCAATTCTAGTGTTGTTGGTATCAGGGTTTTATATTAAAAAAATGTCATCTTTAATAGGTTTTTACATAATTTAAATCTAACCTCAAGAGTGCAGAAACACACACTAATAATTATAAAAAAAACAAAAACAAAGTATATGAAAAACTAAGTCTACCCTTGCCATTTTCAAATGTTTAGGAGAGAAATCACAGCCAGAAGCCTCGTGTATCAACAGTGCTTACACATGAAAAGGTTGTGTACGGCATGTTTCATACACAAATAGGGGTGTATAAAACATTGCATGATACTATGCATAAATATATGCAAACTTTTCACCTTAATTCAGAATGCGCATTAAGCCACACAGTCTTACAGAATACAATGTACTGAAACTCAACAAATCATGATACTAAAGGGGTATTTCAACACGAGTTTGAGAATTATGGTTTGAACAATAAAACTGAGCTACAGTCAACCTCATATAACATAACAGACACTCCTCAAAACTGAAATAACCAATGTAAAGTTTATATTATTTTTGCCAACGTAAACGTTCATTGGTATTTGCTATGGGGCAAGGGGCACTTTCAATCTAAGAAGAAAACAGTGTTAAATCAGGAATGTTTCTGGGAATTTTTCAGAACAAGTAACCTGAGATAATTAGCTTGACAAGGTGTAGACAATGACAAGTGGCCATAAATAGTTGTAGTAAAGTTGATTTTAATTAGGAAACAATGGTTGGCACTTTTGGAGGACATTGTCAATAAAACAATTGAGAGGGAGTTTGTTTTCAGGGATGGTACCGACCTCCTGGCACACAATGATGCCTGACTTATTACCTGATTTAAAGTCCTCTGGGCACTTTATTTGGAACTCTGGGCTGAAATGGACTCAAGCCAGGTCAGCGCTGGCACAAGGTGGGGTTCCTGGGAACTGGAGTCATTCAAAGCCTTTCCTCATCCTGCTGGGGTTCCATGAAATCAGAACCTTCCAGAGGAAGTTAGTTGACAATTCCTACATGAATGTGAAATTTTATGTATCTGGGCACACACAGATGAGGTCGTCCTATACAGCTGGCATGGCACGGCTTCATCTGTATGATGCCCAAATACATCAAATGTCTGTGCACCATTGCTCAAACACTCCGTTGATGCACAGTGAATCATTTCTTGACATCGACTATTCAATAAATAAACCTCTGAGCTTTACCAAGCCCCTGAGTCTCTGTGTTTGCAGTAATTATGATATGAGAGTCATATATACCTCAGCTTTAGAAATGGACCAGTGATAGTTCTGCCCCCCGGTTCACTTGATTCATTTACAACAATGATTCATGTAATTCATGTACAGTAAACTGTCTCCAGCAGTATTGGATAAAAAGCGTTGAGTGGTCATTCGTCATTTCACTCCCAGCCTAATATGTGACCATTTCACCTTTTTCGTTCCTTCTGCAGGTGTGCGCTGCTCTGACAACTGCATATTTTAAACAATCTGTCACTCCTTTCTGCTCACGGCACAAATACCAGAGGACAGTGTGTCGAATATGCTTTATGTTCCCCAAGCACTTATTTAACAGCGTCTCGGATTCACATTACAATAAATTCCTCATTTTCCTGCATGTAGACCTTATTTCTGATTGTGCAGATCATCTACGTTAAAGCCTCTTATTGCCTATTTAAATCAAGGCATGTCAGGGGAAGGAGTTTTATGTGCGCTCAGCTCCATATTTGTTGGGATGGTTGAAGTAAAGGTGCACAGAAACATGCTTGTGCACAGTTTGATAAATCTGAATACTTGTGTGCACAGGCAATATTTACATATGTCCCTTCACCAACTTTCTCTATGAAAGCTATGAATGCTTTGGTACATGAGGTCCCAGGTGTTTCTGATCAAACACATTGAGTAACTGAATATCATTAGCGTGACCACCTCTATGCAAACAGGTGTTTTACCAACTTGCTCCGAAGCATTCAGGTGTATGTTAACATAAAGAGGAATAACACTGGCTATGACTTTAAAAAAACAACTGTTGCTGCTTATTAATCTGGGGAAAAGTAAAAGTCCTTTCCAAATAAGGAGTCCATCATCCGACATAGAGAAAGTTAATTTACAAGAGAAAACACTTAAGATGGCTTACAATCTTTCCAGGAGTGAATGTTCCAGCAGTCACCCTAAGGTCAGACTGTGCAATGCTCAAAGAAATCACAAAATAAAAGAGCTCTGGAGACTCTGGAGAACTCAGTTACAAGGTTAAAAGTTAAAGTTCATGATTAGAACGAGACTGAACAGGTGACCAAAAGAAAACCTCTTCTCTCTAAAAAAAGAACAAGGCAGCACAATGGAGGTTTGTAAAGTCTCATCTGAACCAAATAACTTCTGGAACAATGTCCTTTTTCAGACGGTGCCAATGTTAGGCAACGTTAACGCAGTATATCAGCACTAGCACCTCATACCAACAGTCCAGCACAGTGGTGGAGGGTTGATGATTGAAGGCTTGTTTTGTAGCTACAGGCCCCGGGGGGGTACTTTGCATTTATTAAGTCAACCATAAACTCCTCTGCACCAAAATATTCTAGTGCCAAGTATGAGTCTATCTGTCCAACAGCTGAAGCTTTGGCCCAAACTGTGTCACAAAACAGGGCAAAATTCTAAACAAAGCAGAAAATCTTCAACAGAATTGCTGAAAAATAAGAAGTAATAGTGTAGCAACATGTGACCAAACTATGGTTCAAATGCTGTTATTGCAGCTTTATGGAGCTATAAAGAAACAAATGTCCTAAAACCTCAATAAACTGAAACAATGTTGTCAAGTGGAAAAAGTCATGCAGAAAACGACTCCATCAACTTATTGCTGCTAAAGTTGGTTGTATAAGTTCTTCAAACAACTTTTGGCTTTGTTTCTGTGTAATAAACAATGACAGTGGAATATGTTGTGTTTTTTTGTTTACTTGAAGTTAGATTTGATTAACTTTAGAATTTGGCAAAGACCAGACTACTTTTATTGTCCTGATACGTAAAACCCTATAATTAAAGAAGTTCACTTCCTTTTTCCCATGACTGTATGCTTCACCTTTTGTCTTTCTTGTTGTGTTGTACAAAGAGGACCGATTGTTGATGACGAAAACAGATGTCTCAGAAAACTAACAAAAGAAAGGAAGAAGCAGCAACATGCAAAACAACAAGGACGCTTTGTATTTCTGCCTTCCTGACTTGTGCAGCTTTTAAACGTGTAGGTGTGCTGTGGAATCGGAGGAACAGAAAAGCAAAGAAAATGACTGCAAACGTTTTTCATGGAAAATACTTTGTTTCGTTTTAGTCTTCCTTTTGCAAGAATAAAGCATTTTGAGCAACAGGCTTCTTCTTCAAACTTGTCTGCTGTGGATCTGAGTGTGTTCAAGAAACTGGTGGAAGGGGTTTTTGAACTACCGTGGACTCCTCGGCCTACTTATGTGCTCTACACTGCTACATATTTACCCTGATTTTCCTGCCATCGTCCTAAAGAATGAGTTAGCTGCACATCCTCAGCTGTATTGAAAGTTGATCGCGTGAGAAGCTGCACAAGCTAACCGAATGCTAATGACTGGTGGAGCAAATCTGCAGATCTGTGTGTTTGGTCTGGGTCAGGACTCTGCTTCATTTTTCATCTGTTTCTTCTTCTTCTTTTGCTCGTCTTTCTTCTTTTTATTGTACATCTCAGTCCTCCAAACCTTTTTTAGTTAGGCACGTTTCACCCAAAACATCTTCTACAGTGTTGTGTCAAAGTGATGTGCTGGCTACCATAAAAAGAGTTTAAGTTTGGAAAGTATAAGCAAAAAAATTTTAAACAAAAGGTCAGATTCCTGGTTTAAGAAGAAGTCAATGTTTGTAATCTTATTCAGGATCTTCTTCTTTTTCTCCTGAAGTCTCTGATTGTAGGAGGATTTCCTCTTCTTCTGAAGCCGACACTTCTTCCCTTTCGTCAAGGTCGTCTCCCGACTCTTCTTCCTCTTTGCTAGCCTGCTCCTCTTCCTCCTCTTTGATCGCCGTGATTGGATCCGAGGGTTTGCCTAAGCAGTTGGGCCTTTGTTCCTGAGCCTCCTCGGAAGCCTGCGATGCAATCACACGTTTCCACATCTCATGGTTTTCCAAAAGGTGCCGCGTGATCTGACAAAACACCTTCCGCCTGAGCACCTTTTTCATTTCTTGCCGCTCTGTAAGACAAAAGAACAATCAGTTATGCAAGTTTTTTTTTAGAAAACCTTCAAGATTTAACAAGGTAAACACGAGAAAGTTTGGGTTTCCTAATTTAGCCACCAAACTATTTCTAGACTGAATCAATTGTTTTATGAATGCATTAGAAATGTCTTGAGACAAACAAAAAAAACTCTTTGCATGTCAGATCCCTATTTTGTTCTCAGTGGTACTTGGAAATATAGTTTTTATACACTTTTAATTTACCCAACATTTACTATTAAAAGAAACAATGGAGGACTAAATTGATCATTTATGCCACGTGAGTTTCTATCAAGCCAAGAAAATGCATCTAATCCAGGTCCTAAAAACAACCTCATAACTTTGAACATCCACAATATCACCAGTAATAAAAATGAACAAAAAAGTTTGAATAACTCAAGTGGTTATGGATCTGTCTACTGTTCAGATCCACACTTGGGTGGTGGCCATTTTGAGGGACTAATTAATTTAAACACAGTTGGGAACACTGCAAGTTCTGTATCAGCAATCTCTCAGTAACTGATTTTTTATTATTTTTTTTAATATTAGTCCATACACATTTATCTCTAACCATAAACTATAGATTTCAGTTTTGTGGGTTGAAAATGTGCCAATTCAAATTCCCAATAATAGCATGAAATACAATTCAGATTGATCACAACTAAAGTTTTACAACCTTTATCACTACTTTAAGTAAGAAACATCATGCCAGAAATGTTTTTTTTAACAAAATAAATATGACTATCTGTTATATTACAACTTTAAGATTAGGTTCTAAAACATGGTGGAACTGTAGCCTGCCAAAACGTGGCCTTATATGTTTTAATTTGTTCAGAGGATGGCTAATGAACTAAGTTACACAATTATTGTCCAGTTTCCTCCTCCCTGACTGCTTTTGAGCAGATAAAAATATGTAGAAAAAGTCTGTTTCCCATTTACATCCCTTGTTGGACTTATGCTGTAGTAAAAATAAATGGCTCACCATTATTGTTGGATAATAATGATGTTTCTCAAAAGGTTTCTCAAAATGATGATGCCAGGCAACCAGTGAATACCTGGCACAATCACATCATTGGGATTGCAGACAGACCAAGATGATTGTGAATTGCAAAAGTACCATATTGCGCCATTTATTTGTCTTCAATTAAGTTAATCAAAAACAAACCAAAAAAGAAACCTTGACTTTTTGTTAAAATATTTATGAAATACTTTTTAAAAACCCTACATTTCCTCACATCCCAGCAAACATTCAACAACCACTCCCACTCCCACTCCCACCTAGGGCTGATTTAAGGTCCCCAGTCAAGACTCAAACCTGGACCATCTTGTTGCAAACACTCCAGCATTAAACCCAGAAGTATTAAAGATAAAAACTAGACAAATGAAAAACTTTTTACAACATTAAAAATGACAAGACTGACATACGGGAGGCGTCAGAACCTGTGGAGGCTTCCTCATCCACCATGTCTTCTTCTTCTTCTTCTTCTGTGTCTTGTCCCTCTGTTCCTACCTCTGGATCCAACTGGTCGGCCGGGTCGACCCAGCGCCCCGGCATGAGAGCAGCAGTGTCGTAGGAGGAGCACAGAGGACCCACTATGTGAGTGATGAAGGATTCCTGCAGCTTGGCGAGCTGCGGGGAGGACCGGTCCATGAATGGACTGATGGGAAGGCCCAGGGCTGCTTCTTCGTCACCCTGGCGGAACATAAAACTGTCATCTTAAACAAGGTACCGAGATGACCTTATACAGTTTATATAGCTATCATATAGACATGTTCTCTGGGCACAAAGCAGCTTGATTAACCACACAGCACTGCACATAAATACCATTTAAAGTACGTTATTATTGCCCACTGGGAAAGGTGGAAGATAATTGTTTTGTGTCTGTTTGTTTGCTACCAATCTCCATGTTACCGTAGCTCATGAAAAACTGAACAAATTCATAAAAAACTTAATAACTTTTGAGGTAAATTCGATTTAAGATGGCTGCAGCAGCAACCAGAACACCAAAAATAACACAAATAGACTAAAATGCTGTCAGTTTTACAAATATTGAATTAAAATGTGCTGTTTCATTCTAATGAAACTTTAAGGAAATATTCATTGGATGTACAAATGACTTTTAGAATCAACCCAATTAAAGTAAATTGACATTAGAAAAAACAAATATTATTCAGTCAGTGTTACAGATAATGTTGTAAAATGTGGTGTGTTTGGGGGTGAGAGTCCTTCCTTTGTGTAAGATCTTTATCTAAAACTTTAAGATGAAATGTTGGCATCAACGCTGTTTGCCTGGTTCAACTTTAGTCAAACCTTCAGAAAGAAAATATTTGATGTATTTCAACAATAAATTGTCATTTGGACTATATAAAACTGTTAAAAATCAGTATTTTTTGCAGATATTGAGCTAAAAATTGATGCAGTAGTACCCAAGAGTCATGCACAAAAAACAATTCAAGTGCTAAAAGATTGCACAAGGTTATGTGATGTTGCATGAGATAAGGCTATTTTAACTTCTGACCAAACAGTTTTGAGCAAAATAAAACTTATTAGGGTAAAAATGAAACCAGGATTTTGTTTGTTTGCAGTCTAAATCAGTCTCATCTAACACTTCAAAGTCAGATCATTATTCTGAAAATATCTAAATAAATTATTTGCAAGAAATACATGGTAAAAAAAAATGATTCCACGTTATTATATGGAGAAGTGCACAGTATCAAACATCTGATTAATACATTTAGAATATATCCAGGCAAATATGGATAAACTCTCACACTGAAGTAAGAACTCAGCTGTCAGGCACAGAGAGTCTCAGATACACAGCCTCCAGGCTCAGACTCCTGAAACTAGGTCAAGAAGACTGCAAATAGAGGAAGATCACGTCAAACTGTAGCTAATCTGTAGATTCAAATGAGACTGAGGAGAATTCACACAGCAAATCTACAGTCTGTATGTTTGCACGCCAAACCATCAAAATAGAAAATATTCAAAATCAAAATAACAGTCTGCTAATATCATATCCCAAACACTGAACGTTTCTTGAGTCATTCTGTTTCTTAAACCTTGAGATGCCTAATGGTTTTGTGTGTCTAATTTTCTATCTACAAACAAAGCTAAATGCAAATATTAAAGAGGAAATGAGAAATGAGTTCTGCTGACTGGATCCAACGTGCTGCAGACTTTTTTTATTTAATACAAACTGAGACCATAAAGATGGAAACTTCAGAAACGTGGTTTATATTGCAGAAAAGTGTGCTTTAATGCAATTTCACATGTGTAATGTCTGATGTTTGGAGCCTTTGAGCTGTTTAAAACAGGAGGGGCAGGAGATCTGATCGCTATGGCAACCAAAAGCCTGGATGGCGTCAGTGGTTATTGTGAGAGATATGTACGTATGTGGAGTCACAGCTTGTTCAGAACGAGAGCGAGAGAAAAAAGATCCAATAACCAGATATGACAAAGTGTTTTGTCTGTTGAAGTGGTGCGTCGCAGGGCACAGAACAAATGTGCGTTTGTTTCGGCTGCGATCTGTGATGTTCCTCGGTGACTGTGAAGGAGAGCTGTTAAAGATGGCACATTTAGGTCACCCCTCTCCCCGGTGAAAAGAGAAAAGCAGGAAGAGCTGGTTGGTGCTTGCTTCAGTATTTCACACAAGTTCTCTTCATTACAACTAACTGTACGCCAACACTAAGCTTAATGACTGAACTTCAGAAAACAAACATCTGTTGATGCTTGATGAACGAACCCTGAGGAGAAAACATCCGAATGTGCCTAAAAGCTGCAGATCGGTGCATTTGTGTTTACAATATTGTTGCTAGGTGATATTTCTATCTATGGGTCTAATCGGATTTTATCTTTATGGCCTTAGTAATTCAGAGAGGGATTTGTTGCCAGGCATCCGTCTACATTGACACATTCATGAGCCGGTAAGTGTTTTGAATATTCTATATCAGACAGGGGGAACATGCATTTACACACAAAGGCCCTTTGTTGAAGCGGCCTTAAGCATAAAACTTCTAAGAATCCCGGCCATATGCAGGAATACATGTTCTGTTCTGTGGCAATCCTTGATCCTGTGCTATAGAGGAACTAGCTCTTGAGATCTGATTTTTCCTTCATAAATATATATATATA
The DNA here is from genome assembly GCA_031762555.1 of Cynodonichthys magdalenae. Classification (NCBI taxonomy): domain Eukaryota; kingdom Metazoa; phylum Chordata; class Actinopteri; order Cyprinodontiformes; family Rivulidae; genus Cynodonichthys; species Cynodonichthys magdalenae. The sequence continues at coordinate 12,375,116 of JARVJO010000330.1, forward strand.
TATATATATATATATATATATATATTTTAAACTGACGGTAAGTGGGTTTTATGTTCTTTTATAGACTTGGGCTTTGAGCTGGAATTGGAAAGTGTGTCTGCTCAAAATAAATACAGTTTATATTAATATTTTTATAATTGTTGAACCCTGCAATCTTGATTTATTTTACTTAAATACAACTTCCAGCATTATGATTGTAGTTATAGCCAAAAATATATAAATATATGAGCTCAAAAATATTTTTTGCACTAAAGATGTTTTACCAATGTTTATATTTTTTTCATTTGCTTTTACTTTTCTTTTTTTTCTTCTTCCTTTTTTTTGCAGGCAAGTGCGATAATTGCATTCATGCAATATGTAATCTGGAGAATAAGTAGAAAATAAAAAAAAAACTGAAAGAGACCAAAGAAACTACAAAATTAAATATTTAACATGAATAAAGTTCCATGAATTGAAGTCTGCTTTTATAGTAATTCCTATTATTTTTAAGCAAGTCTTTTATTTTGAAGAGTACATGTGAGCTTTGAAAGATTATGTATGCTTTATTTTGGAACTTCAAGATAAAACGTCTTCCTGTTAAAAACTTACTTGTTCATAGAATTCATTGACAATCCCCTCTGTCCACTGCAGATGCAGCTCCTTACACTTCAGTGGTCCATTGACATCAGCTAGCTTGATGCACATCTGGCACACCAACAATCGGTCATTCTCATTGGTCCAATCGATACCAGATACTCCTTCATCGCCCACCTGACAATACGGGAATTTTTTAAATAAAAAAGGAGTGCTTTGTTCTGGATAACTAAGAATCTACACCAGCATTAGCAGTGATATGTTACTCATTAGACATCAATGGTTGATCTGATGACATTTTCCAGCTGTTTAGAAACGCCCCTGCTGTGTTTACCTTTGCATTAAATTCTGCAAGGAAGTCAAAGTGCTTTTTGAGGTCGGTGGCCAGAATCGCCTCGATGACGAGGAAGCGGAAGCGCTTGAACTCCACGTGTTCAAGGTTGACCAGGAAGTTGTACTCGGGTCGAGACATGAAGAGGTTCCAGGCTGCGGCTGCATGGTGGTTTTCCAGGACGGATCTGTCGTTGTAAAGAACAGCCTGAAAAAAGGAAAACAATAAATGCAAATAAATATATAGAGTAAAAAACTTTACACTAACTTCATTAGCCTTATTTAGATTGGCATGCCTTTATTTAGAGCTTGGCTAATCATTAAAAAATGTATCTTTATCATTGTTACTACATGAAAAATGTCTCTATAGGATCTTTAATACAACAAATCACACAAACATTTATTTGTTAAAGCAATGATGTGCTTTTTTTCTACTTATTTTCTTCTCTAATCAATCTACAGCCCAAATAAGAACATTGTTCACAAACCTTTTTATGTATGAATTAGTCAGTAGGAGTTTGCGATTTTGATGAACATTTCATAAAACCAAACTGTGTTCGAGTCCTTTAATCTTATGAACTTCTTCACTGATTACTTGCTACATTAAATAAAGCATGAAGTTGTGGCTGACAGTTCCAGCTTTTATCAGGCTGCATCAGAACTCTTTGTGACGGGAAAGCAACCCCGCAGCTTGGATCACGCTACGAGGAGGAACTTTATCAGTTTCATTTATTTTAATTAGCTTAACGGGACAACAAATCCCAGTTGAGGCTGAACTTGTTTGTGAAAACTGCACTTCGAGCTCCTTGTTATCCTCCACAGTTGCCCTCTGTGATGATCTATCGCACTTTGATTACCTGTGGTGCACTCGTGGCCACCAGAAAGGCATTCGTTCTTCCAGGGTGGTCGTAGTCGTGCATGGCAGCAGCTACGTACAACGCCATGAGCTCCAGGGCAGGGACCAGACCAGCCAGGGAACCGTAGCCCTCCTCGAGCACCGAGTTCATTTTGGACAGAAGGAATCCTGTCGCTCCGGACATCATGATGTTCACCGAGTCTAAATACAGAAAAAGAAACTGATGTGGCTCTTCTTCACTTCCATGTAACTTGCAGGTTATTTTTAAATTGGTTTAATTTAGACTTGGCAGATGTTTGTCTCCTTTCACGCACTCCCTAATAGAAAACAGCATTTAAATAGATTTTGAGGCTGTTTGTCTTCATATTGCTATTCTACACTTTTACTATTTAAACAAACGTCTGATTGTAGTTTTGTGCTAATGGTATTTTATCTGTAAACCATACATTCTCTTCTTTAGACACAGTGTTGTATAAAGTACCACAAAGTCATACTTGAGTAAAAATACAAGTACCTTACCATAAAATTACTTTGGCAAAAGTCTCCTTTAAGTTTGAGTAAAAGTCTTAAAGTATCTGATATTTTTGTACTTAAGTATCAAAAGTAAATTTCTGAAATAAAATGTACTTAAGTAGTAAAAGTAAAAGTACTGAGTATTGACATTTACTGGGAGGTGACCTCTCCAAAAAAACATTTTTCTAAAGGCTGAGATGGCTATAATGTCCTGCCGGAGTGTGACATGATTTGTGTCACTTGGAGCGCAGTTTATCTGGATATTATTTTTTTTAACAATAACAAGCTGGAATGCAAACAAGCAAAAATGAAATAAGAATAACGACTTTCTACTTCTTGCCTTTTTTAAAAATGTAAGGAGTAGAAAGTACAGATAACTGTGTAAAAATGTAAGGAGTAGAAGTAAAAAGTAGGCTGAAAAAAATTACTCAAGTAAAGTACAGATAACCAAAATTTCTACTTAAATACAGTAACAAATTATTTGTACTTAGTTACTTTACAACTCTGTTTAGACATATATATTTTCAATGCAAAACCCAAGTTTTAAATTAAGCAAAATATAAAAGTAGAGAAAACACTCCTAAACCTAAATTGTAAGAAGTTACTGTATGAATACAAAGTCCTCACCAGTGTGCATTCCATTCTCTGTCAGCAGGATGGGCAGGCCCGGCACAGGCTGAGTGGTGAGGTACCACACAGCCTGCAGCACATCTGTAGCATGGATTCTGTTGTGATCTGGGAAGAATAAAAAAGGAGAAATTGATTGGCAATAAGCAGTGCAGATCATCTCCAGCAACAGAGTTGCTTTAAAACTGTGAGTTGCCTGCATGGTGCTACAAAGAAATGTTACTGCTTTACGTTAAATATAGGTAAGATTGCTGAAGCTGTCAAAAATATATAGACAATAATAGAAAAAGAAAATAAAATGATGACAATAGTCCAAACAAAGAAAAACAGACTCAAACTTTGATTTTGGAACCATCAACCAATACAAGAGCAGATTAAAAGCCTTTAAATAGCTTTGTTTGAAAAGTTTAGTTTTTTCTTTTTCTTTAGTCAGTTATTAACTTTATGTAAAGCACTTTTTTTTTTTGTTTTGCACTAGAAAAGGACAGAGAAAGACGAAGGATTGTGGAGGTTGAGAAAAAATGAGTCTGCTTAATAAAAATGTGTAAATATATATCATAATCATCATCATCATATCAATCAATCATCATCATAATCAACACATATTTTGTGCTGTTTGCTCAGTAAATTAGGAGAAAAATAACACACTTTCGCCACAGAAAAGCATCTTTTATATTTTATAATAAAATAAAACCTTTTTTTTTTTTTTTGCTAAATCATGTTTTACCATTAAAATGAGGAAAATACAATACAACAAAAACAGAAGGCTCTGTTGTTGCATGGTAATTTTATGAGCAATACATCCACCTTGTGGCAGCAGACAGCATAGCTGCTAATATTTTTTTTTTCTATTTTGTAATTAATCAGACTGCCTACTCACAAGGTATATCCCTGTATCCATTCTCCAAAGCATGGAAGTAGTTCATGAACTCTTTAACAGGAATCCTGAAGGTCTCAAAAAGACCCGTGTCCTCAAAGAGCCTAAAAGAAACCTGAGAAATAAGAACGCAGTCACTTAAAAGTTCACAACACTGGAGGTTCTTAACAGAACAGAAAAAAAACTATAGAAAAATCCACATGTATTTGACATGTGTTTTACATGTGACCTTGTGGAAAACCATGGGATCACAGGTACATGTAGGAAATGTTCCATAACATGTGTTTAAATTTGCCCATGACAGCATGTGATTTACACATGTGAAGTTTTCAATGCAGTAAACACAGGTAGGATTGATTGGAAATCTTATTCTGGCAAATAAAATATTACATTCTAGACTCACAAATGCAAATTATAAGAATAACTAACAGAACTGTGTAATGCAAAATTAACAGTGAAGGAAAGGTTTGTTTAAAAAAAAGCATTTCTAAAAGCTGCTCTGAATTTTGAGACAGCAGCAATCCTCTCTTGGTCTTGCCTCACTCTAGCTATTACTTCATCAGTCTGTTAGAATTGTCCAAACTGAAGCTGTTCAAAGAATTGTTTGCAATAGGTAAGATATTTGTTCAAAACCTTTCCACAGAACCCCGCTGTAAGACTGAACTTGTGCTTCAAAGGTGGAACTGTAAATTCTTTGAAACAGCCACAGCTAAAAGCACCACCTTGTTTTAAGTTGCTAATTACATATTGTACACGTTAACGTTTCTGAGTTAAAATCATTTGATTATGTTTTTCACAAAGCCATAATGTCCTCACTAGTGCAGTAAGTTACCTGGCTGAGGATGCAGCCTGTCTTGCCATGAGTCTTTTCAACAAGACTAAAAATGGGAAAGTTCCAGTTGTTGAGCTGACTCATCAGGGGCTCCAGCCCTGGTATTACCGGACTCTCCGGCTCAGAGACGGGCTTATCCTGGAAGATAAAAGTAAAGGAAAAGTTAAAAAATAAATAACATAAAAAAATTATAATAATAAATAAGTCATTGCCTCTGGCGATGACTGAAGTGGGTGAAGAATGATGACCTCTGCTGGATACTCCCTGCAACCTTCCCTCGCTTCAGGCGGCTTCTTGCCTCCTTCTCCCTCCTCCTCATTTTGTGCAAAGTCGCTGCTGTCACTGTGGTTGGTCTCATAGGTGCTGTCGTAGGTGCTGTCGTAGTCTGACGAAGCTACTGCACGCTCATCTGGGAAGACATTCCTGACATTAGCAATGTGTTATTTGCTGCAACCAACTCATAATCCTACTTGGCTTTTCATTATTAGGGGAGCATTTCTGTTAGTGATATTATTATTGGTAGAAAAGCCTTTACCTGGGTGGGCTAGTCTGTCTCCTTTGCTGCCCGCCTCTACTCCATTGTTGAGCCGAAGGTTAAACGGTCTGCCACAACTGGGAGGCAAAAGAGGAGAAACTCAGTCAGGCATTTTCCAATTTTCTTTTTAATTAATGCATAACCTCACTGCCACACTGCAATACAAATAAACATTTGTACAAATATTAAGAATTTCTGCAAACATGTTTGTAATTGAAAAGAAAGATAAAAGCTAGTTTCTTGAAGGTATATGGAAAAATATGATGTGACTCTATATGAATTGTTGTTTGAATTGATGTTTTTCTTTTTTTAAATTTAATATTGTTTTTTTATAAATTATTTTTTGGGGGAATATATTTTGGGGATAAAAGGGGCAGACATAAGATTTATTCTTCTTCTGCTACCTTTCATTTTATTTTGATTTGTGTATTTTCTTTGTTTTCTATTATATATACTTATTTTGTTTTTTAAATGAAATGAATAAAATAAAAAATAAAAAAAAAATAAAAATTAAGGGTGCCCTGATTGCAGTTTTCTGGCAATTTACCACTGGCAATTTTAGCACTGTAGTTGAAACAATAGAAACTTGATTTAACTGGACAGCAGCCCTTTCTCACAGCAGAGCAAAAAGGAACAGCGGATGATTTTCAGACCTTTGCAGAGGTACAGTTGATAAGATCGGTGGATAAACTTGGCTTCTCAAGGAAGTATTGGTCAATCGCCAATCACCCAAAATTAAGGAAATCGAGGCAGATAGATCAACCAGACAATTTAAAAGGTTAAAAAAAGCCCACACTCTAAAAATGAAATGTTGGATTTACTTAACCATGTTATGTCAACTGGTTCCACTTAACTGAGTTAAGT
>JARVJO010000330.1:12393712-12405148 GCA_031762555.1 Cynodonichthys magdalenae
GAAAGAAATGGTAATATTGTTTATCTGGAATCAATTTTAGATCTTTGAGTCCATCTCATGAAAAATGGGAGCAAAAATAAAAGTGTTGCATTTATATTTTTGTTGAGTGTATATACATATTTGCACACAAACATAAATTATTTTAGATTGGACAGACAAGCCAACTAATCCAATCAGAGCCAAGACTGTAGATTGTTGTTGTTTTAAAACATTTTCAAAATCCCTGCAGCGGTTCAGGCAATTGCTATTTTATAAACCTTCATCAGGTTAGATAAAGGTTTAACCAAACCAAACGTGCTACAGCTAGCTGCTGTTGCTGTTATTTGTGCTTCTAACTAATGTGTACTGAGATTATGATGGTACTGGTTTATAAAATACTGTTTGTTAAAACTGTTGTTTTAAAAATCAATTAAAAAGTGCCCCTTCAAGGTTGAGGACCCTAGTGAGGGTAAAGAGCTGGTCCAGTGTTCCATAGATAGAATAGAACCGTCATTGTTTCTCCTAAATCTAAGGTTCAACCATCGATCAGACTCTATTGTCCAGCACTCAATTTGGACAAATATTTTTTTCACAAAAGAAAAAAGTGGGTCTAAAGCTGTTATTTGACAAACAAATACTTTCAGCTCCAGTGAATGTGTTGATGTAGCTTCTATCAGATCATAGTTATCTACTGTATGTTCTACTGTCAACAGTTCTGCAGAGAAAGGCAAGTAACTTTGCTGACCTATATAAGCAGAACTCCTGATCACACTGAAAATTCTGCATCCCAGCCAAACTACGAGTACACAACACAGCATGACCTAAAAATGGCATCTTTTCTGGTGAACAGCAGTTATTTAATTAACTAAACTGGTTCAGCCAATTAGAAATGAGTGTATTGTGTCAAAATAAGCAAGATTAATATAGTCCATTTATGGTCATCGTTTTAAAACTGTGTTCAATTAGAACTCAACAGAATCCTGTAATAAGTCCGTATGGGGAAACTAAAAAGGTAATTAACATTCAGCCGATATGAAACCAGACAGATCCCATGAGTTTTGTTTTTTTCAAGTCATTTACTACTTAAATATTCTAGGTCCCACAAACAAATGTTGACCAAAAGCTAGCCACTTCTGTTAAAAACCAAAACTATAGTCAAGCATTTTAACCAAAACACTCTAACACGCATGCAGTATTGCTTTTGTACAATAAATGTCTCATACTTTATTGTCCTAAATGCAACACTTACTGTATAAACAAAGTGGCTTTGCAGCTTCACTTTCATTACAAACTAAAACAATAAACCAAAGCCATTGTCTTTTTAAATCAAATCAGGATTAAAATGTAATATAAAAAACACAATAATGGCAAAAGAAAAAGACTAATATGGGACAGAACTGGAAATTTTTTCACTTTAAGGGGATAAATTATTTCCCTTAAAAATCTCATAATGACCAAACTGTCATAATTTGAGGACAAGAGTTTCATATTTTCCCAACAGAGTGTATCGCTCTCAGACTGCATGTTTACGTTTGGCTCTTGAAGATTCTAAAAGTGGAGCTGGAGGCGGATCCTAACATTTTCTTTAGTTTTACTCCCAAAGACTTCAGCTGGTGGTGGACATGTTGCACCAACTGTTTCTCTCTTTTCCTTTGCATATAGCTGAATTAGTGTTTTGTGTTGTTTTGATTCAAATTACATGGGAACCCCAAACTGCTGGAGCTGAATGAGAGAAAAAGACAAATAATGTCAAACTTGAGTAAGAAACCCATCAAATGAATCATGGATTATCTTTCTGGATCTCTGCCTCGTGCTGACATGACACATGCAGATTCATAATCCCTAATGAGGTGAGATCCAGCAGCACCTCAGGATTCTGGGCATGTTTTAAACATTCAGAAGCATCCAGACAGGTGTAAAACAGCCTGTCTCTTTTCAAGCGGCTTTCCTCAGACATATGTTTTATAACCAGCCACCATAAGAAGTGAGTAAATGTCAGTTCTTTCATTTATTTTAATCTGCTACAGTAAGCCTAATCCAGTTTTGTCTTCTTCTGCTACTTTTAGCTTTTAGCTGGCCTTTTGCTGCTTTTAGCTAACATTCTGGGAATTTGAGCTAGACTTTAGCAACTTTTAGTTTTTAGCTAGCATTTTGCTACTTTTACTTTTTACTGTACCAAAGGTTTTGCTCCTTTTAGCTCTTAACTAGTGTCCTGCTTCTCTTAAAACTGACAGCTGAATTTCTGATTTTTCAGCTATCATTCAGGTTTCAACATTCACACCATTTTTTCACAGACAAACAAGTTTTCTTGTAGAAATGCCTTATTGAATATTTTTACACCTTCTTGCACACAAGTTTTTTTTTTGTAATTTATGTTGTCTAAATGTAATTTTTGAAATGTACAATAAGTTATATTTTGCACTGAGGGTGTGGGTGGAGGGTGTCAGTCAGATGTCTCATGTAATTTAGATTTAAACCATTTATACAACACAATAAGCATCCTTGCTTTTCTATAAATATCCACTCAAAAGAAACTGTAAAATGCAACAAATAGCTTCAAGAACCAACTATATAAATATTATTTTTGTTTATTTATCTCAGGACAGAAACTGAAGTTGTCAAATCTTTGAAAGACGACGAGCATTAACCTTTGGAATGGCCAACCGCTCGCTTTTTTCAGGCCCGTCCTCTGAGTCGGACCAGATGTGCGCGTCCGTGGGGAGGCGGTGTCGGTGCACAGGCTGCAGGTTGATCTGGGTGCTGAGGAGGTTGCTGACAGCCTTCAGGGAGCTGCAGGTGTTGGGGGGCAGGGAGGGGTCCGCCAGCAGGTCCGAGATCAAACCGTGGGCCTCTCCCATCACCGCAATGTCCACCACCACACTGGTGCCTGACAACTGGAAGACAAGATGAGAAGAAAAATAAGGAATGGATGAGGAGAAGTATTCTTTGTCCTGCAGAGGAAACAGTGAAGAACGCCAAGTTTTCAGAACTGTTTAAAAAACTGACATCAATTTATTAGTTTTTACACCACTTTATTTTTCCATCAGATAGTTTCTCTGCCATGTTTTGTCCAGTATGTTCCATTTTGCACCATTAGTCTTAGCTGAACCACTGCTGGCAATATTCTGTGGACTCAACCATTTAATGCAAAAAAGAGGCAATATAAAGGTTTAAAACATGCAGTATCCTTTATGTAAACTGCCTCTTATGAAGGGATTAAATGTATCACAATCAAAATTTTATTTCTTAAAGCGCAGGGTTTCAAACATGAATCTGAAGTCTTATTTCTCCATTTAAATACGACTGTTGTTGACGTTCTTGGAAAAAAAAATAGTAATGTCTTTACAAATCCAAATGTGAGTTGTGAAAAATAAAGTAAATGGGCAACTCATTGAGCTGCTCTCACACACAGGAGGAAAGTAGAGCCTGTGAGTCACACGCACACACACACACACACACACTGGCTCAGCTTTATGAAAGAAGACAGGTTATGTAACACGGCTTTAGACAATTAGGATAGTACAATGATTTTGTTTTCTTTTTAATATTACTCAAAACAATACAAATCTAAATTTAACAGCTGATATATCTGTGTGCTGATGACATGGACGGGCACATGTGCTTTTCATAAATACAACTGATTACTATGAAACTATAAAACTGCTGTTTGTTGCTGTTTTCAGTACTAACCAAACAGTGGAGAAAGCATATCTGACAACACAGTAGGCATCAGTGACAAAGCTTGGAAGTGTATGTTTACACAAATACAGACAACATATTTAAACTAATATTATCATGGGTTATAAATGTAGAAAACTATGGGGTGCCAAGTGTAACATAAAATGCTAAAAATATATTACATTTAACTTTTCATTAGGATTTACACATTTAATCATAACATTCAACATTTATATTTAACATCTAGAATAAAAAATAGCAAAATGGAAGAACTGTAGGCTAAATAATAAAATGGTAGTGTATTTTCAATTTTTTTAACTAGGATTTTACACACAAGTGAGTAAAATATTGAAAATAGGTTAGTGACATGTTTAACCTTTTACACTTAGCACCTCGTAGAAAACAACATTATGTGCAATCTGTTAAAATCAGTTAGTCTCAGCTTAGTCTCAGACTCTCAGCTACCAGAACACCAAACATTAGCCCAATATCAATATCATTGACTGAGTTGTGGGTATTTTTGCATTGCTTATAGTCCATTTGTTTTATCTTGAATCAGGTTGACTCTAAAGTTAACCCGTTGCTAATGTGAATCTAAAGATTGCTTTCTGTGAGATCAAATAAAATACAAGTGGTTAATGTGATACTTTACTAACATGATAAAAAAAACCTGCACAAACAGGCAGAGACATTGCCACTCAATCTTTCAGCCTTCATAAAGATTCAGTATAAAAAGGGAGAGCATATGAATTTATTCATCAGGTTTGCAATGGAAGACTGACCAAGCCTAGAAAACAACAGCTAAATCAAAGCATGTTTTTCATGCCGCGCTCCTCCTGCATCTCTGCCCTTCTGTGCCAAAACTAGAAGCAAATGAGCTCACATGATCGCTCCATCCATAAGCCTCCCATCTGCCCACCCCCCCGAGGCTACGAGGCTCAACGGTTGGCAGCAACCTCTGCTTTTGCCACTTGGCCTGTGTGTGTTCCAAAGTATTTTACTAACATTTGTAATTTAATGAGTCACTTAGAAAAAAACACCTTAAGCCTTTGAAGTGCATTTGTAGAGTTTTAGTAATTTGCTCTGAGTAACCGAAAGTTTTAGCTCTTCCGACATGTCAAAGCTTGAGTGAACGCACTCGAAACACGTAGTTAAAAAAAAGAGCCGATTCCTGGCAGAGCACGTGTCTTGAATTGTGTGCGCCCAAGAGGTGTGCGTGTGTCACCTCAACCTGAACAAAATCCATTAGACCACTTCAGAGCTTTACGACATCCTGCATTCGTGACGTGCACCTATTACCTGGCAGTAATGGATTCTGTTCGACTAATGTCAGGGCAGGAGGTGTGATAGCAGGAGTATGAATTTGTGTGTGTCTATAGTCACCTGCCCACCCAGCTGGGTGCTGCAGCTGTTTAATGACACTGATCTCACTATTCTCACACATAACACTTCCCCATTTTTAATTTTTCAAGGCCAACCTTCAGCAGGTGTGTGTCTTTCTTCAATACAACCCAAAACTGACTGAACACCATGGAGTGCTGCTCTGCTAGAGTCCCTGTGGAGACGCATGGTGAGGGAGAAGGTTATTGATTCCTCCCAGCATTAGGACTCACAGGATTCACGAGGGGGAGAGATGTTCAATGATTAAATCAACAGTGAGCAGAGGCAAATGTGTGCACGTGTTATGCACACACATATAAGCATGAATGTTCCAGAACTGCCACCTGGGATCAGGGTAATACAGTGCATGCTGCACACAGAAAGATGGCTCGTAATCCCTCAACAAATGTGGTGCACTTTAACAGAAGACACAATCAAACTCTGCCCTCTTCTGTTTACAGATAAATGAAACAAGATTTGTGTGGATCCAGCTACTGATTAGGTGAGGAACATCAAAAGGTGAACCAGTATCTGCTTATTGTTGAGCATGGTTTGAAGACTGTATCGCATCGCGTAAGTGTCGGCAACTAGTTGGAGACAAATTTGAAAAATAAAAGGTGGATCTAGTTTTTCTGTTAATTTATTAATATTTTGTTATTATTGCTTGAGCTTCAGTGATCTCCTGCCTTCCTCTGCTCTGGCTCCGCCCACACTCACCTGTTCCAGTTTGTCTCCCTTTAGATGTTTGTGATTGAGGTTTGTCTGTGTCTCTTTATATTCTGTGCTCCTCTTACATTTTATTGTCATTCACATTATTCCTATTGTTTCTCCTTTGAGGTCCTTGTTATCAGTTTCTATTAAGAGGTTTTTTGGATTTTTTGTTTTTTTTGTTTTAATAAATTCGTTTTTTTTTCCAATCTCTAAAGTCTGAGTTCTACAACCAACCAAACTATGACAAAAATATACAAACTCGATCTTGGGATCACACTGAATTAGTAATTAGATGTTTGTTAGTACTGCAAATAAATCCCAACACCAATGATGTATAAATTTATTTGTATCAGTTTGGTTTTAAAGGGTCTCAATGTGACGGTTTGTTTTCTTTTCTGTCTTCAGTCAAATTCAACAAGTCGCCAAACTCTATCTTGCACTTTCTGACTTGTGGGAACTAAATTCAGAGACATTCAAGACAAGTTCCAAATACCAGCGATGACTCTGCAATTATTCTGAGAAAACACATGGAAATTAAGAACCCTGACAAGCGTTTTGAGGGATTTAGGAACTCCCTCACAAATGTCAACTTTATTTTTAGACTTGGAAATAAAGAAACTGGTAAAAAAAATAAAAAAATAAATGTAAAGTAAAGAAATAAATTAATTAATTTAAATGAGCTCACCATTCACACTAGAATAAATACTCTTCAAACCAAATATTTGTTGCACCTCTTGTTCACATAAAGACAGTATTTCTGTTTGTTTTTGTTTTTTTTGTATTTTTTACTGTGTGTGTATTTGACAAACTAAAATTTTAATCAAACAATGACTACATATCCTACTTCCCACATTAAGTTCTTTGATTTGTATTTTGCAGATGTGCAAATAACAACCCTTTAAAACAGTTTTCTGATATCTAGATCTCTTCATCTCGACTCTGTTACAAACAAATGTTGATAATTTGCTGTTAAATTGAACTAGTAAGAGGAAATAGGGAAGAACAATTAAGAAAAAAATCAAGCTGTCAATTTAGGAGAACTTTTACATTGTCTCTATGTTCAGAATATTGCCCAGAATCAGTTTTCATTTTGTTTTTTGTTCAGGCTCAGAAATGTTACCAAATAAGGAAAAACAACCAAAAACCCAAACCAAGACAAAATCATAAGGCACTCCAGAGGAACAATTAGTATAAGGGAAAGGCTGCTACTAATTGGCAAACCATTTAATAAGCTTGGCCAGTTTTCAATTACCTTGGAACCTGAAACACAAACTAACTCATCGACCATATAAGACAATACTAGACATGTCCAGCCTTCCCTTGCAGCTTGAAAAACTCCAATAAGAACGTTCAACCCAAAGTGAAGTTTAAAAGCAGTCTCTGCATTAACTGTAAAGCATACAGATCAGTAGATCAAGCATTGTTTTAATCCCAAATCAAACTTTAAAGCTAATGAGGTTGATACTGAAAGTCATTTTTACTGCTGATACTTGCTCTAAAACAGTAATGGCACTGATGAAGTGTTTTTGTCCTGGTTTTCCTTATCTGCTAAGCTCCCTTCAACAGATTTCCCTCTCGACCTCCAGGCCTCTCCTGAGAGACAGTTAGGAAATTTAAGCAGGCAGATCAGCCATAAAGGCAGATGGTGGGAGCAGAGAAAGAGAGATAAAGAGAAAAGTAAAGACAAAAGGAGAAGACGCTAAGGGAGGACCAGCCAAGTGATAAACAGACCAGATGAGCTCCTCTAAAGCTGAAACTACAGTAAAACTACTGTAAAGTGGACAACTTTATTGTTTGTTCATTTCCAGCTCAACATTAAGTTCACGGTGGAAAAAGTTGCAGTTAACGTCACACAGAGTAATTATAATAATTCTAATTTAAGTCAAAGACTAAGGGATGCAAACTCTTGTGTTGGATTGAGATCATACATCTGATTCAGGCCCATTTAACCATTTGATTAAATAAAACTCTCAACAAACAGAAGAGCCGCTCCCTAAGGAAAAGTAGTGACACTGACTCTTGTTGGAGTGTCGTCACCAGTTTCTCACAAACACAACTGACCTAAAATCTACAAGCTTAATTTAGACACAGCTTCAGGTTGTCCCATTTAAACTGTCTCATCATTACTGATTAAACAGCTTTCACACAGTCCTCTTTGTTCACACATGCAAGTATCCAAGTTAGAAATCAAAGCACTACCTGAGCTTGTTTAAGAAGCTGTGCATTGTCCTGATGTCGTCTCATGGTACCGGCTGAGTGCCTCCTGAGCATCATTCGTGTTTGAACTTCTAACCAACAGATTCCTGCAGACGTGCCCAGTCTGAGTCTGTATTTATGCTTCTGTAGGAGCCGAGTATAAAGTCTCAATCCTTGCCCTCCCTCTCTGCTCTCCTCTCCTCTGCCGCTTCGTGAACCGCCCCTGCCTCCTTCTTTCTGCCAATTGCGATTGTTCAGCAGTGGATGAGAAGACCAGCAGGAATTGGTAATCACATGTATTGAAACTATCTGGTCACCGGGATACGGCAGGACAAAGATCAAAGTGACTCGGCCTCAGACCATAAAGTTGTCCGTCGCAGTTGCACTACGCCTACTACTTGTCGAGGGCTTCCTGTGATCGCAGCAGATGGATGACAACCAAGCAAAGAATGAGATATCTCACTGGAAAAGCCCTTTATTCACTAGGAAACTAAGAGGTTCTGTACACTGACTCATTATACAGACTTTTAATGAGTCGGTGTTGTTAGTTGAAGCTATAAACATGACTCACTTATTCGAGACAAAATGTAATAATATGCGAAATGTTAAGAGCCAACAATTGGACATTCAATTAAAATAAGTACTTCAAACTTTTAGAATTTGGTAAAACTGAACAGGTAAATGGTTTTCCCAAGGCTTAAACCTTCTTGGCACAACTGCAGCAGTGAGCATCTTGTCTGGTTTATTCCATGACCTTGGCTGTGTCTCAATTCAGGGGTTGCAGCCCAGGGCACATTTTCCAGCCACTTACGTTGCTGCAGAGTGCCGAAGGTTGTCCCAATTCGTAGGGGCCTACTCCTGCAGCCGACGATCCCGACCAAAACACAGAAAACATAGACCAACGATATCCCAGGGCAGCTGTGGCTACAATGTAGCTTACCACCATCAGTGTGTGAATGTGTGTATGAATGGGTGAATGACTGTAGTGTGAAGCGCTTTGGAGTCCAAAGAGACTTGATAAAGTGCTGTACAAGTTCAGGCTATTTACCATTTGTTTAAAAAGCTAGAGGTGTAAAGAAGTGTTTACTATGTTTCAAAAGAATCCAGATTCATAAGATCTGAACAATCGCTTCAAGTCTTCAAGTGACTTACTTCAAAGTGTCAGTAGGTTTCAGTTTTTGTGAGCTAAACATTTTCTGCCCCTTCTCCGTAGTGACCACTATTAGACTTAACTAATAAAATGAACTCTTGGAGCATTTCATTATAATGCAGTTAGACATATGTATGTATACTTTTCAGCGAGGTCATAATTACTATTGTTATTTGCACATATATTTTGTTGTTGTGTTCGTTTTGTCCCCCTTTGCAGGTGTGGAGGCAGATAGCAGGTGTGTTGTCTTGTGTTTTCTCAATATATATCTCACATATCTTCTTGTCTCTCTTTCAATATTTTCTTTCACTTTTCTCCTCTTTCTTCTCTTTGGGAGGGTAAAAAAAACACTGATGATGAAGAAACTAACATAATAAATAATATTATGTTTTCTACTGAAGTGGGAACAAAAAAAAAAAAGACTTAACTAATAAAACGAACTCTTGGAGCATTTCATTTATAATGCAGCTAGACAGAGTGCCATCAAGGGGGTGATGCTTGAATTGAACTAATACCTAAAGACACCACAGCAATCCTGTGATGTGACAATAGTACTGCAAAGTGCATAGGCCTGACCTACATTGGATTTTGCTAACAGCTGGTGGAGCCATGAAAACCTGTGAAATCGAATTCTAGCTCAGACTGAAAAATGAACTGATTGTGTTGAATTTGACTGAGTAAATCGCCTTTATAAATATGCTTTGAGATTTATCATATTAATAATAATTTAAACACTTTTATAGTTTAAACTAAACTCCAAACAAACACACAACCAAATAAAAGACAAAAGCACACAAAAAAAGGAAAAGGAAAAAAATTAGCCAGCTAAAAAGAAAACATTTAAATTAGGTTAAAATAGAAATAAAGTTCCAAAAAATAAAGTCTAAGCTGTGACATTTTTAAGGAGCTGAACACTCTGGCACTTCCATGGCTGAAATAAAGTATACCGAAATAGACCAATAAGGTTGAAAATCTAGAACACATAACATAAAAGGGAAGAACTTGAATTATGAGACACTTAATAAAAATGTTACACTTGTTGGGAGTTTCATAAAAATAAAAAAAATTAATTAAAAAAGCACAACTGTTTAGTTTCGCTGGTTTGTGGATCTCCTCCTGCCTGAAGCGCTGCGAGGACTCAGAGCAACAGATGGTCTGCAGATCTGACAGCACAAACAGGACTTCAGAGAAGATTGAGAAGACTGATGACGTCTGATGGAGCTCAGGCGCTCACTGATTCTTTTTTAGCCCTAGCTGGGGTGGTTTTTACAGGCAGGAGGAGGTTGATGGAGCTCTTGAGTTAAAAGTTACAGTAATCTAAATCATGACAGTTTGAAGGCTTCAGAACTGATTTACCTGATGACTGTACTGTTTTAGTGGTTATTTATTGGCTTGTGGGCTTCATTCATTCAATATGAGAGCAAAATTACTGTCCAAAAGCAAATTAACATTTCAAGTCAAAATAGGACAAAATGTCACATGAACAACACAGAACCTGTAAAATAAATTACTTCCCCCTTTTTTATGTGAATCCCACTCATCTTGTGTCTCGTGAGCAAAGTCCTTGGTCCAAACGGAGTTAGCTGCACACAGGTGAGCTGTTTCAGGACTCTAGTCTCCGGTCCAGCCAACGTTCTGAACATTTGTACATTTGTCATCTTTGCCCTTGGAAAAATGCTGCAAACAAAACTTGGAAGCAGAAACTCGAAAATCAGACTTATGTCATTTTTTAATGTTCTGCACAAATTGGGACAAAAACTGTCTGTCTTCACTTTACTGTGCAACAATGAACACAAATTATTAATGATAATACAAGTAAACATTGTATATTTGCTGTCTGTAAGCTACAAGAAGTCTGTGTGTTTGATCATTAGTTTAGATCAAATAAAAAAAAAAAACAGACGAATATAATCACAACACGTCATTAAAATATTTGAATTTTTCCACAGTTCAAAAAATCATTTATAAAAAGTACTAAAGAAAGTTTTATTGTGCAAGTATTTCCGAGAAATAAGGAAACTGACAAAAACGTTTGAATTTAGGTTCGATTTCAAAAAGTTATTTCCTCATTCCAGTTATTAAATGAAGAAAAAGTAATAAAATAATTAAATGGATGTTAATTGTTATTTTATAATTTCTTAACACAGGTGTGTGAAACAACAAACAAAATTATTAAACGAGACACCAAGAGTCAAATAAAATAAAATAAATCATTTCTTAATGATTGATCTGTCAATTACAGTATTATTGTTCATTATAATTATGAGCTACACTCACCGGCCACTTTATTAGGTACACCATGCTAGTAACGGGTTGGACCCCCTTTTGCCTTCAGAACTGCC
>JARVJO010000330.1:12413811-12431151 GCA_031762555.1 Cynodonichthys magdalenae
AGAATGAGACTAAGTTAAGAACACCCATTCAAGAAAACATACATGAGACAAAACATGGGGGAACAGGTCATGCGCAATGGGGAATGCTGTGTGTAGGCAGGACGGAGACACTAAGATAGGAAAATGAACGAGACAGAGGGAGGGAGAAAATGAGGTTCTGTGTGTAGTTTGTGCCACTTTCATTATTTGTCACAACTTTTATTGTAAACACAGTGGTATTCCTCAAATAAACCCAATTAACATGAAACAAAATATCCAACAAGCTATAACCTGAAATACCATAACTAAAAGAACTGATGTGGTTTGTCATTTTAAAACTAAAACAAGCTTCAACAGAAAGTTTGGAGAAATTGTATAATTACAGATTGATACTAAATGATTATAGTTGTTTTTATTTTGTTTATTTAATTTTTTTCCAGGTATTCAGCCTGGTCTTTGTTCAAAAAGTGGAGGTTGGTTGGAATAGGGCACATGTGTCAAACTCGAGGCCTGGGGGCCAGGCCCTTGTTAACAGATTTATGGTTTATCTTTCTGTCACTGTATTTAGTGTAGTCTTCTCACGACAACTGGCCAACGATCAAACCAAGAAAATGTTTTTTTAGCAATCTTTGTTTTTTGGTTTGGAATAAGCAACAGAGAATTGAAAGACTTGTTTTTTTCTGTATTTCCTTCTGATTTTAAAGTCAAATAGTTGAATTTTAGTGATCAAATGTATCTCTAAGCAATAATAAATGAAAACAAATGTTTGTAGAGAGTAAGGTTTGAGAAACTGATGTTAAAGATGTGTCTTTCTAAATTTGATCGTTTTACTTGATCTGTTCTAAATGCTACATAAAACATAATTTGGAAAAGGTATTTAGTATTTCTATAAGAATTGCCTGTGAAACAATGACATAAATTGACCTTTGGCTCAGATCCAGTTTTTAATCTTAACCCCCTTGTGAGTTTGACACCCCTGGCTTATGGTCCTCAAAGAGTTCTTCCACCAGTCCACTTGTAAGGTTTCTGCACAAGGTCAAAAGTGAGGTGACAATTCACATCTTTGCTCTGCAGAGGTTAGCAAAAGATGGCTTAATGTTTTTTTTTCTTTACAGTTTAAAACAGGGCATAATGAGGTGAAGGTCAAAACAGACCACAATTTTGTGGCGCTGAAACAGGCCAAACCTCCATTTGGCTCGGCTGTGCTGAGTGTGAATTCAGAGAAGGCCTATCAGGACCGAAGCCAGGCAAAGACAAGCACACACTCACACGCATCAGCAGCGTCTTACATAACACAGTGAGTGATGGCAGCTGAGGGCACAATAATACTGCCTTTGGCATTTGTACTGTGAAAGTTGGACACACAAAGAATCGGGTGAGTGGGAAACATAACAGAGCTGGTCTGGCAGTTAAAAAAAAAAAAAAAGTAAAAACTGAAAGCGAGAAGTAGAATGGAGGGAGCAGAGAAAAACTAAGAAAAATAAAGCTTGAAAGGGAGAAGAGGGTTGATTTGTTCAAAGATGCACAAAACGTAAGGCAAAATGCCTCAGAGAAAAGTTTATCCTAATTTATACTCCTTTTTACTCCTTTACCTGATCTTTTCTTCTAGATTATGTTGCTCAGAGAAAGCATGTAATAATTCAGGATTTAAAATCTGAATCTAATTAGACCTCAGATGTAGAGTAATACCATAAAACAAACAAATTCCAACAATAATGCTGAATGGCCTTTAGGTGGCAATCATTATTGACACTTAGAAATATTGTGAACCTTTGACATTTCCTCTAAATATTTAAAGTTTTTCACACAAAGTTAATTAGCGCCAGAATAACAACAAAGGCAGGCAGTCGTAAAAAAAAAACCCAGGTACAAACAAAACCATTGTTGTTGTGGTTTCTTGTGTATGCACAATGCATAGAGTAGATAATAATGGGAACTACATTACCATGTCATTGTTTTACCAAAATCTCAGTTTGTCAGTTACACACCTTCTGATATACAATAGTTAGGTTTTCCAGAGACATTTTCATGTGATACTTTAAAATCATTATGCTCCTTAAAATTACATTTTCTTCTTTAAAAATGCACAAACCACAGGAACGATATGACGTAAAATGTTTGCAGTTTTGAAACCCTGACTTTCATTTTGGGGCATACCCTGAAACTAGTATCCGGCCCGGAACTCCACAAGCCACTCTTTCACCCCTTTTCTGAGGTGTGTCTCGGATCAACTTGTTTTGAGGCTTTCTTTAAATCCACGCTCCCCCATTCCAGAGCGGTCCATTTCAGTTTGATAGAGGGGTTTACGACTATAAAGCAGCACAGAAACTTTTAATTTACAAATTAAAGATGCCAACAAGGGAAGACTTGTCCATCCAGCCTAACATGTTAGAAACAGAGTCTGACCCAGAGCAAGAGGAGAATGAAGATGAGGAAATTATATTTGGTAGTTCCGTCACCAATACTGTGATGTATTAGTTCAGAAATATCATAGAAAACAGAGAAACTGAACCGATTGAAAAACAGGACCCAAACATAATATAAAGACATCTCTGAAGCACCAGGATTAAACTTTACTGCATTCCTAGAAACTCCAAATACACAACAAAATGCATTTACTGACTAAAAAAGTGGATTTAGCATGACGTCTCCTTTAAAGAAACATAAATTGTGCTGACAGTGTTGTAACATATACAGCCAACTTACATTTATTTAAAGCAGGCTGTATACTTTATATGAGTATTGGTGCAGAAAAAAGCCGGTTCTTTTTCTGACTGGGTTGGTGATATAAATTAAACTGACACTCCAAGTAAATCAGAATCTAGGTCTGCAGTATGAGGACACAGCACATCAGGGAGATTAATCAAGGCCACTGTGTGTGTTTCCAGTTTTCCACAAATTTACAAGCAAATTTTCAGATTCATGGAAAACTGCTGTCAATCTTCAATGTTTGAAAGAGCCTGTGTATATTTAGTGTAATGTATTTATAGTCCTGATTTATTTTGAAATATAGTATCTGGACTTTTGGTTTCCTGTAGCTGGCCTCTTTGCCATGACAGTTTGGGTGTGGAAGACCTGAGCCAAAATGGGTCACATACAAACAATCTCTTAGCCCCAAATTGTGCCTATTCTATCACCTGTTTTGTTTTGTTTTTTCTTATTCATTTTGACAGATACTGTTTTGTTAAAACCACTTAAGCCAAAATTCATGTGATTCAAGCATTTGTGTGTATGGGTTAAAGAATGAAATGTAAAGAACTTTGCAGTCCAAAGGGACTTGATAAAGCGCTATACAAGTTCAGGTATGATGATTATGCATTGTTTATTTCTGGGTAATCTTAATACAGGAAGCCTTATTTGGACAAATATTCTATCATCACAAGGTTCTTAGCATACAGCAGCAACATGCACTTTATTGGATGATTATTTGTAGATGCATCAATCTTCAACTTTCATCACTAGAAAAAGAGGTGAAATATAAACTTAGCACAAAAAGTAAGATAATTTGTGCTTGATAGATTATTTCTGTATTGTAACAATGCTTCTTGGCAATAAATCTTGTACTGGCCAACTGATTGTCAGGACCTGGACATACCAGAAGCTCAAAACAAGTGTCAACAACTGCAAAATAAGATGTTGGGCAGAGAAGATTTGGCATTTTTTTCCTGTGTGCAACCCAACAAATTAATGTTCCTTACAAATGTGGCACCATTTTAAAGGGAAATTAACAGACTTTCCAACTGTATAGGATTTATTATCAAGAAGCATTGTTACATAAAAAGACAATCTATCAAACATAAATTTCTTACTTTTTGTCTTAAGTTCATTTTTTTTCCAATTTTGTTGTTACCTCTTTGTGTGAAGGCAGAACTGCAGCAAGTTTTCCTCTTCTTCAGTTCTTTTTCCTGAGATACAAACTGCTCTCAGGAGATGGTAAATCTTTGAGGCTAACTATGGTGCAGACACCACTAAGCTGTAAGAATCAGATCATTTTGCCCTCATCGTAATTTACATAACAAAAGTAGGAGTTTTTCTATAAATGCATGTAATATCGCATTTTAATGTTTGCAAACTGTGCCCAAAATGCAAGAGCTATGGCAGACATTTTGACTTGGAAAAGTAGGGAAAGAAAAGGTGTATTAATAGGCTCTTCATATAATACTTTAAGCCAGAACTTAAAATGCCTTCTGGCTGCGTCGGTGTGATTTCTAAATGAACCAAGATGACAAGCGAGCCAACATACATAATAGATCATACCCACAAATCTGCATTTCACAATTAATTTAATTTCATATACAAATTCCTTATTCTTATTCACATTTTTCAAACTGAAGAAATAAAAAGACCATAAACTTACAACATTCTTTAGGCCTGTTGAGTCACTCAGTAGCAACAGTTCACTTTAATGATGCTCCTGGAGATGCCTGTACACGAGTGAGATCACTAAATGTAGCCTTCAGAAGTGAAAGGCCCATTAAAGACTCACATACCTGTAAATACCAAGCATTCCTGCAGCAACAGTGTAAAATAATTAAATATGTTTGTATTTTTTAACCTGCCAACGGTCTGTGTCTACAGAAAAAAGAAATAAACATATAAAGCTGCCCACTCAGATCTAAGGTCTACTTCTCAACGTTGCCCCCTGCCCAGGCCAACACTCCCTCCTCCTCCCTCACTCAGCATATTTTAGGGCTAGAACACAGCATCAGATTCAGTCACAAGGCAGTTCTTGTCCTGCGCCACCAAACCTCATCTGGACAGCCAGCAGGGAAGCCAGTGTGTGCCTCTGTATGCAGTGAGAATGTGTAAAGTATGCAGCAGAAAATGATTGGCTGTTTCCCTTCAGCTGAAGGCTTTGCAGGCCACAGTCATGCACATTTTCTCTTCCCTCTCTCCTCCCCAGCCTTGTTCTTGTCTTTGTGGCTGCAGCCGACGTCAAGTTTCGGTCACGCTACATGTAGACGAACACCCAGAAACACTCCCATCTGCAGGAACTGTTGAGCAGAACGGAGTGAACAACATAAATACGCCTCAGTGTTGCATATATGTTCAAGCAGTGGCGTGTTTGGAGCTGCGAGAATCAAAATGTTGTCCTTTTACCATCAACACTTCGCCTGTTCTTGGCACCAAATCTCCTTTTCACTCCCTCGTTTTTTTCCTCACTCTCCCCAGCAAATCTTTCAACACTTTCCCACTCACTCCTCACACTTTTTCTTTTTCACAATGACCCCCTCCCCTTCGGTTCCCTCGAGCTTGTTTATCCAACCTTCCATTAGTTCACCTATCACATTCAGCACACATATTTTACAGTATATGCACAATTAACCCAGCTTTGATGACGAAGTGCTGCTAAGAGCTGGATTCAACCCGTCTCTGTACCTGTGGGTTATTTCCTTTAATAATTAGAGAAAACTTCCCATCACTGCTTAATGCTTGAATCCTCAATCTTGCCCTACCAAGGGGCTAGTTTTCAAATAGATTCCTTCAAAAATATTTTTTTCATCCAGTCTTTCCTAATGTTCAGTTTGGTTTCTGGTTATTTCTGTCTATATAGCCTAAAATGAAAAAAATGTTCAACGTTGTGGAATTTAGCTTTGAAATCTCTTTTGATGCTGTTGAAAACAAAATTAAATGTAATGTCTGTTAAACATTCTGTGTTATCTCAGAATACAAATACTAAGAGAAAAAAACTAAAAATATGAAAGACAAAAAGAAATCTTAAAGGGGTATTGTGTATTTTCAAGGCACATACTTCAATTTTATATCACAATCAAGTAACTACAGTAACTTCAGTTGTCATGAAAATCTAAACGCAAACTGGTCTCTGTCTCTTTAAGGACATCCAACTGTTTCGGACACTCCCACTTCAGCACATCTTCACAGCAATGCTTCAGGTGAGGTGTGATCTGTGTGCTTTGGTGTTTGAGAATGGAGCTGTAAGATGGCAGAAGTCCAATTTAGTGGCCCCACTCAGACTAGCTTTTAGCTCATCAACTCAGTTTCTCCAAAGTGATTCCAGTCAAACAACTATCTACAACAAGTAAGACATTGACTGTTCATAACCTTCCCACAGAACCCACAAGAACAAAACTGTCTGTATAAGTCTGTATGCAGTTGAAAGTGAGAAATATCTGGTGACTTTTTCTTTTTCTTTAATTTTAAAGTCTGCCCCCCCCTTACCCTTCAGACTGACAGTGTATGTGCTGTCGAGATGCTTTACAAGACAGATCAAACTTAGAGTGAAGCTCATCACAACACTGCATAGCAATAACAAAGCAAAAACTTTTGCTACAATGTTAGAGATGAACAGAAAACAGCAAAGTGAATTATTGAAAAATAAAGGCCTGTCGAGTGTTGCTTCTTTTGCCTTCTATTTATAGCTGTTGTTATTCAGTGTGCACCAAGTTGTTTCTCAAATGCATGTGACCCAAAAACCACTTCTCCCCCAATTCCCCACGTGATCTGAACCCTAGCTTGAACATGAGCAAAACACACACACACACAAACCACTCTGAAATGACCCAAACAGAGTAAAATTCTTGTCAAAATCTTTGAACAGTAGTACCGCATCATGTTGAGGGCAGGAACTTGCCATCACAGCTACACATGATCCTGCAGAACGCTGCAAAAAGCAAAACATTAGCTTCCACTCACCAAGAGAAACGTACAGCGATGAAGCCATGAAGCTGAGTCTTTGCTGTTTTCCAGCTTCCAGCTCAGCAGAGTGTTTGTCTTTTTCCTTTGGCTTTGTAAGCTGCAGCATCCTGCTTCATAAATACTGCACAACTATAATGCTTGATGAAAAATCCCACATCTGTCAGGTACAACTGCACTCTGGAGAGCTTCATTACCTACAGTATGGATAAACTGTACCAACAAAGTGTGTGCGTTTGTGTCAAGGCTTTGAGATATAGACACAGTTTTGTTTTTTTTCAATTTGAAAGCAATGCTTTTAACTGTGTCTTTATACATTTAATGGTAATTTAAACAATTTGTGCATCTAAATGAGAATGCAGTGAGAGTGAAAGTGTTTGGTAAGTGTAAAAGACTTGAGATAATGTATTCATGAGATTCATAGAATGATGGAAAATGAGGACTGAGTTTTTATACTCGCATGGTTCAGCTGTATAATGTGTCCGATGTTCAACCCGTTCAGTCATTCATCAATACCTTCATGAGGAACAATTTCTCAGAATTTTGCTGTGTGGTTTGTGAAAATAAGATGCAATCCTGCATAACTGTAGCCTTAGGGAAAAATTAGAGTTAGGGATGGGCAGTAATTTTCAATCACTCAGAAAATGATTGAAAAACAATGCAAACTGTTTTCTCTAATAATTAAGGAAGAGCTGATATTTATCTTCAAATATCTTAAGTCTAAAAAAATAAGTGAATTTAATGAATCAGTGAACCTATACCACCATCGCCATTTTTTTTTTGCACCGGTACCTGGATGGATGTGGTCGGACAGACAAATGGACAAATGGATGGACGGATGGACGGATGGGTGGATGGATGGATGGATGGAATGAACATGGTGACCCATGATGTTGTTTCCTATAATGGTGCTTTTCCATATACACCACCACCCATCCTCCATCCTGAACAAAAAAGAAATGAAAAACAAATTGAAACATTTCTTTTTTCAACACCGTCATATATTTAATGTTTTAACATTAGCAGTCAACCATGTGCTTCTGTTTTTCCCAATGTAGCTTTATTTTGAAAGTATTACAAAGTGGAAACTGTAACAGGTGAGCAACATTTACTACCAGAATACATGCTCACTTCTCCACCATGATCCTTTGGCTCTGTAAAACGTGAAGGAACACAGATATCCTGAGCTAGCACAATTAGCAGCTGTATTCAAACAAACAGGTTTATCCCTCAATTAACCAAAAATTATGAAATATTTACCAATTAATTTGAAATGTATTTTTTACTTGAAAAGCCTGGCCCTTACCTTCCTATGCAATTCTAAGTTCCCTTCTCTGCTCCGTCTGGGATTTCTCCCATAGACAAGGATTTCTCCAGTAGAATTTTAAACAGGCCAATTAGAGAACAGAAAAAGGAGTTTTGAACAATAAAGTAAATTTTCTGTGAATGAAGCCAGTTCGTGTTGACAAGGCCTCTAATTTAATTAAATTTTTCTCACAAATTTTACAGCCATCTCATTCGGCTCACTACTTCTGTCTTCCCAGATGCACGCAATTTCCTGTTAGCTTCTTAGCTTAGCCTCCTTCACGGTCAAGCTGGCACACTGCATACGTCACGGCCAAACGTTAGCAACTGGGTAAATCAAATCCAGTTGTTTTGAACTTCAACAGAGGCCACGCCTCCAGCAAGCAATTCCTTCTCAAGAGTCCAGACCCTCTGTACGAAGCAAAGCGTAGAACAAGGGGCTGGTTTTTACCAGGCTAAAAGCCCATCCATCATTAGAATTTAAACTATTATTTTTCCAACAGTAATTTCTTGATGACAATATTTAGTAATTACACTAAATGTCTACCCAAAATGATGAAAATGGCTAAAATGGCATGACGGCTCAGTGGTTAGCACCGACGCCTCACAGCAAGAAGGTCCTGGGTTCGATCCCCCATTCGGACCTGGGGTCTTTCTGTGCGGTGTTTGCATGTTGTCCTTGTACTTGTGTGGGTTTTCTCCAGGTACTCTGGTTTCCCCCTCCCCTAAAAAACATGTACATAGGTTGCCTTCAGGCCCAGGCCTCCCTTGAAAAAGAGATCTGAGATCTTAATGGGACTTGCCTGGTTAAATAATGGTAAATAAAAAAAATAAATAAATTTAGTGGTCTTCTTCATATCACAATAAGTTATTCAGTTATCACAAGATTAAGCTAATTTTATCTCATTACTTGGACAAAAAAAAACTGAGTTTTTGAGAGAACAGGATGATTATGCAGCAAAACTGAGTGGTTCTTGTGTTACATCCAGTTTCATCATTCAGTTTGCTGTGGTGACACACAGTGATGATCTGCAGCAGTAATGAGTTAATCAGTGATGGATGTTTCTTGATGGCACAGGCTCAGCTTGAATCAGCGGACACCATGTCTGCATAGATTTTTGAAGTTCTACAGAATTGTGAGTACTTGAAATAATAAAACAATTTCTAGTTGGTCAAAACAATTAAATATAAAAATTTGATATCTCGATAAAAAAAAATATTTTTGTTTTGCAACCATGTTATGAAAATAAATTTCTTGTCCAGCAGGTCCAGTTTCACAAATAGCCTGGTGAACTGCGGTTGATGTGTTTAGTACAGTATTTATAAGTGAGAGACTGGCATTTCTAGCAAGACGAACTGTAAATAAATGCAGCAACTCAGAATACACTCTCACAAATTAAGTATTGAATTTATTTGACCACTTTCTTTTTAAGAAAATCTGTAAACTGCTTTACATTTATTCAACTCGGTTTAGTGGAACCAATTGAACTAGTAACTTGGTTAAGTAAATTCAGCACTTCATTTTTTAGAGTGTGAATCTTGAGATCAGAGGAATGTTTTGCACTTCATTTGCGTTCCATTCATTCTTTTTTAACTTTGCTCCTAAATGACCCATAGACTTTGGAATAATCCAAGATTCATATCCGTGGTGGAGATTTATCTCCTTATTCTGCTGACTTGTAAATTTTACATAATTTGTTACAGCTTCATACTGTGGCTTCTCTAACTCCACACCTGTGTTTTCAGATCAGACTCTCAGGACCAAACTGTTCAAACAATCACTACAACAAGGCAAAAAAACAAACCCGACTTTGTGGTTTATTGTTATATTGAACACCGATGCTGCAAACTAACTGTTCCAGCTAAAGGGAAGGAATAATCTATAAAACTGTTAATAATTTATTTTAAGCGCTGCTGTTTCTCTGAGACCCAGATCAGTCTGTGTTTTGGCTAACTGCTCCTGCAGATTACATAGCAAGAGGCAACAGGGAGATACGCTGTCCTTTGCATGTGGTCAGCTGAGGCTTTTTTTTTTTTAAACGTTTCAAACTTCAATTTGTCATTTCTGTTCTAGGCATGATGAGGCAGAATGGGTAATGGAGCTGTTAGTACAGATAGTGCACAAACTCAGTGTTCCCTGGATACCAATTAGCAATGAACAACCAAGCATCAAGGGTCAAACATCTGATGGGTGAACACTTTGAGCGAGCAGATGAGAGAATGAAACATGGGACAGTGTGTGATCATCTATCAGGCTGCTTTTAAAGGTGTGCGTGTGCATGTGTGCTGTGTGACACCAACAAAACACACCTTTTTTTCCTCACTCCCTAAACTGGCATTGTACATTGTATAGATTCTAGTGAAACCAAATTACTGAAGTTTGAATTCAGATCCTAAAACAAACAAATCTGTATACAACTGCAGAAATGCAGTTGAAAGGATATCGCTGAACTGACTCCGCTGGTGACAGGTATCAGTCAAGAAAACTGTGATTGGTGCATCTCTACTCAGTAACTCAGAACAGGTAACAAAAATGTACAGTGATTTACCCAGGGTCTTTCAAAACAACAAATACAAACACATCAACAAATGAACTGATTTCTTCCTGTAAGCTACTTTTTCCTAATACATTGTCTTTGCCTTTTCATCTAAAAAAGCCTCAGGGTAGCTCCATACATGTGGAACTCTGCCTCTTTTTGCTCTGGACTTTAAAGCCCGAGTAGATCTGATCAAATGTATTTAAATCTGAATACATTAGCTTATGTTGTTTTGATTTTAGCTACAGGCTGCAGCCAAGTTGACAACAAAATCAGATCTAAATATGAAAATGTTTTCTCCCCTCTAAGTTATCATAGATTATTTTGACTGCTTCTCAAACACACTTTTCAGTGCAGCAACATGTTTGTCCAGGATTACAGTGCAAAGTGCTAACTAAGCTGTAGAGCGTGTTCTGCAGGGCACATCTCATCTTAAAGTGGTTTTAATTTGTCACATGTACTTTTAGTGCTACGTGCGACATCCTGTCACACTTACACACCGTGGCAGAGCCATCATTTCAGAGCAGGAAAATTGTTTTGAGGCTTTTTGGTGAAGCTAAATGAGCTTAATTTAACACACACAAACAATTTTTACTTTACTAAAAAAAACATGGCATAATAATAATAAAAACCAACATTTGAAACAAATTTCTATTCAATCACTGTTTGAACTAATAAAAAGTGCACAAAAATAGCATTAATGGTTCTTTGAGGTGGGTCACATCATCTCAGGCTTCTTGCAGTTTAGTAAAATAATTTTCATGATTGGATAAGTATGGGGGGAAAAAAACAAAATCTAGAAATTACCATTAATGTTCCAACATTTGCTAAAAGAAAGAAAAATCCAAATTTCTGAAAATTGCTTCAATGACTAGCCTACGTTTTTTCCTCTACTTGCCAACTTTCAACTTTTCGTCTTGTTGTTGTGCATCATCAAGAAAAAAACAACTTAAAGCCAGTCCAAATATATTTAAACTGAGGGAAGTAAACAACCATTATTTTTACATCCAGACAATAAAACTAAAAATTCTTACAGAAATTCTGTTTTTGCAAAAATTGGCAGAAATTTAAGAAATTTAAAAGCATGAAACTTCAAAATGAACCTACATATAAAAATGCCTGCTCTTTGGATCAGTTATATCCTTTTCATCCTGTTAATAGATTTTGCTAAATAAAAATAAATAAATAAAATATGTTTATCTCATTTGATAACATTTGTATTTTTTATATTTCCACTGATATGTACAGTAAAAACATATGAATATATGAACCATAGGGTCCATAAAATCTGTGACTAACACTCTGGCCTGCAGCCAGGACAAGCACAGTGTTTCAAAAATATTTAGATGTGACTTCACACCTAAGCATGTACACACACGCGCGCGCGCAGACAGTCACATGCATTCGGAAACTTGGCCTGACTGCAGCATCCATTCACTTATCAGCGTCACAAACACAACACACAGTCCTGATGACAGCAAAAACGACCTGCAGAGGTTATATGTAAACAGCAGTCATTCAAACTGAGGATGGAGAACCAAAAAACATGAGAATAAATCACAAAACACGCCCAGATGATGGCCTATATGGAGCAAATAGCCATCATCATCACCATCATCATCATCATCATCATCCTAGTGATAAAGAGTCAGAGATCTTTTGTTGTTCCAAAGCTCTACATGCCATCAGAGAAAGAAAAGAGCAAACAGGGCCTGCAGTTTCGGTCCCAAACACAAACACCCACATCTGCTGCAGATGTTTGAAGTTGTCCTACCTGGTCCCGCGGAATGCAGGGCAGCGAAGTCCGGCGGTGGGACTTGCTGTTGCTCTGACTGTGAGCCATCATCTCCGAGGCCGCTGCGGAGCTGGACCTCCGTCTCCTTTTGAAGACAGGGATGTCCTCCTCCTTCGCCCCGGTCACAGAGCCACAGCACCCCGTCCCGCTGGTCCCTGAGGCCGGCAGAAGCCGGTCAGCATACCTCGCAAGCAGAACCCCAAGCAGTCCCAGCAGGTAGGCCAGGTAGGGTCTCCAGCCGGGCCGGACTCTGCTCAGAGACAGCAGGGACGCGGCCCGGATGACGCTAACGGAGACGAGCACGGACACTCCCTGTCCCGGCCGGACGACCAGCAGAGCCCCGCTGCCCAGGCAGCCGAGGACGAGCAGGGTGGCGGCGGGGGACGACAGCTCCTCCTCCGCGCCGCGCAGCAGGAGCGACTGCGCCGCCGCTTCGCCGAAGTGGCACACCGCGAGGAGGAAGAGCGCGCTCCGGAGCAAGAGCCCGCAGCGGATCAGAACGAGCCAGAGCCAGAAGAAGGCACATAGGAGGGTGAAAACCGGGGAGACGCAGTGACACGCAGTGGAGAGCAGCTCCACGGCGCAGTGAAAATCAGAGCCGCAGAGACTAGTTCCGCCCGCATCCCACTCCACTAGTGTGAGGAGCAGGAGAACCGAGGCAGCGCAGACAGCAAAGGACACTCTCGGGTATGTCCATGTCACGGCGAGGCTGAGCCACGACTGGCTCGGGTCGTCCCGGTGCAGCGGGGGGGGACATGTCCTCACGTAGCCGCTGCGCTCCGACGCTGCCCGGGGAGGTTTCTCATCATGAGCACCTGCGCCGCCGTGTGCCTCCCAGGCCATAGTGCTTATCACTCAGGGCACTCGGCTTTATGTCCCAGAGAAATAAAACAGGTTTAGTTCCTGTGTGTCCCTGTTATTTCCATGATAAGACATGTGATCAGTCTGTGCACGCACTGGTCTGTGATGCTGCCAAGGTTAAAGTTTGGCAACTTTACTCTTTGTTGATCAGAACTTGGCAATAAGTTGTCAACAAATAAATAAAAGCAACGGAAAAAGTAGCAACCCTTTTAGTTGTTTCACACATGTAGGTCTTTCTCTCTCTCTCTCTCTCTCTCTCTCTCTCTCTCTCTCTCTCTCTCTCTCTCATACATTATCCTGTTTTTCTTGCCGCTCCGGTGACTCCATCACGTTTCAGCCCTGCTCCGCTCAGGCTGCCTTGGATGGGACTCACATTTCGCACTGGATGCCTGCCATGTTTACACAAAGATTTCCTGGCTCGTCCTGGAAGATGATGGAGCAGCTCATTAGAAGAATTAACAGGATACTCCTGTAATATTTTAGGAACACGGTGGTGACAGCATACCGTAAATGGGGGTTATATCCGCAATATAGATTTTTGCAGCTTTTTATGTTTTGTGACTTGATTAGAAGCACAGATAAACTGTAGCTTCATTGTACAGCTATTAGTGTAAATATCTATGGTTTACATTGGGGACATTTTATCAGCAGTGAGCTTTATATTCAATCCAAGGGCCATATATGGAAGTGGAATGTTCCAATCATTTAAAGTGGAGGTTCTGGGCATGAATAATTAATGTCTTACCTTGTGCAGCTATAGCTCATTGAACAATTTCAGTTTGGAGAAATTGAGTTTAATTCTGATCAGACTATAAGAAGTTAAGAGCTGGTTTAAGCAGAGCGGAGCAGTGCGTTGCTGTTGTTTTAAAACAAATTGAGTCTCAAAAATTCACAGCAAATTACAGTGCTATATGCCATAAAGTTTGGCATAAGTGGTCCACAATTCTGATCTTCCAGGGCCACTATCCTGCATGTTTCAGTTGTTTCTCTGCTCTTCAGCAGGTCTGCAGAAGCCTTTTAATCACTTATTCGTTCAAGTCAGGTGTGTCAAATGGGAAACTTCTAAAACATGCAGAACAGTGGCTGTCAAGGATAAAGATTTGGGACCACTCTTTTACACCTTCATAAATTTTACATTACCAAAAACATAAAGAACAATGAATGAAGAAGCTCTAATAACAATTTCCACTTGATAAAATTTTGAATAAAATATAAGGTTTTCTGAAGAGTTGCCATGTTGTATTTTCAGAGCCAGAGGCTGTGTCTCAATTCATGGGCTGCATCCTCATGAGTACGTAGCCTACCTGGACCACATCCTCCCCAGTCCAGGTAGGCTGCATGAAACTGCTGTGAAATGAGACGGTGACCACGTGACCCGTTACCATAGTAATCCGTTTCAAATCACACTTAAAATGCGTTGGGACGTGTATTCACATGTCTTTTCACAGGAAAAATACTTCACAATTAAAACACAGAAATAAATAATAATAAAAAACATTAATAAATTGGGTTAATAAATTCTGATTCTCAAATCTAGCCCTAAAGAACACTTCCTTTATAATTTTGTCTCTATTTTACACACACAAACACTAATATGATCATTAATGTTTAGTGATCACACGTCTTTCAATGCCAAATGTGGTAGTTTGTCAATCCAATGTGGTGGCACCTGGATTTATTGCCAAGAAGTATAGAAATAATCTACCAAACACAAATTTCTGTTCTTTTTGTGCTAAATTTAATATGGCATATTACTATCTAAAACCTTCCTTCATCACTGTTTATGCACACACACACACACACACACACTACAAAATGAAAAGCACAGTCCATAATTATGTTGATATTGATGTAGATTTATTTTTTTCCAGATTAAAGTCTTAAACTGCATCATCCTTTTTTCCTTTGTGGCAGAATGTGGAACAAGTTTGCAGTCTTCGCTTGTTTGCCCTAAATTTCTGAGAGGATTTAAAAGAAGCCATCAAAATAAAGTCATTCAAGTCCATCATCTCTTTCTAATGTAATAATTCAGAAAATTCAAGTCAGTTCTTCTCTCTAAAGAGACCAGCTGGATTATTTCTAATTTGCTGACAGAAAGTCAAATGCATTTGTTTAATAGATGGACAGTTTTGTGGAATTGTATCACAAGGCCTTTTATTTCTCAGCAGCGTACAACTGAACGATGAGTCAGTGGAACTAGTTAAGAGGAATTAGTGTGGACAGTTTGTATTAAACACAAGTAGCCAAATAATAAAATGTTAACATTTAAACTGTGACGTACATTACACTGATTTAGTCCATTTGAAGTGTGCATTTATACCAGTTGGTAATTCACATTGATTTTTTTTTTTTGCTGCATTCTCCAGTTCAGCTTTTTTATATATATTTTATATATATCTGGATGAATATGATCACTACAATCAACAATGAATAATTTAGTTTTTACTGCAGTCAGAACATCACTTTTTTATTTCACTCAAGACAGTTTTTGTGACTTTAGAGATTTTCTGAAGAATGCACTGATGATCTAACTGGGTTTATAAAAAGTTGCCAATCATGAATATTGGCTTTTTCTCAAATATCATCTGTCTTTATTTCAGAGCCACAAATATTGATGTATAAGGTGCAGAAGTCCCACTTTAAAAAAATGACAATTCCTTTCACCACCCGATGAGCTGAAAATTGAACTCAACCTGACAAAGACCACATGCTGAAAGGAAGACAAAGTAAGATACTTGCACCAGTTCATGCATGGCAGCACACACTTCTACTGGAACACCAGCACACACACACACACACACACACACACACACAAAGAAAACACAACCAAGTCACACGTGAACCAAAAAAGCAAAAACACTCAACTGCCGGGGAAAGAGATGAAGCCAATAGGAACAAGATCCTCGTTCATCTTTTTGTTTGACAAAAACATTTCTCCTGTCATCTGAACATTGTTACTCCCAGAACCATTGTCCCAGAACCAATAAATTTTTATTCTCATATAAAAAAAAAGAAAAAAATAATGGCTGTGAATTAGTTGATTGGGGTTGAGGTATGCAACTACGACAAAAACAAGTTTATTTTATTAGTTTATCTGGTAGTTTCAGCACTGATACTTTACTCTGTCACATGTTTTAGGCAGCAAAGTTTATGAACATCAAGGTAATCTAATGTGATATTCTACAGAGGTGGAGATGGAAGGAGACTGATTATATAGGAGGAGGCTGCTGAAGCTGGTTGAGGGTGAAATGAGGAATGGCACAGGGGACACAAGAATAATAAAGCACAAATTAGGAGGAACTAGAGAGATAAAACACAAGAATTGATAAACACAAGAATCCTAAATATATGCAAGAAACCAAGAAAGGAACTAACCAAACTAAAACATAAAGAACATTAAATATTATAACAAAAACACAAGGACGCTGACACAATCGAAAACTCTGTGTGTCGTAGTTTTGAAATATATCGTTTATGAATCATGTTAAGATATATGCAGCTTTAATATAAACATATTTTTAGTCACTCAGTTCACATTTACAATACACAACACTCATTTTACCATCTGGAAGGTCTCAACAAATAGACTTATTTTGGGATGAAACCTCCTCTCTCCGACCTCCTCTAATCACCTCATACATATCCAGTGGCAGACAGTGTGCCTACACTGAAACAGAAACCATCTCTCAGGCACAATGTCTGACTGCAGCTTTTGCAGCACTTTCTGTTCTGAACTGGAGCCCATAAAGCTCAACTACCAAAGGATTTAACTAAAACATCACCCCAGTCAATTTTGACCTTTTAACACAGACAAATAGGCTATTTTACGCAATAAGCAATTCTTTAATACTCATCAAAACCCTCCTAATCTTTTTCCTACATTCAAGTGTGTAAAGGAATAAAAGTTGCTGAGGAATGATCTAAGTAGAGGTACAACTGTCTTAACTCATGGGGTCAATCCAATGTAAGATGGTCATCGAAGCTAATTAAAATTAGCAATCACAAAAATGGCTGTAACTCATCCAGATTTATAGATATTAAGCTAAAATCTTATGTGGAACAACCAACCCATTCTCACTCCCAACTCGTCACATTTACCGTCTGCGTCCCAGTTTTGACGCGTCAGGTAACTCCCACGCGTTAGTTATTGACGAAATGAGACGGAGGAGGAGGAGCGTGTTTCTATATTTTTCAGAAGAGTGGGAAATG
>JARVJO010000330.1:12431251-12447348 GCA_031762555.1 Cynodonichthys magdalenae
ACCCGACGCGTCAAAACTGGGACGCAGACGGTACCTGACCAAGCGTCAATATGTGACGAGTCGGGATGAGAATGTGTATCAACCAACATAATAGTTGTTTAAAATGATGGCAGAAAAGGAGGTGGATGATATGATTTACTTCAAGGAATTATTTTTAGCCTGATGTTTAACTGTTCATCTTGTCCAGCTACTCACATGTGTGGGCCAGATCTGCTGTTAGCTGGCTCTACTGGCTGACTTCTGGCATGAGAAATGGTTTTTCAACCGATCTGGGCAGGTCTGGGCAATGATGGCAGTGTTTTTAATATGGTATGCCTCATCTGGCCCAATTGTGGTTTGGTTTATGTGGTGCTAGCCCATGCATGGACCACCAAAGGGTTGTTATTTTTTGTGGTACCTGATTCAAGTGCATTGCGTGGACCAGATAGATTTTGCTATGTGAATAGAGACTAACTCTTTTTGATACTCACCTTGCAGCGATCTGGGGCTTGTATCACATATCAAACTTTAATTTAGTTTAGCAGAAATATAAGAGAAGTGGGAATGATGCACACAGACACACTAACAAAAATGTTGGAGCATTACAGGAGAAGAAGACGTTGCTGTTGGAAGGTTGTTGTTTTCTTTTGTTTGTTTTTGCCCTCAGAACACAAAGCAAAAGGAGAAAATAAATGACCCACACTGCCTCCTCCGTCACACTGACTACAGAGGAAAAGAATGCGTCTGTGCTGGGCAGCTTTCAGGTCACATTCAACAGTGTTATTTTTTTACTTCTTTTTTTTTGAGCACGGATAAATAAAGAAACTGCAAAGTCACTGGTGATGACATTATTAATAAGTCATCCTCAAAAAAAATGTGCTTATGTAAAAAAACACACCACCTGGTGATCTGACTCTTTGGATCTTAAACACGTTTCAGTCGTTCATCATGTTAATGTGAGTTGTGTGTGTTTTAGCTAAAATGAGACAAACATGAATAGAAGCTGTAAAAGCCTCGTCACTGCTCTTCCTGCCTCGGCCTGCTTTCCAGACTGTCTGTTTCTTATCGTCCCAACACCTTCCCATAGGAGCTGTGGGCTAACAGCAGCAGAGAGCTGGGGGAGGGGGAGTGAGCGCGCCAATACGTCAAAAAAAATGCAGATTTACAAACAATAACATCCAAGAAAATTATATGCTGGAGATGCTTTCAGTTTTATTCCAACCTTTCAAATGTTGCACATTACAACTTAAACTATATTTGAGCAGAGGAGGACTCTGATGCATGTCCCAGTGTTTATACACAAACTCCACCTCAGTCCCCTCTGGAGGAAAGCGGCTGGTTCGCATCAGTCTGTCGTGACATCAGAAATTTCCCACATTTCCCAGAGGTCTGACTGAGAGGCTCGCATCGCTGCTTCCTGAGTCACAGCTGCTTATTGTCCAATCTCCACGTCTTCCTGTGAGGCCTTCACTTTCTGACCACAGGAGTTACAGAAAAAAGCAACAAGTCCATAAATTAAAATAAAAAGGGGTGTTGTTTAAAATTATATGAAGCAATTACCGTTTCTGACAGAGTCAGCAGTTTATCTGCCCACTTTGAGCATGATTATTTCTTCACAGCTCATTTTTTATTGTGCTTTTATAGTCTTTTTTTTCTTGGGGGGGTTAGATAATATGTCAAGAACTGTTGGTGGAAAGAAATGTGCATGCACAATATATTTTCTTTCAAATAGTTATGTAGTGTCCTCAGCATGGGGGCTTTGTCCAGGCTAGGCTAATGGATAGCCATGGGGTTTATAAAACAGCGCTTTCTCAAAATCACATAAATGCTACAATCCCTAACAACAAACACTTTTTTATGACACAGCATGTTTAATTTGATGTTGTTTCCTCAACCAAACAACATCTGTGTGCTGATGCATAAATCTGAGCTGAGAATACAACTCAACGTGTCCTCAACTTTTCAGCAGCACAATTCATACTAATAACCTGCAAAATAAGTTCTAAACTAATGTGAAAAGCACAAGAAGAGCAGGTTCGAGGAGATGACTTGGTCTCTGCAATCTCCAGGTTTCACTGGAGCATCTGTGTGACGTGCAGGGCAAACCAGTCAGGTCCAGTAAAAATGGTTTTTGTGTCAAAGGTTGCAGCAGACCACCAACTTGAAAGAATCCCTCTGTTGTATTTTATCTTAAGCAAAGCTAAATTGACTCAATGTTCTGTGAGCGGTCATAATGTTGTGGCATATAGAAATGCATAAGAGATTAAAGGTAATTTGGGGAGAAACTTTTCTTTGAATAAAAACTCTATGAAATCTTACAATGCTAGAATAAATATGTTTATCACACTTCCTGGTCCAATAATGTGTATGTTTTGTACTGAATGTATTCAGGTGTGTGTTCAACAAATTTAATATTAAAGGATTAAAATGATATTTTCAATTATTCGTAGACCTGCACACATGTATCTGTGTCTCTAAATAAATATATTATTCAACCCTGACCTTGAACCAATAAGTGTTTGTTCTGCTCTGTTCCTGAAAAGTAATGTGATATTAGAAAAAATGGATGGAGCAGCAGCTTCAGCACCACTCAGTGTTTGTGTGGTTCTGGGTGTAAAAAAAGGAGATGCACAGAAAGAGACTTCTTTGTTGAAGCAGAAAACACGATACAGCTCCCTATGTCTTACTGAATTTAAGTGTGTTTTGTGTGTGTGCATGTGTTTAAACATGCAATTTTCAAACTCTTTATTTCTGTAGGTGTAGCTCGTAAAATGTTTTTTCTTTAGTAATTTATTTTTGAAGGAGACATTAGAGTATTAATTTACTCTAAAAGTAGACAAGTGGTACACAGTTATGATAAACTCATAAAGGATTATTTATATATTAACATTTCTTTAGTAATGGTCACTTCATTTACATGTATGCATCGTACTGTATGTAATTTATTTGTTGCTTTTTTCCACTTTACATGTCTAATGTTCTTTGAAAGAGATGTTTGTAGATTAAAAGAAATGTAAACTAGAAAAACAGCAGTTTCCCCCAAGACGCAGTGTGAACTCTGAAACTGAAGTTTACAAAAGAAGCTGAAACTGGTTTCTAAAGCCAAAGACCTCAAAAAAGCAGAACACAAGCTAAAAACAAAAAGTTTAACTAAAAGAAGCAAAAAGTTAGTTATTTGATAAAATAAACAAAATGGTACTGAAATCTATAAGCAACATAAGAAATAATAGAAAGTTTAATAGTGTTTGAGACTTAAAAATAGAGCTCTCCAAGTATGGGAAAAATGAAAATAAAGTTTTTTTTTATTTTTAAAAATTACACCAACCTAAAGTGGTAGCATCTATATTCTGAACGAGCAGATTTTGATTGATGACTAAAATAGTGCAAATGAGGTCGTTAGATTTTTAACAAATTGTGGAAAACTAAAAGAAAAAATAGGAAAACAACAGTGTGAATGCTGAATCAGCACAAACTTCTTTTAGGGATCTTAAGCAACATCCAACATCTTTGACCCTGATGTGAAATATGAGCCATTTTCAGTCAGCATCATTACATTTATCAAGAGAAATAATTTTTTGGCAAGAGCAATATCTGTTGATTTAATTTTATCTGTGAGGATCCACCATTTTTATCTTCATCCAACTGGAAAAGACAGATCCAGAGAGAATGCAGGCAGAGGTTTTTGTACCACTGATGTCTTGAGTGTCACTCTGCCCCCTCTGTCTGTCTGCCCAATGAACAGCTTCCTCATGCAGGCAGCTGTCATCCTAAGCCAGCACTGATGTCATAAGTGGCCTCATTTCTCTGCCTCGGATTGGCTAATCCCTGTTTGACGTACAATTACCAAATTCATGTCACCGTAGTAAGTGGTACGATCTGTCCTCCTCCACCTCTGAGCATTTTTGCACTGCTCCCTGGTCCCTGTTGCACTGAAGAGGAAGGCGTTTGCTGATTGGTTCAAATAAAACCAGTGGGTGATGCGTGCGACTGTCAGAAACAGAAATAGAAGCCATGTGTTTGTGTGTGACTGTGCCCAGTGTTCGTTTATATCTCGGTTTTTTTTACAAAGGGAAACCTGCCATCAGCGCAGATGGTGAGAAGCCCATGCATGATTCCTCACACACTGAGGCTGTGGGTGCCGAGCCCTCATGGGCAGAAAAAATATTACTATATAAGATGGCAGAGTAAAATACAAAATAAAATATTCTCATTATAAAACAGTAATAATGAAACTATAACAATCGTTGGACTACATGTTGCCCATCAACTTGCATGCCAATGTTTTAAACAAAAATGATTTTTAAAGTTCAGAGGATGTGTTGGGGATGACTCTCAGCCACCAAAGTTTAGCTCATTATCTAGAAAACTAATAAAGTCATAGCTATTTTCGTGTTTGCTAAGTTCAGTCAGCAAATAAATGCATTATAATAATCCATCATCAGAGGTTTTGAAGTAAATTAAAACAAAAACTGATTACATTTGAGTAGCACATTTGTAGGTGGTTATTTCAGTGAAAGAAAAATGTATTTCACACAGCAGAATAACAGAAGACAATTACAGTTCACAGAAAGGAAATGATTGTTTCATAAATGTGTTCTTTTTGGATATATTAGTTTTTTTAACCACAGTGAAATTAAAGAGCTGCTCAGTGATGCTGAGGGGAAGAGTTGTGCCTCCCCCTAATGGTAGACTGAATATTAGCAATATTACTAACCTGTTAATCAAAAGTTGACAGACTTTCACAGGAGTTTGTCTTTAGAAATTTACTTACAGTAAAGAATACAACATATGAATTAGTAAGAAACAGGTGTTTCTCTTTACAGTTTTGTTACCTGGACTCAAAATATAATAAAGTATGAAGTTCATCCTCATAAAATAAATAGAGAATATTAAACCTGCATTAATGTAAAGTTTAATCTTTTTGAACTATTGTTGAATTACTTTTTTGCATTTAATAATGACAGCTCTAAAAGGTGACTTCTGCTAAATATGCATAGTTTACTGATATGTTTTGACATCACAACTAATATCTACAAAACATACTTAAATATTAGCTCTTCTTATTTTACACTTTATGTTCCTTATAATTTACTATAAGGACCTAGTGATACTCTTTCTACCCACTAGTTGATGCTGCAGGACAAACACCAGGACTCAATTAAAGTTCATCATTGGAAAACAAAGCAAATATTGTAACTCTTAATGTTTTTATTGTAAAATGATGCTTTTTCATAATTATAGCGGTAAACAAGAAATATGTTAATTTCTGCAGAATGTTATAAACCACAAGAAGGCCTACAATCTGTTTCTGTAATTTTAGAATTGTTCCCAACAAAAAAGACCTGCAATTTTCCACAAAGCTTTTTTGACATTTTTCTTTTTATTTATTTTAATGAAAAACAAGCACTAAACAGCAGTTTTCCACAGTTCCCTCCAAAACAGGTTGTTCAGATTTAAAACTGAATTATGTCTTTTATTACCCTGGACAGATTGAATCATTATGGTTATAATTCACAAAGTTTAATTTACTTGAATAATAATTGAACACTTTTCAAAATTTACAACTTGTTACCATGGTGACAAATTAGCAGCCAGGTAACTTCCCCCTGTATTTGTGTGTCTCTTGACGTTTGCTGTGTGAGGAACAATGGATTCATCTGTGTTGTGTTAACAGACACTACATTTGAAAATCCATCTGAAAAACACACAAACACAATTAAACAACACATAAGATGGCTTTGACAGCCATCATAATTAGACACCAGTCTTCATCCAGCTTTTATCTAACAGCTGATGCAGGTGTCTGGCTCTAATTGCTTATTTGGCTGCAGATGGTTTTGTCTCTCATCTCCTGAGAGTCCCTCATTGCAGCCCACCTGCTGTCCCTGCTGCCCAAGGACACTAATGAAGTTACACCAAACCTCATTCAAGCTCCTAAAAGCTCCAACAACCACTTTGATGATAGGCCAAAGTGCTTTCCATTGCTTTCCCTTTGCCCTCTCCTGCTTCAGTAAACAGCTTTTTAGTTTTTACATCTGCCGGCTGACCAACCACACGGTGTCTGAACTTTGCTCACTCCTCATCGACAGATGTGTCTCTTACCTTTTCATTTCTTTTTTCAGACCCAAGCATGGAAAATAGGTGCAAAGGTCTGTTGGAAGAGTAATGGTTTGTTTTTTTTCTCCTCTTAGGAAAGTTTGAGGACTTGTCCACACAGAAATGCAGTTTTTCCAGCCCTCTTATTTGTTTTAAAACCCACTATTGTAGGCAACAGAAATGTCTTTATCTGTGCAAAACAATCAAAAACACTGTAGTAACTACAGGAGGCCTGTAATGTGGTGCTGAAGTGCCACAAATATACACCAAAAACAAGAAACAAGGCATGAAGCTACAAATGAATCAGTCTGCCTCAGCATGTTTAATAAGTCCAAATACACATTACAAAAGCATTCACATACATGACTTCTGCTCAGCACACATACATTTGCTTAGTAACATAAACTATTTTTGTTTGAGAAAACAGCTACAGATTATTTGTATAATAGCTAAAATCGCACCTGTCCAGGCTGAACCCTGCCCCTCGCACAGTGACTGCAGGATATCATCAGTGACTCACCTAACCCAGAAAAGAAGAAGAGGGTAAAGACACTGTACTAGTACTGCCTCTTTCAAACCTCAGAGATCTATAAACTGTCTGAACTCTGTAACTGTCGAAAATTGAAATATGGATGAACAACTATCTGCAGCTAAATGCAAATAAGACTGAGATTCTTATTATTGCCCCTGATGATAAAATCCCTGTAATCAGGCAGCACCTTGCTTTTTTAACTCCTGTGAAAAACAGTGTCAGAAATCTGGATGTTGTCTTTGAAAGTTTGTTGTATTTTTACAGTCACTTAAAAAAAAGTACATTAGGGTGGCTGTGGCAAAGTGGTTAGGGGAGTTGGAACCGGTGGGTCGCCGGTTCGATACCTTGTCTCAGGTGTGTCCTTGGGCAAGACACTTTACCTCCCAATGCCTCTTATGTGTGCCCCATCAGTGTATGAATGTGATTGGCACTGATTAGTCTCCATAGATGATTGTACATGTTAGCTTTGTAGAGACCTAATAGAGTGCTGTGTGAATGAGGGCACAGATTGTGGTCCACTACATAACTGTTTTTATCACTTAATAAATATGTCTAAGCTAAGATCTTTTGTGTCACCAAAGCAACTAGAGATGTTTGTTCACACTTTTATTTCTTCTCGTTTGGAATATTGTAACAGTCTTTTTACTTGCTCACCTTCACCTTCAGTCTGTGCAGAACACTGCAGCGAGATTATTAACTAAGACCAAGAGAAGAGCTCACATTACTCCTGTTCTGACGTCTCTCCCTGTGCATTTGAGGAGTCATTTTAAAATTTTGGTTTTAACCTTCATGGTCAGAGCCCCAAATACATATTGGACCACGACTTTGAGTTCACAAACCAAATGCCCTGCCCTTATCTCCACACTCTGTGCTCTTCGACTGATAAGGTACAAACTATTGATAACTTTATGACAGAACATCAGCTCAGCTGTGGAACCCAATTTAATGATTTTCTTTGTAGTTAACTCATTTTTTAACTAAATATTGGAAGTTGCTGTACATCATCAACCTTTCCTCTGTTGTTTACCTCCACACATGCGGCCCAGACCATAATGTCATCACTTCATCTCAATACTAAGCTGCACCAGTGGCTTATCTCTTCACGTGTTTACCATTTCAGCTCTGTTATCTTGCTTTGTGGCTCATCAGTTATGGGTTGGCTCCAAACCCTCGCCTTTGC
Source organism: Cynodonichthys magdalenae (assembly GCA_031762555.1). Lineage (NCBI taxonomy): Eukaryota > Metazoa > Chordata > Actinopteri > Cyprinodontiformes > Rivulidae > Cynodonichthys > Cynodonichthys magdalenae. Next base: position 12,439,039 of record JARVJO010000330.1, read on the forward strand.
CCCGGCCATTTTAAAAATCAGACTGAGGTGGCCAGAAGGCATCTTAGTCCCAGCCTGAAGTGTTTTGTAAAAGAGGCTTTTGAAAGCTCTATATCTTATGTCTTCAAACAGTTTGCAGCAAACCGTGCAAAGACAGGAGAAATAACTGCATTTTATTCTCCTTATGCCTTCTGGTTGACCTGAATATGTTTTATGTGGAAATTAGCTTATCAGTGTTCAGTTGTAATCAAAATGTTTACAGTTTTGTTGTTTTAAAGTTTGCTGGATATTTCTCTGAGGACCACAGTAACTTCTTCATGACCTGTTTGAGTATTTTTTCTTCTTCTTGATAAAGTTGACATTGAGTTTTTTGTTTTTTTTTCCAACAGACAGGATCGTTCCAAAAGCCTGTTAATGGATGCCAGTTGACTGACTCCATCAGTTTTTACAATCTCTTGGCTCATGTTATAATTATCTATCTTTCAAATTATAGAGCCTTATCATTGTGTTTGGAGACACAGGAGAGAGGATGTCTGACTCATTTGCCGATGGCGTATAGAGCTCTTAGTGAACTATAGCCCCTGTTTTCAGTTCATTACCCCGACCTCTGTGGCACTCGCTGACCACAGGTTGGATTTAGCTGCAGCCTGGAAAAGAAAAAGCTCTTCACACTAAATTTAATCATGCGCTCACACTGACAACGCTAACAGAACATTTTAGACTTACAGTGAATTTGTTCTTGTGTGTATTTGTATGTCATCAGAAACACACCTTTATTAATGTGTGTTTAGTGTTAGACACCTAATCTTTGCACCACGCTCAGTTCATTTTCCTCCTGATTAGAGATGAGGCTGCTCTGTTAAAAGGCTAACGTATGCAGGCTTTCAGCATAATTTGATGCACAAACAACTTACCGCGAACTGAACCTTAGACCCTGAGGCATTTTACCAGCTGGTACAAGAAAAAAAAATAAATGCAGTTGATAAAACAAACATTCTAAAAATTCTGATTTTTTTGCTATGTTGATATAAAAAAATTGATACCAAAAATAGTTTTTTAAACAAGAACTGGTGCTTTTATTCATCATGATATGGTTTTATGTATTATAGGTTTGTATGCAAATAGTAATGTTTCAGTCTATGGCTTTCATGTGTTCAGCTGATTTCAGCTTCTATTTTTGGGAATATTGATCATGTCATCCAGCTCTCACTTTCTTCCTTTGGTGTGAAAAACTTTACGAGTTGAGTGTAAAAAAACAAAAAAATCCCCAACAGCAGCCTGGTTAAATAAAAATGTGTACAGATAAACAGGGGAACTTGTGTCTGGATAAAACAGGCTGGTACTGATAAATCATTCAACAACTACAATATATACATTTATTTATGTATATTTATAAATATAAAAGAAAGTCTATGCTGAATCCTGCAATTGTACTAACTTGTTTTGTGCATAAAAATTAAAAATATATATACTTTCAGTTATTATTAGAATCACTCTCACACCTTGTGTGATAACTGATTCACTACTGGTGCCATGTTTTTATTCTTGATGAGCAGAATAAGATAATAAAATAATTTTATCACCGTTCGGTGTGAGAGATGTATCCTTACACAGTGTTCTGCAGTGAGGAGAACCACGATGCCCTCCTCTAAGTCCTTAAGTTTCTGCTTTTGTGTCTCTGATTCTAATTTGATGCAGCAGTTTCATCTAAATCTATTTTAATATGAAATGCTTTCTAACAGTATCTGGTAAATTCCGGGGACTAAAAAAAAGACTAAAAAGAAGACGAATTTGAACTTAAATTACCAATTAGGTAAATAAGAATATTTTCATCTTTTAAATTATTTTTCTTCCCTCCCTTTTGTATCGTCATTCCCCTGGTTTAAAACACTGCTGAAAAGGGCCAAATTTAACATCCGGTCCTTATATATTATTATTTAGCTAAACATATGTATGTATATAAATATTTTTAACCTGAAGTCACACAGCTGCAGGTATTTCAAACAGACTGTCTGTACTCTGGCGTTACAGAAAGAGGGAGCTGTAATCTAATCTGTTGCTTTTCCCAAAGGGATTTTCTCTTCTTTCATCCTTTCTGCTGGTCCCCCAGTGACGTTACAGCTCGCACGATTTTTAGAATATTTTTAAAAGATAAACTCATCATGTAAGTTTAAACATGGGTGGCAAAATTTACTGTCTTACTTAAAAAATGACTATAGATGCTGACATAAACCAAGTTCTTCGTGTATTTTAACCTACAACCTATGTTACAATGTCTTATTGTAAATAAAACTGTTATAAACTGCAGAAACCACAGTTGGTGTGTGAGATTTTTTATTATTTGTTTTTTTACTGGGCACCAAGTCTGTTTTTGTTGCATGAATTCATTTTGAATTAGACACATGCCATGTTAGAGCTACGCCCAGAACACTTAAATAAAACATCGGATGGCAAACATGACATTTATACAGTTTCCTTTCATTATTCATGGCCCAAGCCCTAACTGGGTTTCTTTAAAACAAACGGGATAGAATTGTGGGAAAATGTCTGGTGCTGTTTCACTAAGCAGTGGAGTTGCTAAAAACAAAAACAAGTCTGTCATTTTTCTGTTCATGTGCTCCTCTAACATTTTTATTCCTTACACACCATTTGTGTTGAAGCTCAGATGTGTTTGTATTTTTATCTGGATAAAACTATAGCTTAATCCAACTTTGACAAAAACACTGATGTATAATTTCTCCATGGCATCATTTACTAGCTCACATTGAACACCAGAATAAGGCCTAGAGTAACTAGTGGTTTGGAAGTAAGAAACGGGGGTCTTTGAGGACAATAGGTTGGGAACCACTATGCAAAAAGATTGAGTAAGATCTCATGTTACCACATGCAAACTTTACTTTTCAGATTTGATCAAAAAGGATCAAATTACCTTAGTTTCAAACTGTGACATGAAAACCAGCAGGCCTTCCAGCAAATATAATTTAATCCACAATTTGAGTTTGGGTGTGAGTGAATGCAGGATTGAGATTTCATCTCAGGAAAAATTATTTTTTCCATAATTTTTTTGTTTGAACCCCACTGATATGCACAGTTCATGTGTGTTTATCGGTGCCTTAAAGTGTAAATTAATATTTAGTGGCATAAACAGTTTCTCCAGAGGCAAAACGTATGTGTAAACAAAGAAACAGTGCATTGCAGAAAGCCTGAGAAATATTGTTTACAAAAAGGCATGATGCCAGCAGGGGCAGTGTAAATCCTCATGAGAGTTTCTCTGGAATGAATGTGCTTGACTTTGTATCCACAAATACATAAAGATTTTTTACATTTTTATTTGACTCTGTTTTGGAAAAACATATACAAGTTTTTGATAAATCTTCCAGTTTGCACACGGTATTATTAAATGGAAATAAATCTAAAATAACACTGGCTTTTAACTTGATTATTTCTGGAGATTATAAAAAAGAAACTGGATCTGGGGCTGTGGCCGTTGGGTGGTCAATCCAGGAAGGGCATTTGGCATAAAACAGTTACTAAATCTTTCACGTGAGTTCACTCAGTTTAGTCCCTGGAAGGAAGCAGCCGAAAGATAAACATTAAAAAATTATTTCTGATTAATGGCAGCTTGTTGGCATCAACTATTGGCCTATTTTTTCAACCCTAGAGGTCATCCTTTGATCATGTGAACCCAGGTGTAGGTTGCCGTGGTGATGAATATAAACTTGGCTCAAAAGTAAAGAAATTTGTGTTTGGTAGATTATTTCTTTGATGTAGCAAAGCTTCTTGGCAATAAATCTTATAAGGTTGGGAAGTCTGTTAATTTCTCTTTTAAATGGTGCCACATTTGTAAGGATCGTGCATTTGTTGGATGAGCAGTAGAGCTGAATATGTGGGTTGCGCACATGAAAAATGTGCCAAATCTTCTCTGCCAAACAGCTAACAGCTGCCAATCAGGTGCCAATCATAAGATTTATTGCCAAGAAGCATTGTTACAAAAAACAATCTACCAAACACTAATTTCATTATTTTTTGTGCTAGATATACTGTATGTTCTACTTTTTAAAAGACTGCCTGCCTGACACTGAAAATATACAGACACATAATAAATCCAACACTGCCTCATTTTATGATTAGGTATACTATTATACTGAAAATGTCAAGAAAAGCATCAAAGTGCTTTTTATATCTATCTCTGAAGGGATAATTGGTGTAATTTATTATAAAAAGAAGAAAAAAGAGAGTGTAAAAAAGAAAAAAAAAGAGTGCAGTGCTCATTAGAAGTACCACAGCTTTTGTCAAAGCAGATGAAAGTCCATATGTTTGTTCTGGATCTCATCCAACCACTTTGTTAAAGCTTTTTTTTTTTCATGAATGAGCGTTTTCTTTTCGCCACACAGCTGAGCAGGTTCACTCTGAGAGGGCTTTACATGTGTTCCTATACAGCGTCTGTGTTCTTCTTGCCAGCACTAAATGTACGATAAACAGTCCCTGACCCCTCAGTTCCTGGGAGCTGGATAAAGGTTGTGTGAGATCAGAGCTTTCGTCAGAGCTTGTAGACCCCGCAGATCGTATAACTAAAGGCAATTAATGTAGCTGGTAATAGAAGGATGTGAGCAGAAACTGGACAACCTGAGATTGTGAAAAACTGAATGTTATCAAAGCTTCACACCCCTAATATAAAGTCATAAACACTGAAGCACTTCAACATTAAATCCTTAAAACTAAACACCAACTTAAAAGTGAATTAAATCGCAGAACATGATTCTTGATTTAATGCAGAACTCAATTAAAGTTGTAGGAGATAACCCATCTCAAAAAAAAAAAAACACTATTTATCTAAGCTGCTGCTCCAGTGAGGCTCCAGTTCGACGTCCTCCTCTTGACAGAGTCACAACGTTTAATTAAAGAGAGTTCACATAGATGCTTTTGTACTGAGCTCTTCCCTGGTCTGTGCGCAGAACGGCTAATTGCAGCCACTGAACTGTATTTTGACAAGAGGGTAATGAAAACAAAGCACAAACAGCAGAACTGTTTTCCACAATGTCTCTATGTCATTACACTTTTCTAATTAGGATTTATTAAATATTGATTCTTAACATCAGAAACTGTGTTAATATCCATGACAGAAGTGCCCTAGTTAAAAAAAATAACATTCATTCTTTTTAAAGTTGCCGATTAAGCACAACCTGAGACACTAAACTAGATCATTTTTTACTTTGGCCTAATTTGTGTGATTACTCTTAATTCACAAAAACATAAAAACTGAGTGTGCAATTGTTTTACGATTTGATTACAGCTGCTCCGGAAAACACGACACCCAGCTCTCTATTTGTAGATGAAATGCAGGAGAAACGCTTATTTAGTTTTCCAGCAGCGTGACATTAGATTTTACGCAACCCAGTATTTACCCATGAGTCAGAACAATGAGCTGCAAAGAAAGCATTGCGGCAATTATTTGCACTTGGATACGTTTCAATTCAATATTTCTGTCTCTCGAAAATTTTCCAGCGGTTACAGGAAAGGTCATGTTTGCATTGTGCTTTGTCACAGTTTGTACGGTGCCTTTTTCTTCGAATTATTCAACTTTTTTTTTTTTCATTTTGAAATTCAGTTGTTTTTATATTATATATAGAGAGAGTTTGAATACACCAGTAAACCATCAACAAACTTCTTGTCAACAACACAATGACAGATTGTGATGTGCTCTTGAAATAGCAGCAGTGACATCCACTATGAATTGCAGGAAGGAAGTTCTGACTTGAAAAGTTGAATGCACTTTTAAATTGGCCTTTGAGAGAATCCAACACAACAATACAGACCCACACACCCATCTCATCCCAGCAGTGATGGGATACAAAAACAATAAATGCACAAAGACATAGTTAGAGGAAGACAAAACAAAAACATTCAGCACTTGTTTCACAGTTGTGAGATTTGAAAATAAATACTTTTATTTAGGATAATCTTTTTAATTTTACTTGAGAGTTCCACTTTATCTTTACAATCACCAAAAAAAATGTTTTTATTTTGTTGTTTATTTAAACTTGTTTTCTCGATCCATATTAATCATTTTTAAAGATAAAATCAAACTTTAACCACTCTTTATGTCGTGGTTGAAGTTGTTTTTTTATTGATATTAATGAAGTGCTTTATTTATTTTATTGTGTTTTACTAAAGCTTTGTGCAGTTTTGGTTTTTCAGCTGTGTAATGCTTGAGTCCCAGCTCCTCTTTTCACACCTGACTCTCATCTGTAATCAGCACATCTGTTCCCACTCATCAATCACCTCCACCAGTTCGTATTCCTCTCTGTTCTGTCAGTGCCTCTATTAACCTGTTTATTTTGCTGGTCTTGCTTGTGAACACTAAAAACACAAAAAAACTGTCCATTTACCACCCTAATAATCTTATCTAGCCCAAATAAAATGTGTTAGGATAACACATTATATCAAGAAAATTAAACAACAAAAAGCTTGTTTAAACTAGCTTGGTCAAATTGAGATGCTGAAATAGTGATCACCAGAAAGTCACAAATAATTCATTTTTAGCAGGTGTGTCCGTTCTTGGCTTTTGTATTTCCAGTCATCACAAGAAAACCAATTCTTGACATATTTAAATATATTGTTATCTTGCGGAAAGAAACAAGACAGTGACTTTCGACTCGTTTCCACTGAAAACCAAGTTTGTCAAACAGATTAGATGACTAACTTCTCTCCAGATAACGTGACAAATAAATGTGGGGCTCAGTTATGAATGAGATGTGGGAGTTGTAGTTGTTATCTGAATGAAACCTCTGTTTTTTACCCCCTCCCACCACACAGCTATATGGAAAGAAGTCTTGTGCTGAGAGGATTAAAAGGTCTAAAATGACATATAAGCTTCAGAGGAATTTGTGGTAGCGTAAAACCAGGAAAGCAATGGCTTAAAGTAAGGAGTCAAGCTATGAGAAGGCTGTGCATAAACAAAGTATTATTAATTCTGGCAACAACAAAAATCTGTACAATTAAAGTTCTGTTATGAACAAAAGCTTACAGTGTCTTAATAAGTCAGCACATGACATTTTGTAATATGAGTTTATATGTCTGAACAAAGTTTTAATAATGCAGGATGTGTAAAATGTTCACAGGTGTATTTATAATTAGTTTTGCCAACTGATCCTCTTTGGCAGCTTCTTTTCACAAAGCCTGAATCTGTCCTTGCTCGCAGAGTAACATCTGATACGAGTTAACAGTCTCTGAACTCTGAGAAACTCAAGTCGTCTCACAATGATAGTTTGACGTCACTTAAAAAAAAGCTACACAGACTCTGAGACTTTCTGTAAGATGGTTTTGGCTCCTTGTTGAGAACTGAAAGAAACAGCATCAAAACTGGATTAGACCAACTAAAAATTCTGTTTTTTTATTTTGAAAATCCAATTCTATTTAAACTGGATGAATAGTTACACACCACCAGTCTCGACACTAAAGTCTTTTGCAAGTCTTCAAACACTTTTCTGTATTCAGTTATTCAAGTCATCTCAGTGCAGACATTGAAAAGAGATGAACTGAAAATGAAATAGAAAGAAAACGATTGTCTGACCTTTGAGTTACAGTTAAATAAAAAAAAGCTTTTTTTTCAGACTCGTTATCACATGATTGACTCTATGAAACCGTATCCTCTTCAGACACTGACTGTTAACACTGTTTCACAGATTGCATCAGGTGAATCACTTGAGCCCACTTTGAGTTTGCAGATAGACCCTTCAAGGGTAAACATGATTTATTTTAAAGAAGAATTACAAAGAATGTTGTATTTGAAATGGTTTGTGAACTGGCTACATGTTTGGGTAAAAGGCTGCCATACAACCACAGGAAGTCTCTACAAAGCTGTGGTTGTGGTATTTTTTAAAGCAACTTAAAAAGATAGTCTGGTCATTTTTGAACAGATGTTTTGTAAAATAGTTAAAAGTAGTTTAACCAGGCCCTTGCCTTGTTACACAGTCACGCTCAATTCTAGTTTCCCTTCACTGCTCCGTCTGGGATTTCTCCCATAGACAAGGATTTCTCCAGTAAAATTTAACCCGGGCCAGTCAGAGAACATTAGGAGGAGTTGGGAACGACGACGTTGATTTTTTAGTCTGCCTGTTGTTTAACAATGGCAGCGGAGGAAGTGAATGAAGCAACTCCTTGTTGACAAGACTTCCAAATTAAGTTAAAGTTGTCTCAAAGCCTGCAGCACTCATTCACAGCCATCTCGTTTGGATCGGTACTTCTCTCTTCCCAGTAGGAGATGGTTGTTTACCGGTTAGCTTCTTAGTGTAACCATGTTGAACTTGGCCGTAACTTAGTCCAACTCGG
>JARVJO010000330.1:12449557-12465988 GCA_031762555.1 Cynodonichthys magdalenae
CGCAACATTTTATCACAGAGCTAATGCTAATAAACCTACCTCATGCCCGTCTCTCTCAGAACTGCAACGTGGTTCTCATGTCCACTACACTTATTACACCCAACCACCCAGAGAGGGCGCTGTTCTACCCTATATACATAAAATGTGATGACAAGTGGAATCATTTACAATATTAATCCTGTTACATTAGCTTAGCTTCATTTACGGTTGAGCTGGTGCACCACATACGTCACGGCCAAACGTTAGCGATTGGGTAAATCAGATCCAATCATTTTAAACTTCAACAGAGGCCACGCCTCCAGCAAAAAATCGTTTCTCAGTAGACAAGGTTCCGGACCCTCTGTACGAAGCAAAGCGTAGAACAAGGGGCTGGTTTTTACCAGGCTAACAGTATTTTGTACCTTATCAGAACAGAACATGAACAGCAAAATTTCCAGTCCATGCTAGGCTAATAAAGACTACTTTTTAATTGTTTGTCTGGGTTTTAAAACAACTTATTCTCAAAAATATCAGTGGTGTGAAAGAAATGCTCCTATAGCACATATTAAACCTCGTATTTGACACTGCTTGTTTAGTTTATGGCTATTTTCTTAATTAAAAATGTCTGTGTTGCAATGCAAATATATGTGTGCTGAGCTGAGCATAGACTGTGTATCTCAATACAAAGACTGAACATGCTTAGCTAAATATTATACCAAAACTTGCTTTATTTATTTTCTTATTTTTATACCATTTACAGCGTCCTCTAATGATTTCAGCACACAAACAAAGTTTGACGTGTTGGATCAGGATACATCGAGACAGATGCAGAATAAACTGTAAAAAAAACCAAAAAAAAAAACAGATTCGTAATTGCTTCTAGGTCAGAAAATGACTGTGGGTATGAGCAAAACAGGTTGCAATGTCACTACTTCAGGAAGTGTCTCTGGTTGTGGTTTTGTCTAACACAAAGCACTCACTCCAGAAACAAAGCAAAACTATTTATGAATGCTCCAATTTCTTTAGTGCAAATTTTATTTTTGCTGTAGAAGAAGTAAAAGTGCCAATGATAAGCATGTTTTATTCCTCCTGTTGGGTAAAATATTAACAGCAATTTCATCTATTCTTAGCACCATATATCAAATAATTGCCAGCACCTGGTTTATTTTCACCCAATTATTTTTGACCTGTGTGTTTTTGTGTGTGTGTGTGTGTGTGTGTGTGTGTGTGTGTGTGTGTTCTCCTTTCCTACAGTGAGACAGAACCCCATGAAATGCTTGTTCATCTCCATCTAATCTATTTTTCATGAAACCACTCACTACAACCGAGACAAAGGTCAGAAAAGGTGTCATTGAGAGCATATCTGCATAGTCCTGCATCATTTCCTGCCACATCAACTTTCTGCCTTCCCTGTTGTCCGTCCTCCTTCTAGTTCCTCTTTGACATTGTTCTCAGTCACCTCTGCCCTTCCTACTTTGACTGTCCACCACAGTTTCACTTTGAAATGAATTTATCGCATTTCCTTTAATTTTAACTCACTGTCTTCAGGGCGATATCATTTCTGAGAGAAAAGCTCAGATTAGCTTTCCTGTTAATGGGCTTTTATAATTAGAACAAAGCTGGAGGGGGTGGGGTCGGGGTGGGAGCTTGTTGGTTTCCAAGAGCTAAATATCATCAAACATTAACAGCTCAAGCTATTTCTGCTTACTGGCAAGGTCAAATCTCAATTGCAAGCAGGTCAAAACGTTCAAGTTAACGATTAAGCAAAATGCATGTTCTTTCCAATGACTTGAGAATGTTACTTGTTAGTTGAAATGTTAATTTTCAGGTTGCAGGAAATCTGAATGTGACAGGAAGTGAGGATGTGGTCATGTATTGTCATGTGTGAGTGAGTTCAACATCAGCAGTGTGGCTGCTCATGACTATGGTGAACACTTGCACTTTATTTTATTTTTCCTGACACTTGTTAGGATTTTTTTATTCTCTAACATCATACGATTTATTATTGTTATCAAAAGTATTGTATAAATGCAAGGACGTTTGTTTGGACTGGTTTGTCCAGAAACGCCACAGCGAATGTGCAACACATTAAATTTTCACCAAGAGAAGTGGTCAGGCCTGTTAGGTGGTGGGTCCCAGTGAGTCAGTGCCAGATTTACGCTACAGCGAAGACTTGGCCACAGGCTTGCATCAAGTGCTTACAGTTCAAATAAAGGGTTTCTTAAACACAAGACATGCATATGGTCGCACTTAAGGAGGCTGGGTAAGAGGGGACTGTGACGTCTCTCCAGCTGAAGCTTTCTTTAGTCACAAGGAAACCACGTCAGAACCAAGCTGCTGCTGCTGAACCCTTGAATTACAGTCATCTGTATGAAACCATGGAGCAGTCTGTTTGTTTTCATGCTAAACGCTGCAGCTGTGCCACGGTGACTTTACACGAGCAGACGAGCCTATAGAGGAGGAGAAAAAAGGAGAAGTGAAATGGTAGAAAAACAGTGAGTGAGGTCAGGGGAGCAGGAGATGAGTCTAATGGTTACAGAAAAAATCCATTTGCAAAAAGACAAAGTGACAAACCTCCAAAATGTCAAAAGTTTTTAGCAGTCGCACAAAAATGATGTTTTATCATTAGTTTTAATGTTATAATTAAATACGCAGAACATATAAAAATATATATTTCTGTTTATTTTCTTTATCTGTGATCGAGAGATCAGAAGAGAAACCCAGACATCCCTCTAACCTCTCCAGCTCCTTCAGGGGGAAAGAGGAGATGTTCCCAGACCAGAGAAGACATAAGATCTCTAACAGAAGGTGAGGATTGGAATGTTGAAGGATCAGTAAATCAAGACCTTTGCCTCTCAGCTCAGCTCCTTCCTCACCACTAAAGGCAGGAACCAAAGCTCTCACTCTGCGGGTAACGTTTTGATTCATTGATCTATCTCCTGCACCATCCTGCCATCACCTGTGAACATTGAATTCTTTCATTTGAGGTAATTGCTCACCCCTGACCTGGAGGGAGGATGCCACCTCTTTACCAATGGAGAACCATGAGTTTACCTACATATCTCGGTTACAACACATTGGTGACCAGATCCTGTGGGGTCCTAAGGGTGTGGAAATATTTGTTCATGATAAAATTAAAAATGTACTTGTAACAGCAAAATATTCCTGCTTCCATATATAAAGGAAAAACAGCCATTTTTAATACCTTACCTTGAAGCTTAACAAAATGCTCAGCTGTACTGCTAACAGCCTGGGGAATTGTGTCATCTAATTACGTTAGTGTCTACCTTTGCATACTTTTGAATTAATGTATTCTACAATATTATACCTTTGGGTTTTTGTGAACTTTTAATTAAATGTGAAATATTTACAAAAAACACATTGCCTCTGATTATTTTTCCAATTTGCAACAAACCTGAGTGCAATTTTCTCATCTTTACGACAGTCTCGTCTTTCAGCATCCCATCTGCTTAAATGCAGACTGGCCTTTAAGTCTCTCTGATAATGTTCTAAGTGTTTATATCCTATTTTACTAATGTTTTAGCATTTTCTTTGCTGCTGGTCCAGACCCTTTTTAGTCAAACATTACATTGCATTACCTTTAAAGGTACTGACCCATTGGACCCTTTTTCAAGTTACATTGGCTTTTATGAGTTAGTTGAGCTTAATTAGTGTTTTTTTAGTGATAAGCTTTCCAGAGAGACAATTTCATGCTGCAATATGCTGGTGAAAGATTTCAGTCATCCAGGTCATGATCAATTAAAAAAAAAGTTTAAAAAAAATACAAACAAAACAACTGGACTTCTATGCTGAAACTGAAGACATTTCACCTCCCAAAATAGTTTTGTGGAAAGCCAAGTAGTGTTATTAGAATATTAATAATTCTCTGGTTGTCAGCTATGATCGTCCCACCTCATTTGAACTTTTGTCTTTTGTGTTTGAACTCATGAAAGCAGTTTATGCAGAGGACAAACATGTCCGCATTGGAAAAATGGAATCATAATATAAAAATCTTTAACACTAGCCCACTTTATTGGTCAAATTATCATGTTATTTCAAAATAAAAGCATACTGTAAAAATCAAATTTGTATAATTTTCATAATAATGTCATCATGATCCATTTCATCTCAAATTTCCAACGTAAATACTTTTTATTCTTCCAAATGGCTTTGGGTTTATTATAGTCATTCCTCCACTGTAAAGACATGAAACCATCAGCAGAATCTGGGCTAAAATGCAACCTCCAGGCTGTGTCTTCATTTTGGCCTAGTAGCCTACTTTTTCTCATTGTCTCAGCACTCTTGGGGAATCCGCTGCACATCCTGCAGTATTTGATTACAGATAAAATGTGTGTCTTTGTGAGCCCATTTATTTACACTTATCATCTGATTTTAATCGTTTTTCTATTTTCTAGAATCACTAAAAATAAGAAATATAAAAAGCACTGCTACATAGGAGGCGGTATGTGCTGCTGGGTATTTGGCTTCAGTTTTGATGTTCTGTCAAACGCTGATAATTGACTTCACAGAGATTACTTTGAAGTCAGTTCAATTATGTTTTAATATCCCAAAGGTACAGACTGACCTAAATAACCAGTCTGTGTTGTTTTACAAATCTCTTTATGTGCATTTTCTTAACTTACACGAGGTCAATGCTTTTGGATGCTGTACAAAATTTTCTGGAAACTTTTAGGATATTTGATCAGACGTACATTTCACATGATACATGGCTTTTCTACCAGTATTATTTCATGAACGGTTCAAACCCTTTGTAATGTGATTTTTCTGCTTCCTCCTCCTGAAGTTAAAGTTGATTTATTGATCCTTTTACTTGCCCTCTTTTGTTTTTCATCAATACAAAATGTATTATTTTTCTCCAGATGGCCCTTTTTCTTGGCCGTTTGTCCCCTGTGCCTTTAAGACAGATTTTTCTTCTCTTGTGACCTTCTTGCAATTACTGAGCAGATACCATATCTAGATAGCTTCAACACTATCTCATATTATTGCCCCTTTTTACTATTCCTTCCAAGCATGCAAGAAAAAGCAGACATTTGCATGAAAATTACTTTGGCACAAAAATACAACATTGTAAGCTCACACAAATGTCAAAACAAAAGAGGTTTTTGCATTTTTTCCCCTCACATTGGGTTAAATCTGTTATATGATCTATTCAAAAGCAATAAGGATGTATGAGCTGCCTGTGATGGAGCCAGTCATCTTCTGAGAGCCAACATTTGATCTGCATTTACACATTATACAGAATATTATAGGTTTAGTGCTGGGCTGTTACATCAACTGCGGCGTGTGTGTGTCTGTGTGTGTGTGTGTGTGGAAATGAAATCTCTGAGTAATTTCTGTTTCATAACTCTAATCGTTTTCTGTTCTTAATCAAAGATAAAAACAGAATTATATGATTTTATTTAAAAGAACACAAAGTAAACCTTGTTTTTGTGTTTTCAGGTTTTTTTTTAAAGTTGCTGCAGGAACCACAGGAAATGTCAGGAGCTGTTTCACCTAAATATGAACTTTTACCTCATTAAGTCTGTTAAACTCTTCACCCAAACCCTTTATTCTTTACTGGAGACATAAACAACTTAAACTAAGAGCTGATTTAGAAACGGGCAAACAAGTTACACCACTAAGTTATCAGTTAGAACCAGGTTTGGATATTTTACCTCTAGCTGCCTGAGTTTGTTTTCTTTATGCTTCCTATGAATTTTCTGTATTTTTATTTATCTATTTATTTATTTTGATTTATGTATTTAGCTTTTTCGCTAGAATGGTGACTGGCAATGAATGATGCATTACATGTCTGATTTACATCATGTTACCAAAATATAAGATTAAAATGCTGAATTACAGTATGTGATAGAAAAAGATTCAATGCAAGCTGAAAACCTGAATAATAGTTCTTTTAATCTATGAATACAAAACCAGCAGAAAAATGTCAAGTTCAGACAGCAGCTCTGAAGATGTAGAATGTTTACATACAAGGTGAGTCAAAAGTCACAGGACACATTTTAACTTTGATCCAATATGTTGACTTTTGAAATGACAGCCATGTTCTGAACGTAGCATAAAAGATAAGCCTCTCCACCCATTACATGCTGGAGTATTCAATCATTTTACTTTTTCTTTCTGAAATAAAAGTGTGTCCTGTGACTTTTGACTCACCCTATAATTATTCAAGACTGGGTCTGTAATAGAACCATAAGAGAATGTAGATTCAGCTCCCTCAGCCCAACTCTTTGTTCAAAACCACAAATGGAGCTGCAGCTGAAGCAATGATCCATCAGTCCATCTCTTGCACACATCCTGCTTTCTCTCATGCACCATCCACTCAGATACTGGAACTCCTCTGCTTGAGGCAAAAACCTCTCAACACAAAAAGAGCATCCCGCCTTTTTTCATTTCATAACCAATGTGTTTGGAGGAAGTTACTCTTATCTCAACCCCTTCGTAATCAGATGTGAACCACACCGGCTTGAAGATGAGACGCTGAGGTTCCCAAAACCAAAAAATAATCAGGTTATAATAAATCTATACAGAACAGGAACGAGCTAAAAATAGCAGCAATCCACTCAGTGAGCTCTGAAAGTGACATGGATGCCTAAGTACAGCTGAACAAAGTGAGTGAAGGTTAAACCAAAAAAGAACAACTTAAGGACACAGCACTGACAAGTAATCAAAGACTAGAGTCCAAAAATGTAAAAGAAAAAAACCTAATAAAATAATAAAACATGATATGTGTGTCCTTGGTAGTCAATGTGCAACAAATTCTTAGAAAACATACATTAACGATTCAGGAAAAGTTTTATGGGTAAGAAACGTGATGCTGGCTTGGGCGTTGTTTGGATTAACAAAGTCCTCAATGAGAGTTAGAGAACCATGACTTTCTGTCGAGCAGAAACAATTCATCAAAGAGAATAAATAACTTTTAAACAGCTGGAACTTTATCATACAAAGAAGAACAACAGAAACATTAAATCAAAACTTATAAATTAACAAGAGCTTCAAGCTGAATATTTCACTTCTGTCATGGCTAAAAATTAAAAAGGGGCAAAAAAGCTTCAGCAAGGGAAAGAAAGGATGACAGGTTTGACTGGGGTGGTAGGTGAGGGGGAGGATCTCCATCTTCCTCATTCCAGAATAAGTACTAAACCCCATTAATGAGTCCTGATGAAATGAACATGAGGGCACCTGAGATGAAAGATGATAACTGTGCTTGATCCTTTATTTCATGCTAATTTAGCCAGAATAAATTAGCATGAAATAAACTTCTGCTCAGCTGTTCTCTGGATTCAGAGACTAACATTTGTTCCTGCAACCACAGTTTTATCTCTTTTTTTCTGACAAAGTTTAATTTACTAGAACAATGAACAGTATTGTTAATTTCCATGGCTTGTATGTGTCCCCAAATGATTTAATCAATTTCAATGCTAATAATTTAGTAATTGATTTTTTTAATGAATGAAAGTAGTATCACTGGGTTATTTTATATTGTTGTTATAAGTTTAACAGAGTTATTAGTAAAGTTTGCATATGTAAACCAGTAATATCACTGGTCTCAAAATTCTGAAACTGTTCTTTTGTGGGCCAGAAGCCATTTGAAAACCACAATAATTCATGTCAATGTTAAGAAAAAAGCCCTTTGTTCTTTTAATGTTCAATACTCAAAACAACATTTACAAACGACAATATTCTTTTCGAATATATATTATATGTTTACCAATGACACTTAAAAACAAAAATACAGCTTAAATGTTTTATTCTGGTCATCAACAATCATTCATTTAAAATAATGTTAATGGCGTTGTTAGGTTGCAAAGGAGATTATTTCTCTATAGGTTATATGTTGCTTAGTTTGAAATAAATGTTTTCAAAATTCAAATATGTGAGCATAAAGAATAATGTCTGCTTTCACTCACCTGCAGCCATTATATATGCAAGTTACTTACTTTGCATAGACTGCAAAAAACTATTTCCATAACCTATAAAAAGAAACCTTGTGCGTTTTGTGTTCTCAGTGCTACAAGGTCACAACGTGTTTATGTTGCCAAATTCATTTAGAAAGAATTTACCAACGTGGTTCCTGGAAGTAGCCTGATTAAACTGCACAGCATCATCTGAAAACGTGTTCATGCAAGAGGGTGGGTGGTGATATGTGTGTGTGTGGGGGGGCGTTTCCAACACTGGCTGCGCGTTCATCTCGCGCTCCCAGCTGTTTGGTGACGGGGTTGCCTCGGTGCGCACAGAGATGGAAGCTTGTTGAAGCGAACGGAGCTGGGATGACAGCAAGTCTGCACTGCGCGCGCGCTGCTGGGGCCACTCAAACATCTCCATCCTGAGCTCCAGTTCCCACAAGAGCAGAAAAAAGTAAGAATGACAAGATTGTTATCTGCCCTGCTGCGTCCAGAGGATAAAGATCAACTTCAGCTGTAGAAGCGGCTCCACCGACCCGTGCCAATGCTGGAATGGCTTGTTGCTTTGTGTCTTCTTGTGATCCTGGTGGTCCTCGTATGGCCAGGCACCAGATGTTTCTTCGGTACCGAGTGTCAGCCGGATGGTCTGCTTCAGAGAGCCGGCATGTCACGGCGGGCAGAGAAGGACGGGACCGGGAAGGAGGACGGGAAAGCACGCGCTGCTGCTGTGGCGCTCATCTGCAAACCGTCCGCGCTGGCCAAGTACCTCCAGAAACACTGCAGGACTTTCTCTAATTACTCGCCCTGTGCCGGCTGGACGTGGCGAGCCAGCGCCGTACTCCAGACCGTGCACGAGGCGTGCTGGCCCTGTGAAAGCCCGGTCCAGT
Organism: Cynodonichthys magdalenae; assembly: GCA_031762555.1. NCBI lineage: Eukaryota > Metazoa > Chordata > Actinopteri > Cyprinodontiformes > Rivulidae > Cynodonichthys > Cynodonichthys magdalenae. Next base: position 12,458,346 of record JARVJO010000330.1, read on the forward strand.
TCGTGCGAGATAACCTGCAGCTGAGCGACGACGGGCTGGTGTCTCTGGACTGGGCAGTGCCGTCCTACCACAGGAGGCGCAGGACCTCCAGTCACTCCACCAGCCCGGTTCTGCTCGTCGTGCCCAACTCTTTCGGGAAGATCACGAGAAATGTCTTAAAGGTGAGTCTTATCGCTCGTTTTACAGACTTAAAGGGATAGTTCCGATTTTTTTATGTGGGGTTCAAAGTTATGAACAACCAAAGAAATTATATTTTATGTGAAAATTTAAAGTGAATGACTTCACTGAAGTTTGTTAAAACAGCTGTTAAAGTTAAAACCAGAAGAACAGGAACTCAGGACAGATATGCAGCTAAAAGTAGAAAAAACTAAATAGCCTAAAGCAACATAAAAAGTTTTAAGGAGCAAAAGGAAAGTTAAAACAATAAAGGCTGGCTAAAATAACAAAACAATAGCTAAAAGATTTAGGTAGAAAAAGGACAACATAAAGTAGCAAAACACTAAACAAAAAATGGCTAAAAATATCATTGCACTATATGGCAAAATGCTATAGGCAAAAAGCTAAAAATAGCAAAATGCTAACTAAAACCTAAAACTTTTTAAAAGAATAGATGGAATCTAATCTAATCTAATCTGACTAACCTTAAGCCAAAAGTAGCAAACTGCTTACTATAAGTTAAAAGCTAAATAAATAATAGCTAAAAGTTTTAGAACAATATGAAAGCTAAAAATAGCAAAATTCTAGCTAACAGTATCAAAACACTGGCTAACAGCTAAAAAGTAGCATAATAGCTGAAAGTAGCAAAAAGGCTAGTTAAAAGCTAAAAGAACCCGATGTTTAACTAAAAACTGGAAGTAGAATTAAAAATAAGAGCATGTATACTGAAGCAGATTTCATTAGGATAAATGTAAACAGTTATATTTGTATTAACTGCTGTAAAGTTTTTTTTTAGATAAGTGACGTTAAAAGAGCTAAAAACACAGTTGTTTTTTTATTCTGTCAGCTAACTACATTAAACTTAGTTAATCTGCAATTTACCTGCTTCTCTGAAAAAGATTGCTGCAATCCATTTTCAGAAATTTCATCGTGGATTATCTGAAAATTTTTAAATTATTTACATCGCTGTCAATTTGCCATTGGTTATTTACAGAAAGTGATGTACTTATTGTAGTTATATGACAGTTCAAGCTGTAGATAGAGGACTTTTGGTGCATCATGGGGCACTATTTTGCAGGACAGTCATTATATATCTGCTGAAATAACCATGACATGAAAACTGGCATCAATATGAAGGTTTGTAAACTAATGATTGAATGAAAACTGGATTTTAAATTGAAACAATTCACTTTGATTATGTCTCAAACTAGTTGTTAGCTTGTCAACTTTGACAGGAATATTGAAGAACAAGGTTGTAAATCACATGTCTGTCTGCAGACATGTTTGTCTTCATTCAACATACAAATGTCACACTGGCCTCATGTAGCAGAAAATATGCTGCCCTGTGCTCCTTCTACAAGATGAGTCAACGAGATGGAAACATAGGGGCTGCATGAGACTGAACTCTCATTTTTTTCCTCGCCACTTATAGATTCCTAATAATAACGCTGAGGAAATCGCTTTAAAATTCAGATAACGGGTATGAGAAACATTGATTTTTCTATTCGCAAAATCAGTTTGTCATACTAGCAGCACCTCGGAAAAAGATTCCCATCCAAATTTGCCATTTGGGCAAGGGCAGCTTTTTGTGCTGAAGCCAAAGCGAGCTCACTTGGAGGAAAAAAAAAAAAAAGAGCAAATGCTGCAGCAGCTCCAGCCTTTCAACTGTTCCTCCAGTGGACTGACAGAAGTAATTGAGTGAGAGATTACAAAGCAATGCTTGACTTGTGAAACCTGGGAGTTGCATCCATCGCCACAACACACAAACACTGGTCGGCTCTCTCACCCTTCACTGCACCTGGCATCACGGTTTATTTCATGCTGTTAACCTCTGTGTGCAAATCTGTCACCGGCTCACTGTCAGCTCCATGTCAAGAAGAGAGAGAAAACAGCTTTACCAGAATCCTATTAAAAAAGAAAATTGTTATGGATAGCCCATGACAAAGTAAGAAATAAGAAGAACAGAAAAGGAAATCTATGAAAAGAAAAATGTCTCACTCAGACAAATGTGCTTTTTTTTTTTTACATTACTGAGAATGAATATCTGCGATGCTGTCAGCCAGCTACGCTCGAGAGGGCAGGAAGCTGAGGCACAGAAATGAAGATCGCTTCTGTCACTGGTGAGATCCACCGTGCAGAATCCGGTCACAGTGTGAGCGAGGGCGCGGGAGATAGATGGACTCACACACGCTTATCTAAATCTGTGACACAGAGAAGAAGCAGAGAGGGAAATGTGGACGTTGTCCCTCCTGTCCTCTCTTTTTCATGTGACCTGTTCAGGAGGCTGTGGATTCATGAATGATTCATCTTTGCTTACATTATTTATATTTTATGTTCTTTATTTTTGTGCTTCTTTTTTTCACAGAGTCTGGCTTACTTCATATCCAGTCACGGCATTAAAGGCCTAGCATTCATGATGGAATATCGTCCGCCGTCTTTAATAACATAGTTTTAGTCAGAGATCATCTTATGTTGAGGAATAATGGAGTTGTAGCCAATTTGGTCGAACCTTGATGCGATATCGCAAGATGTCACACTCAGAGTGTTGTAGATGACGCTCGGCTAAAACCTCACCAAATTTCACTACAAAACCTGAAAAATTGGCTAAATCACATTTATGTTTTATGTTTCCTAAGGTCAGCTGACAGCAGTCGTCTTAAATTGAGTTGGCGATAAAGGTTATTCAGTTGTAGATGTATATCCAGCAACTGTTTCAAAAAAGTTTTATTCAACTCGATAGCAGCATTTTTAGAAGTACTCACAGCTGGGATACCATTATAAATACTGAATGTGTTACAGTTTACATTTCAAGAGAAAAGTTTGTCATGTTTAAAAAAGCTAGACATAGACAATCCTATTTGTTATTTTTGTTTTTAAACTTTGTTTGCAACAGTATATATTATGCTGTATACATGATTTGATCCAGAGGAGCTGTAGGCCTATGAGGAAGGAGAGCCACCTTGTTCTAAATAAAAGAAATGCCTTATTTTAATGTTTAAGTTCTAACTCAGTAAGTACTCTGTGTTGGTACTCAGTATTTGCGAGGACCCAAACTGAAGTACTCAAACTGTTACTCGGTTTGAGAAAAACTGGTATCAGGACAAGACCAAATTAAAACCTGTCCAGTGGTTCATGAGATATTTTGCTAACATACACATAGGGTTGACTCTGTGTAGTTAGTGGCAAAAATGTATACAAATATCTTGCGCAGTCTTTTAGCACCCATTTGGCTACTACCACACCAATTGGATCACACACAGAGAAAAACAACTCAATCATTGCCCACCTTTGCCTTTCTGGTGAGTAATAATGATCTTTATGGAAGTCAGTGCTCTCAGCCATTCTTTAACATCAGATAAATGGAGTAAAGACATAAACTCAAGAACCTCGAGCAGCCTCATTCGTCATTCTCAACATGTTGTAAAGAAAACACAGCGGCTCCCCCACACCTTGTCTTACGTCTCAAGCTGTGAACTCACACCTCCAGCTGAAAATCTCCCAGCTGTAGGTTCCTTTTTTTTTGAGCAACCAGATTGGATAAGTCCTGCCAAAAAAATGTTGCATTATCCTGAACAGTGTGCGCGCATGGGAATAAAAAAAACAGCTTCTCTGGAAAAACAAATAAACAGGAACTCAAATATATAAAAGCATTTTATTGTACAAATTTGGTAATAATATAATATCAATATTAAATAAGAATATCACACATTGCATGTTTTTTTTATCTCATGTAATCTTCGTGTCCCACCTGAGATCACTGGATTTTGGACATTGGTGAAAAAACCCTTTAAGTCTCTCTTCACACTGAATGAAACTCTGCTACAAAAGTCCATGGAAGAGTCTAAACGAATGTCAGGAGGGGGTAAATATAAACACAAAGGTCCACAAAAAAGTTAGAAAAAATGTTTTTCTTAGTAAGAGGTCCACTGCATTGCAAGTTCCGTAGCAAGGTTGTGGTGGGTTGTAGTCGTGGGCCTATATTCACCAGTGTGGCTTGGTCCTTTTGAATATGAAGTAACCAATAACTAATTACATTTCTGTGTAAAATATATCATTTTCCAGTTACAGTTGCTCAAGGCTGTGAAGAAGACCAATTTTCTCCTAACCTTTGGCAAAAGCAGCTGTGTATTATTTTACAAAAATGTCCACTTTGACTTTTTCTTTGCTTGCATTTTTTAATATCCTTATCTTTAAAAATATCACACTGAGGTAAATGTAAAGTAATAGATGAGTGTTAAGACATGCAGGAACAAGCTCTGCTTTCACTGTTTGAAGATGTTTTCTCCAATTCCATAAAAATTCCTCGAAGCAGACATCCAGCTGTTGAACTCAGCTCATTTTACATTTTTTAACTCCCGTCAATTTTTCCTGACAGCTGATTTATGGAGCATAATGGCATGACCTAGTTACAGTGATTTTTCAAGTGATCTGCTAAATATGATCTGCTAAATGTTGTTTTTTGTAAATTGTTGCTCAATTTTAAGTATTTTTTACAGCCTAAGTGTGTGAAGAAGTATCTGTTGAATGTGGTCCTTTTCTGTAATGTGCTTTTTAACTCTTCTCAGTCTGAATATGAAGAAATCTGCTTTGACTGATTCAATTCTTAGTGGGTGCAATTACAGAATGGCCCTTGTAAGGTAAAAGAGGCAGAGATTTACAGTTAACAGTGATGACTTTATCAGTCAGGGATGTAATTACAGCAGAAAACCCTCAGCGTTCCCAGACTTGTCTTGTTCAAAAACAGAACAAGTTGTAGAAAACAAGTCAATCACTTAAAACAACACATATTATATCTTTAGCATTTAAACATATTGTTCATCAGGTAGTTGTGTGTCTGTTTAGTATTTCACCCAGGTGGTCATTTGAACAGCCTCACTTTGAAAATACATGTTAGGTTTGCCTGGATTGACAAGCTAACAGCTAAAACCAAAGTGGATTTCTGCTGTCATAGAGCAACTTCCGTCAATCAATCAATCAATCAATCAATCAATCAATCAATCAATCAATCAATCAATCAATCAATCAGTCAGTCAATCAATCAATCAATCAATCAATCAAATTTATTTGTATAACATATTTCAGCAACAAGGCAGTTCAAAGTGTTTTGTATCAGTCATCAAAATTTCATAACAGTTCATGCAAACGTGACGCATTGTTTACTTCAAATTACTAATATGGTAAATGTAGAGTTCTATGGTTATTTGCAGAGTAAGTAGCATTTACAGCCAGCTGTAGCACTTCTGGTGCAGCCTGAGGCATTTCCAGCAAGAAAATCCCAATATTTCTGCTGAAACAATTGCGTAAATTGATATGACAGCAATGTATGTATATATTTAATAAATACAGCCCACCAACTTTTTAAAAAATAAGTAATTCTTGGCCATGATGATACTAGCCATTAGCTCATCAGTTTGGTCAGAATTAAATTATTTATTTCTAACTTAAGTTTCTCAAAAAAGCTGAATGTCTTTTCTTTCATGGAATATATAGAATATTCTTTTATTGAATATATTGGATATTCTTTTATTGAATATATAAAATATACTTTTTTTTCAGTGTCTAAGTATGTTCCAGAACACAGTTGAGTTGTGCTAATATCATATACACCAGAATCACATGAACACTAAGGATCATTTAGAGAAGTATTTTGGCAGGATTTCACATCGTGAAAGTCTGCTGCCTCTAAAAGGCTTTTAATCAAACAAGCTCCTAATCGAATCCAGTGGGACGTGATTTTGTCTGTAGAGGGGGTCTTGCAGGAGTAGTTCACAAAATTTAGCCTGAACTGAAGTGAAGTGAGTTTTACTGGACTGAATAGTGTCTCCTTGCTGTGGTGATGTTGGTGCAGGAGGTTTTGACCAGAGTCCCTGCTGAAGGAATTTATCACTGAGCTGACATTTAATCAGCTCTGTTAGAAAACCGCTGGTGGTTATTTTGACTTTCTGCAGAGTAAAACCAACACATCTGATAAAATCTAATGCATATCGTCATCTATCTACCCAACTACCTTTTTTATTTATTCTTTATGTAAGTTTTAGGCAAGCTAGAGCTTTTTAATGTGCAATGGTTTTGTTGTTTTGTTTTTGTGAAAAGATTTTTGGTAATTATGCATATTGATACAGTGAGGAGGAAAAACATGTTTTTTTCTACAAATTATACACCTTGTAAAACAAAAAAAAAAGTAGAAAAAAAAAGAAAAAAAAATACATATATATATATATATATATATATATATATATATATATATTAAAGGCCTCACACTCTTTGAAGTAATGTATATTTATCCAGATACCCAAAACTTTTTAAAAAGTTTACGTTTTTAACAGTTAAAATAATTTATTATGCATGTCTGCAGCATTTATAGAACAGACAGAATGCTTACTAGGATGCAAATTCTAATCAGCATTTTCATGAACAAAACACGATAGAAAAGCATTTTATCACATTATGCCATCCACTGCCAGTTGCTTTATGCTCCTACAGTTTTCTAAATGTCACATTTGAATTAAAATAAATAATAGTTTATTGAGTCAAACTGGTTGCACTAAGTGTTTCTTTAAAGGCGCCGACCAAAAAAGCGGACTTCCACTAAAAGCATGAGAGCCCAGATTAAGTATTTTATGTTTCTCTACCCTTTCAGTTCTTTTACAGTGCTGCTCTCAGCGCTGTTGAAGACACAGGCAGATTTCTGTTTGCTTCATGGACATTACATCTGCTGAGATCATGCTTATTTATATCATTAGGGTCACCAAAGGGTCTGAGACATCCTTCAACAAAAAGCCAGATCATCCTGACTCACTGCACCTTGCAGATCTTTCTTGGAATATAAATATACATTTTTTTAGGTAAAATTTGTTGCATAAAGGCACAACAAGAATGCTTCTTTGACTCATTTAGGCATAACGTGCACATTTATTTTTTTAATTCATCAAAGTTAATTCATTAATGAAATAAAAGAAAACATTTTGACACTAATAAATAAATGAAATGTTTAGAAAACAGTTATTTGTCAGTGTGGTGCTGCACATCATCTCTCAAGTCTTTTTACTTTACCCGCTTTCTCTGTCCATTTCCATTAAATAAAACACAACCTCTTTAATTTGTGGCAGAGATTAGGACCCATCCAACCATGTGTGCTGCTCATGGACTTACCAAAATCAGGACTGCATTTAATAAAAAAATAAAAAATAAAAAATATTAGGGGTGCAACGATATGGAAAATTCACGATTCGGTTCGGTTCGATACTTTAGTCTCACAGTTCGATATTTTTTTGATACAAAAAAGAGCTATTTCCATGCACTTCTTAACTTGTAATATTTTGGAATTAATTTTGAACATTTGTTTAACCTCAAAACTACAGTTTTTGAATTAAATGTTGCTGAAACAGCAAGTTCCTCAGTGGATCAGCACTCGACAATGCAGCCTAAGTGGAGCAGTCGAACACAGATCCACTGATCCTTCAACACAGAGCATCTTCAGAAGACAA
>JARVJO010000330.1:12471309-12485451 GCA_031762555.1 Cynodonichthys magdalenae
AATTTAAAAAATCTGTATTGTTTGATACAAGGGTGTATTGAACGGTTCGATACAGATACATGTATTGTTGCACCCCTTATATATATATAGAAGTCATTTCACACACTCATGTCTGGAGAATAATGATCATCCATTACTTTGCTTTTCTTTTCCACAGCTTTGTGAAATGGCGCTAGCCCACGGCTACCTTCCAGCAGTCTTCAACCGCCGCAGCCACAACGGCACACCGCTCACCACCCTCAAACTGCAGCAGTTTGGCGACCCGTCGGACCTTCGTGAGGCCGTACGCTACATCCGCTATCGCCAGCCAGCAGGAAGGCTGTACGCCGTCAGCGAGAGCTCCGGCTCGGGCCTCCTCCTGTCTTACTTAGGGGAGTGTGGATCATCGAGCTACATGACCGCAGCCGTATGCCTGTCACCTGTGTTCCGCTGCCAGAGCTGGTTTGAGAACGGGCTCTGTCGGCCCCTGCAGTGGGCGTTGGCTCTGTACCAGAAGATAAGTCTCAGCAGGTAAGGAGGGCGAGATGAATCATAGGAAAACACACTGAAAGTAGGAATACATTGGAATGATTACTGACAAGGCTTGGCAAGATTTGTAGTTGCCATCTTGCTAGGTGCTACACCTCTTACGTCCAAAACCTTGTGCTTTCCGTATGCTGTGTCAGCAGTCCAAAAACGCATAGAAACAGCGTTATTTAGTTTTGTTAAAGATATTGCAAAAAAGAGGCGTTTACAATTGCAATAAGTCTGAAGTTAGAAAGTTTTGATGCTTATCAAACTTACCTTTTAACCTGAATACTGTTTCTTGTTCAGTCTTGTTGATATTACAACAATCCAAGATGTGAACTCTTGTTTCTCAAGCAGAATTGTCATGACAAGTAGCAGGTATCAGTACAGAAGGTATCTCATTAAGCCTCTCGTGGGGCTTGAATTGAACCAAACATGTCTTTTCCACCTACTTCAATGCTGAAACTAAACCCAATAATAAAAGCTAATTGAACCTCTTCTCTTGGTTCTTGAAGAGACATTGCCTGTTGTTCAAAAGGTTTTCTCATATCTGGTGGTGTGTTTCAGGGTTTATGTTGTTGAGCGGTGAGATTTACCACAGACAAGGCTGCAAATTCATGCATGTACACACAGGCAGAGGCAAAAAACATTAATTAGCTCCACACAGAAAAGCCTCTTCTTACCAGCAGATTCAGTCCTAAACCCTACTGTATCACAGTCAGCAACATGTAAAGAAATTACGTCTTAAAAGACTTATCATAGTTTTTTTTTGCAGTCATGCTTTCATTCACACACTGTTTACATCTGTGTTCAGCTCTAAGGTTCATATTCCACACCGTGCCCATAAGATAATAAAGACATATTCAGAAGTTCATTTAATTTAACAAAATTGTTTTTTGTTTTTATGCTTGCAAAAACGAAGATACTGAAAAATTTTGCTGATACAACCAAGAGATACAAGTACTCATAAACCATTTATTGGAAAAGCAAAGGCCACTAGAAAAGCAATTAGGTTACCTTAGCAACCAAAGGCCGACTCTTTGTCAATTTAGTGATTTTTGAGAGACATCGTGACCCAAGTGAAGTTTCCTACATCAAGCCATTAGGGAATTTGAGACCTGTACTGATCTTCAAAAATGATTTACTGTTTTTCAGTTGTCTCTCTTTGTGTGTGTTTGTCCCTGTATTGTAGGTACAGGACAGTGCTGGGGGAGATCATGCATACAGACGCTTTGTTTTCTAGCTGTTCCTTGCGGGGTGTGGAGGAGGCGCTGTTCTGTCAGTCTAAACATGTTGGCTCCACCACAGCTGCTCCAGCAGGGACGGGCAGCAGCAGCGGTATCAGTAACTCGGTCGGCTGGGATTCTTACTGGGAACGCAACGAACCGCTAAGAGACGTTGACGAAGTGGCGATTCCCGTTTTGAGCTTGTGCTCTAAGGACGACCCCGTCCGTGGAGATGCCCAGTCCACCGTACCCATGGAGCTCTTTGAGACAAACCCACACTTTTTCCTCCTTCTATCAGACCGCGGAGGTCACTGTGGCTTCTCCACCCAGTCTGAGAAGAGAGCTGTGTCTGTGGCAGCACAGAACAGCACGGCAGAGAGTGACGACACCAACTGGAGCCACAAAGTGGTGCTGGAGTTCTTCAGAGCCACCACAGACTTCTTCAATGCAGAGGAGAGGGTGAAGCAGCTTGCCGCTCGGAGGAGGGGTCTCGGAGGAGGCCTAGGAGGAAGGACTTTCCGTCACCGGAGTGTCAGCACTTGTAAACGAGTGCCAGCTTGTTCCCATAATATCCATGCCATTTACAATTGGCAGAGGTCCTACACACGATGAGTGAAGCCTAATGGAAGATTAAAGTACTTTGTGGATTTTCACATCAGTCTGAAAACTCCTGAAAGGATCATATTTCCTTTGAACCCTGCATTTTATTTAATAATTATTTAGGTTTGGTGCCTTAAGCGTCTGAATGCCCTAGATAATATTCAAAAAGTGATACAGTAGTGAAATACAGTATTACTGTATATCAGTGGTTCTCAATTCCGGTCCTCGTGACCCACAATCCTGCATGTTTTAGTTGTTACCCATTAAAATCAGGTGTGCCAAAACAGGGAAACAACTAAAACATGCAGGATAGAGGGGCACGAGGACCGGAATTGAGAACCACTGCTGTATATCAAGTCACTCATGCATTGTTCCAATGAAATACAGGAACTCCACAGAGTACTGTCATGGGCCCATTCTGGAGTTGTTCTCACAGGCTTCATTTATACCTCATTTACACCTGAGAGATCTGAAAAACGATTTCCAGATGTTGATTGTGAAAACGTTACATAGTAAAGCTGTGATCGCAATAGTTGTTTAGAATAGACCGCAAAGACCGTTAAATACGTTGCATGACACGCCAGGTTACAATGTCATCTGTGATCTTTATTTGTATTTCATCATCTTACAGGCCAATTCTATTTGTAATTGTAATTTGACCCAAGAGATGATGTAGGACATGAATGTTCTGTCAGAAGATAAACTGAAAAGAGTGAGCAACACAAACAGCACTCTGCTATCCGCCATTGTTACTGTTGGTCATCGTGCACGCGCAGAAAAAAGTATTGGCTACAGCCGTCTGAAGTGAAAGATTTGACAAAAATTGAGTTTTCCCTTAACTCTGAGACCTGGATTCAAAAGGTTTCAGTGTCAGAGAATACGATCCCAGCTGTTATGTTTAAACCTTCAAATTAATTCAAACTAAATATTAACTAAGTTTAAAAGTTAATCCACACTTGTTGTATATACAGTGTAGGAAAGAGAGTTTATTAGAATCATGGCATGACCTGAGAAACTTGGCTACTTTAATCACCCATTTCACCTTTAGAGAACATCTTCTGTTTATTTGCTTTGTTATTATTATTTTGTGAATTTTACTGTCTCATTAAATAACCTTGTAAATTGCTCAATTGGACAATTTATATGTGTTTTCTTTTCATTAAATTTAAGATTTAAAATTGTTTTCAGCCTGGCTTAATGTTGTAGTGTAGATGGACACAAAGGGTTGAAACAACATTCACTGAAGCAACTGATGGCATTTACAAAACAAGGCTTCGTGTAAAAAACATCACAAATATAGTGTAAAATGTGCAAATATATTAAAATTTACAAAAAAAATAGGCTGTGGGGAAAGAACTAAGACCCAGTAGTGTAAATAATTTAGAACTAGACTGATTGGAAATAAAGGCCACAAAAAGTATCTGAGTTTTAATTAAATTCATCCTAAGCTGAGACGACTACCACATCAAATTTTAGTGCAAAACTAAAGTGCAATCTCTTTTGTGTTTGCTAAGATCAATTAGTTGTGGCACTTGGTTCCAAAAGTTAATCACTTGTAAATGTACTTTTATATAGTTTTAACATTTTGCTTGAAGACAGAAACATTTTGACTTGTGGCCAATAAAATATTATCAGTTTAAGGTAGCAGTACAGCTATGAAGAGTAAGTAACATATCAGTGCAGAATTCTCCCAAATAAAAACAGATTATTCTGAGGTAGTGCTGTATGGCAATAAATGGGAAAAAGTTGCAAACTGCTTTAAGGGAGTTTGTGTGAACAGTGGGCTTTTGTGGAGGCCTTCAGAGTGAGGTGGTGTTATTTAGCAGTCTGACTGCTTGAGGGAAGAAACTTGTGATGTTCTGCTGTTTCTGATCTTTTTACCAGGCAGTAGGGAGGGAGGGACTTCATACAAGCGGTGGGTGGGGTGGGCAACACTGCTGGTTGCACAGAGATCTCAGCATTTTATGTAGTTATTTAATTGGACAACTTTGCTGTATTTGCAAACCAGGGAGTGATGCTGCTGCAGAGGAAACACTCAAATATAAACTATGAAACAAAGTCTAAACCCTTCCACATACTCGAGCGTACTGTGTACAGTTCGTGAGTCCGCGGACGTTTGAGACTGCATACTCAAGCGTACCGATCGCCTGACAAATTCCTTAATTTTTCACAATTTCAGTCATGAAGTCAAGGACAAGGAGGATAGTTTGCATTTTAGCTTTAAAACAACAAAAAGAAAAGAACTTACCTAGGGTCTGAGCTATTTCCTTCCACAAATTTGTTGCTCGCTATAAGTCCTTATATTTCTTCATTGATGTATCCGTGTTTTCGAATTTCCTTCATGAGACGCTCTACAAAATTTGACTCCATTTCATCCAGAAATGACACCGATTCTCATTATCTGCTTATCCAAAACAGTTTGATCTGAACTCTCCGGGCAGTTTATTGTGTGACGCTGTGGACATAAAAAACTAATCTCTGTGTGGTTGTAAATCTAATAATTATACAATATTATTAAAATAAAACAGTTATTTAACCCTTAATATGAACATGAAACATTGGAGAAATTGTACATTGCTGAACACATACAAGCACAAGAGCAGATGCATATGAATGCATTTTTATAAATCGACATTTGTTTCTTTCTCATAAGCTGACAGAGGCTGAGGTCTTGTCCACATAAAAAATTACATTTTACAAACTGAACTTGTTTTGCTACATAAACTTATCAATGAAGTCAGTCATTTTAGTGTTTTTGGTTCACAGAGATACAAAAAAAGAATGCAGAAGAAGCCCACAGTGACTTTCAGAGCATCAGATGGAAAAATGATTCAACTGGAAATCCCTGAGGTTAATTTTCTATAAATCAGTTTCAGGTAAAACAGAAAATCAGTCACCAGAAAAAAAAAAGTCAATTTATGGAGGGGCAATAATATATCTTATTTTAATAACTTGCACATCTGTGTTGGCATCATGTTCAAGGCTGAACAAAGTACACAAGTTTAGGAGTTACATCTACTGCAATCCAAATGATGTTTTTTCTTTTATTTTTTTAAAGCCCCTGCAGATTTTTGCATCATATTACTTCATTCCACACAGATTACAGCAGTATGACTCAGTAGCATCAGCTGTAAAACACCAAAGTCTCTCAATTTATTTTGAAATAAGTGCCCTTTAACATTTTCTTTCCAACATTTCAGCTCTGTTCTGTATGCATTAAATTCAATATTATCTTTTGTTTTAAAAAAGTGTTAGTCCTAATATTGATCATATTGGGTTTTACATACTTTAAAATGGCGTATTATGCAAAATTGACTATGTTAAGCTTCCTTGAATCTCCTGTGGAGCTGCCTAAATGCTTGCTGGTACAAAGCACCGCCTATTTGTACAAAGCTCCTCCCTGGAACTCAGTCTGCAGGCAAGCTTCTGCCACACAGAACACTACTTCCCTGAGGCTTTTTTTATGAAGACATGCTGAAGTGGGAGCGTCCGAAACAGTAGGAAGTTCAAGAGACAGAAGCTAAATTCAATGCGTTAAGATAAGCTATGGTGCAAAATCAAATTTATTTTTGATTTGTATTTTCAAAACAACTGAAGGTAAAGGTTACTTGAACCCTGTGTCTGGAAAAGACTTAATCCCCCCACCCTTTTTTATTAAGATGGCAGATGTCTTCTAACAAAATGTGACCTAAAATATGAATCTATGTAAAATAAGATGGCAAACTTGGGTAATATCCTTTTGACTTATAAAATATGCCCTCCCAAATGAATTTCAGAATTTCATCCTCCTGCAGAAATGAGTTCCACATTAATAAAAACATGTTGCATAACAAGTATTTCTTTGTAAAACATAGAGGCTGTGATCTGCGATCGTGTCAAACCTCATTTCAGTCACAGGCTCCTTATTATAGCCCAGACCCCACAGCCATTCCAAGCACTGTGTGTGTGTGTGTGTGTGTGTGTGTGTTAGTGTAGATTTTATCCACCCTCTGAGTCTTATCCACTCAGACAGCTGGAACATGGCTATGTACACACAGACACACAAAAAGTGGGCCAGCAGACACACTGTCAACACGCATCTTCAGCGTCAGACACACACGCAAACATACTGTCACACACAGGACGTTCTTCCCCTTCCTCATTACCTGCAGGAACATTTGTTATACAATGTCCCCTGACAAACACATTTATCACAAAGTAAAAAAATTTAAGTTATGATCCAGGTCTTTTGAAGGGATTCTGTGGAAAGAAAATATTTGCTGCATAGAAGTCTTGGTTTATGAGTTTGAATAGAGTTCAACAGGTAAGTGTTTTTAACTTTTCCTTAAATCCCTAGAGTTGAGCTATTTCTATAGGGCCCTTTTCCATTTAATTTAGACATGTTTCACAATAAAGTTGTCAGTGCATTTCTAATTGCTTTAAGAAAAACTAGTAAACAAGTTTCCTCTTGTGTCTATTAAAAATGCACACTTCCCTGCGTAAATATAAGACGTTTCATTCATAAAATGAAGTTGCCCATAAGTTGTGCATGCAATGTGTAAGTCAAAACCAAAACATTGGATTTTCTGTCCTTGAAAATTTTCATTCAAACCATCTATCTCATTTCCCTTTAAGTTAAAATGTCTGTTACCTAAAAATAAATTGTGATGCTTAAATTAAAATTGGTTTATAATCAATAGGCTCTAATAAAAGAATTGTGATTGCGGTTTAAACGTTGAAACGTTTATCCTTACTGACATTAAGGCTCATGAGTGATGATCATAATTAGACACGGTTTCCTCTCAACAGGTGCTTTCAATGACCTCCAGAAAATGAAGCCCTTAAGATTGCATTGCCCTTTTCTCATGATGTTTATTCAATTCAGATCCGACACACTGACTTGGTGATCAGAGAGGCTGATTTAATTCAAATGACTGATACTTAATTACAAAAGAGCCATTGCTCTGATGATACGAAATAACAGGTTCTTTTAAAATGAGACAAATGCTTAATTAGGAGTTTACAAAAGTGGAACAGTTTGTGTAGTGTTTTCTTTTAAAAACTGGTTCCTAATCAGAGACAAAAAATAAAAAAAGATATGAATCTAGACTGGAGCTCTGATAAAATGCCCAACAAGGTTTAACACATTTATTGTTAGAAAATCTTAAGACAAAGATCTGGTTCAGCGCAGGATCCGGGGCAGTCAATTCTAAACACAGAACAGGTTTAGTGGCAGGGCAGGTCTGGTGAATAGTTAAGTAAATAACCAAAGCCACTAACCTGTTCTTCACTGGCTGGAGTCGTGGGACAGGCAGGGGTCATACACAGAGATCCAGTGGAGTTAACTGGGACAGGCAAGATCCAGGAAGTCCAAGAGAGCGTGGTGCCGATCAGGGGTGAGACGAGAGACAGGAATCCAAAAATCAAAACAAGGGTCATTACCGTAGGATTAGGAAACTTTCTGAAGCAGATATTGTTTTTTTGTATCTAGTAGAGGTGATTGATAGATTTCATCTTAATAATACATTCTGTATGTTACAAAGATAAGCACAGTGAAACTCCTGCTTGTTCATATTATTGGAGGATGATGTCACTTGGTCAACAGGTGTTCAGACCTCCAATATTATGTAGTTTTAGAAATATACAGGTGTTTAAATTAGCTGCAAAAAATGGTCAGTTTGAGAACTTTAACAAAGTGATATAATAAAACAAAATCTAAAATAGGTCACATGAAAGCATATCAGCTAACTTAATGTGTAAGTTTTAGATTTAATAATAATTCCACTTTGATTGTAAAGTCTGTAGCTCTTTAACTTTTCTCATTTGTCATCCATTACTTTTCAGAGATCAAAATATCATATTTTATCAGAAGAATAAAAATGCAATAAGACACAACACACAACAAATGTATCACACACAGTCCAAAGAAACAAATGAAAGCTGAGGCAAACCTCCTTTCTGGTTAGCCTCCTCATCCCTCATGATTTAAAAAAAGAGAAAGAAAATCAGGAAAATTGAAAATCATTTTTTGTGTGTTTCTTAAAAGAATGTATTAGATCCCGCCTTGCACGCTTAAGTTTTAAACAAAGATGTTGTGTGCTCTGTTATCACAAAGTATTCAGAAAGAGTCTCATCTACTACCACACCAAATTTCAGCTCAGTGTGTGTAAAATTTACCAAGTCATTGTCATTTTTTGTGTTTGCTGAGGTCATTTAGCTGTGGTGCCATTTTCAAAGCACATACAAAGTCACAGGTATTTGCACAATTGCCCACTTTTCATGGTGGTGTTAGTTATAAATTGTTAAAGTTTGTGTCATTTTGATGACACACAGACTGAATCTAAAGAGAATGTTCTGTTCAGTTGCAGGACCGCTACAGTCGGGTGCAAAAACGTTTTTAAATTTCTCATGAGGTTGCTTAGCAACCTCATCAAAGTTCCTGCTTGCAGCCAAGATATAACCTCTCACATAAGTTGATGCATATAAATTGTTTTGACTATTATCTTCCACAGAGCTAAACTTTCCATGCATGTCAAGACTTTATGTGAAGCTAAATAACACCTAATTTAAAGGACATCAAGAATCAAATATGCATAAGTTATATTGAAGTGCATTATTCTCTTGTCCTGATGTACACTTTGGTTTGTGTTAGGGTGTGTTTAATCTAATGAATCGATGTCTTCCTTCAGATGTAAGGAGTTTAAACACGTTTAATGAGGCAGCATCTGATGGTCCTTACTGTCTTTACACCAGCCTGCTGTGCTCACCTATCAATACTGCTGAAGTACAGCTAATTATTGCCCACATGACAGGTAGGCGATCATGTAATTGCCTGTGTTTATGTGCATTTATTTGTCTGTTAATTAAATATCTCGTGAACCAGTGGATGGATATTACTGAAACTCTCAGACAGTAAACAGTGGATGTACATCTACTGCTGTTAAACTTTTGAATGAAATTTGAATCAAGATGACCGCAGTAGCTACTTGAACTCAGTGAACACAAAATCGCCTAAAAGTCAGTCATTTTTACATAAATTGAGATCAAATTTATTGTGGTGGTAGCTGAGAGTCTCACTCAGCACATAATCTGAACTCTAACAGATCACCCATAATATTTGTTTGAATCTGCGTTGCACAAAGCAGGGGCCAGCATTCATTCCAAGAAAAAGATGCTCTTTTTTAGTAATAAATTGAGGTATTAGCAGTAGATTATTGTTTTACCAAACTGAATGTAAAAGTCTTATTATTTTGGATGTATTGTATTGGATATTAGGCACTTTATACAGAATATTTATTATTTCTGAGAAAAAATGTCTTCACTGAACAGTTTTGTGTTATTTTGAGAACTGACACTGTGAAACACTCGTCACCTCCTGTTAGATTCAAGATGGTTTTGAAGGACTAACTAATCTTAAAATCTGGCTAAAATAGACTGTATAAAAACTACTGTGCATTAAAAAAAATCAACTCTTTGATTTCTGAGTTACTTTCCTAATTTCACTGCTAAAGATAGAACATGACATTGCGTGCTATTAAATAGCAGGACTGCTGTACATTTTGAACTTGAAACTTTAAATCTATTCCAGCTAAAAGTATTACATTATCAGTCTTTCCAAAGCCAAAACAATTAAATGTGATCATACAAAATGTAGCAACCAGCAGGCCAACAGAAACACAAACCAGATGTTTAGCTTTGGTCAGTGATGCTACTTGGACTTGAACTGGAAGGTAATGAACAAGAAAGGAGAAGGAATATTTTTACCATCTTTTTATTGGCCCTGCTCCTCTATAAAAATCCAAAGGAGAATTGCCGTATAAAAACTGTTTATAGTGGAGGACTTCTCGTCTTTCTGCTGTTTGCATGCTTGAAACCTAAATAAAACAGCAGAGATAACACAGGGTTTTACTGGAAGTACAATTGCCAAAAAAGTGTAAATAAAAAAGTGTAATTAATTCTACACAGCTTATTGTAACTCGTCTGTGACATCAGTTGCTTTTATCATAAAACTGAGATAACTTTTAGTGATGTTTCTGATCAAATTAAAAACAAGGAACCCCCAAAACAACCCATTACAGGCGGTTAGAGAAGCAGCTGCCAGGAAAAACACAAAGAGGAGACATATGGACCTAGAGAGGACATATTTGAAGTGAGGACAGAGTGAGATGGAGGAGGATGACTCGCTGTAGTGACCCCTGAAGAGAGAACAGCCAAAAGAAGAAGACGTGATGGGTGACACTGGAAAGGAAACCTCCAGCAGAACCAAAATGGGCAGCCATTTTTCTCAACTGCCTAAGAGGACAGGAAAAAGATACATGTTGGAAAACAACAAGTTAATATCAGTAATAGTTGTAAATATGAACACAGAGGGCAACAACAATTCCTCCAACACATCCAGAGGTATAAATCAGGATATCAACCATGAAGGACTTCTCAAAAAAAGAAAGTTCTAAGCCAAGTATTACAGACAGGTGTGTGTCAAGAGTTTGGAGAGTGTCAGGCTGAAGATCTCATTTGTTTCATTTGTTTCAGCAGATTGGCAGCTTCCTGTCAATCAATAACGAAATGGCTGCTGATCGCACTGATTCCTCAAAAGGCTGGACTGGTTTGGACTTGGGGTCTTTTTGTGTGGAGTTTACAGACAGTCAACCTGGGACCAGAAAGTTACAGGTTTGATTCCATTCAATGCCCACATGTCATGAGCTCCTTGAGCAAGGCACCTAATCCCCAACTCCCCCGTGCTCACAGAGCTGCCCGCTGAACTCCGCTTGGGTGTGTCTCATGTGTGATGAATTTAATGCAGAGGACACATTTTATTATTGTATGGGAAGTTGAACTCACAGTGATGACAGTATAAAGCGCTTGTTCTTGTCAACAAAACATAGACTTGTAACCAAAATTGGGAACTCTATCCACAAATTCTGAATACAAGCAATTGTATTAATCATTATCCACCCTAGACTGTGTGACAAAAGATGTCTTCAGAAATATTACTTAGAGCAGGAGTGCCCTCTTGTGGAGTATTGTGTTGAAAAAGAGTTGAATCCTTAACTATTTAGTATTATCTTTGTCTTTAGTTCCCTAGTAAAGTCTCTATAAGCAACATTTAAAGGTATATACTTATTTTATACAGTTGTTGCAAATGTACTTCAATTTCTTCCCACAGACTAAAAACACAACATGTTAGGTTAATTATTAACTTTAATTTGTCTCTATAGGTGTGAGTGAGAGTGGATGAATGGATGGATGGATGGATGGATGGATGGATGGATGGATGGATATTGCAAATACAAGAGAATTTTATTAACTCAAAAATGTGTATTCAGAAACTCATACAGTATTATGCTTTACAACAAATTTATTGCTCAAGTGTTCAGAAAAAGCTTAACGGGCTTTAAAATTGAGAAAATTTAATTTGCTTTATTACTTTCAAACAGACATTAGCTGAAGGCATGATTGTTAGTTGTTTTGATTAGTTAATGAATGTGAGAAAAAATAAATTTGTATTACAAAATTAGCTCAACGATGGATTCAGTGGATAAAAACATTCTGAAGCATTTTAAGCAGCAGAAAGTTGAAACACAGCAACCACAACCACAGCAGTTCTCTGATCACATCATCTTTCAGTGCAGCTCTATGTCCATAACCCTTTAAAAGAGTTTGTCTGCTTCCCCGTGACCTAATTTTATAACGATGAACCACATCTTATGAACTGTGTCATTTGATGTCACCATGGAGACCCCACCTCCGCCTCCTCCTCTGTCAGTGAGCAGCAGATGGCAGCATCAACACAGTTTCCTTCTGAATTTGTCCTCGCTCTGACTTGTTCAGGGCTCTACTCTCTGACAGATTTAGTGACGCAGCAATCTCTGCTTTTGGCTTGGAAACTCTGTATGTTTAGCTCCTTGTTTAAAATTAGAGCTCACCACATGGGGAATATATTTAGTCTGAATACATATCTGCTGAGTCACACGATTGGAGCCAAGTGCATGTAAAGTTGTATCCATAGGAGACAAAAAGAGGAATCAACTTTCTGAAAACAGGAACATCAAAGTATAAGACCAGTTTTAAATCCATTGATTCTGTGGATCCTCAGCTGTGTTTGTAGGAAACTGCAGGTTGTCTTCAACCGCAAGTAAATATTGTGTGAAATATTTTGTGAAAACATGTTAGGTTCATTGGAAATGCTAAATTGTCCCTAGAGTTTGAATGGTTGTTTGTCTCTATATGTCACTGCGATGGACTTGCAATCTGTCCAATGTGTCCAACGCCTCCAGGGACCGCTGGTCAAAGGCATCAGTGACCCCCATTACCCAGAAAATAAAAGCAGGTAAAGACGATAGATGGATGGTTAATAAATTCTAGTCTACTCTACTCCAAAGTAATACATTAAAATAATGACATGTTTATAGTTTACTGCCTGCACACAAAATAATGGAGCTTCAAACATCTTAATGAAAACATTTCAATTATTTTCACCAAGCAGTAAAGGGGGAAATATGGAGCTCAGTGTAATTCCGCCAAGTGGGTGGTACCATGTGTTTTGTAAAGCAGAAACCTCCTCCCAGTTTCAGTCTGAGCTGCTGTTCTCCACCACTCTGCTTATTTTACACGAGAAAGCAGAGCAACTGTCTCTATGGTTAAACAGGAAAAAAAATAAAGATATTATTGCAGACGACTCGGTTCCAATTGTTGTAAAGAGTCGTTCAAAAGACTCAGATCGTTCGCTAGCGTCACATCCTTAATACAAACCACCCCTTCTTTTAACACAGTAGTTCTGAAACTGTGGGGCAAGCCAGGGCCCTGCCAGGGGGAGATATGATGTCTATGTTTTGGGTTTTTAAATTACAAAGCCTTGTGGAACTCCAGACTTGTTTTAAGGATGCACAACACAACAAACAAATATAACATTTTTCTCTTTAACAGAGTGTAATGGATATGTTTGGGATTGCTAAAAAAATGGACAAGTCTTCTCTTGTTGACATCTTTTAATTAATTTGTGAATAAAAAGTTGCTGCACCACTTGGTAATTTTATCTCTGCTGTCAAACAACGTGGAAGAGGACAGGGTGTGAAGCGCCTCATTTGCATTTAAAGAAACAGCACCAAAACGAGTTGCTCTCAGACGCACCTCAGAAAAAGGGTGAAAGAGAGGAGCTCCAATAAGGAGAAAACCAGACCAAAGCATTGCAGTTCCACCTTATACAGACCTCAACTGAATTATTTAAATGTGAAAATGAAGGCTCTAAAAGCAGGACATGTCCCCTTTAATTCCTCATTTTTTTAAAAACAATACAAGAGAGACACAGCTGAGGTGAGTTCCACTCCACTGTTTAGGGTGCTATAAATGAGAGAGGAGTTGAAGCACAGGTTTAGCCAGTTTTACAGATATTGAGCAAAATATTGGCATCGTCCTCATAACATACTTCGAACCCTTAACGGATCCCAAGAGGTCTCTGTTTAAAACTTTGGCACAAGGAGGCTAGCGATCTGCACTGCATGCTGCTTTGGAATGCTAACTTGATTACTGTATGTTTCATCTGTCCCCTCCAGAACTCAGAGCTGTATTTTGAGGTCAGATGGCCTGTTTGGTTACCCTCAATTACAAACACAGCTATTTCAAAAATGGCAAAAACTCCTTTCAAGCATTTGCAGAAGTCAAAAAGAGGCCAACTTGTTTTCAGCAAACCTCACTTCCACGCCACAGTTTACTCATCGTACACATCAGTGACGTACGTGTACCTGAGAGTCAGCGCAGGGGCGCAACTACATACTTTCTGAGGGGTATGCGAACATATCAATGGCGCCCCCCCCGCCCCCATTTCCCAGGT
>JARVJO010000330.1:12485551-12506500 GCA_031762555.1 Cynodonichthys magdalenae
ACTTTGCGTGGCTGCCGCACATTCTCACGGCAGGTAAAAAATGTGCGTATATTTACGCACCCTTTCACGCAACGTTGATTTTTATACATCCCGACGTGGGAGCAGAACCTGGCGCACGCAACTTTTTTATGCGTACACCGTTTATACATGAGGGCCCAGGACTCTAACTAAAAGTCAGCAGCTCAGCTCAGGAACCATCCAGGGGTGTTTCCCAATATGGGCCAGACCGAAGTTACCCACAGGCCGTATGTGGCCTGCAGGCCAACAGTTGAATAACCCTGGTGTTGACACTTGTAATAGTAATATTTATTTATGTTGGGGGAATGGCTCAGAGATCCAACCACATAAAAACTTTACCTCAATAGCTGTAAAATTGACTGTTTAAGACATTTTTTGTGTTTTCTAAAATGAATTAGCCATGTTAATCATCTTTTGGTTCAATCTAAAGATTGATCATTTGTAAATGTACATCCAATGACTGCTATTTACCTCAATGGGCACGTGCACACAGGGACACAGGCAAACATAATTATCTACCTCAATGGGAAACACATTAGTCACCTACAACTTGCCTTTTATCTGACAAGTTTGATGAAAAACTTCTTGTGCAGTTGTGATATTTTGCTGCACAGATGCTTTTGAGTAACACATCCTGCCCTGGTGAGTTTTGAGTAAACAGATACACGGAAAAAGGAGCGGTGGCATTCTGTTCCATGGAGGAAACAGAAACTTCAGAGTGGGTTGAATCCATACATGCAGGCAGCTGAGAGGAGGAAGGACCGGTTTCCTGACTCACGTGAGCTCGTGCTGCATTCCTGCCCTGCTTTGTGAAAGTCTCAACATATATTCCAGGCACTTGAATAAAAGCTGCGTCATCGTGTCGAAGTGACAATGTGTTACAGCTGTTTTAAAGTATGCTGGGTGGATGGGTTGGTGCGTTTTATTTTTGTTTTTCTCACTGCTCAGTGCGTCAGACATAGATGAGCTAAGATTCTGATGTACAAACTGTAACCAAACTATATGAAATTTGAAAAAAATCTCATTTTAATCTAAGATCACTTCATGATGTTTTACGTAAATCCACAACATCTGGGTTTTTTCTTTTTAGTGTAGTTTTAGCTTTTAGCAAGACTTTTTCTACTTTTAGCTTCCATCTAGTGTTTTGTTACTTTTAGCTTCTATCAAGTTTTTTTTTATTTTTACTTCAAGCTTATAGCTATTTTTTTGCTACTTTTAGTTTCTATTTAGTGTTTTGTTACCTTCACCTTTAAGCTAATTTTAGTTTGTTACCTTCAGTTTTAAGTTAGCCTTTTGCTACTTTTAGCTTTTAGATAGCATTTTGCTCATTTAGATTGCATTTTGCTTATTTTACCCTTTAACTCAGCTTTAGCTAATTTCAGCAGTCATTCAACATTTTCACAAAACATGCAGTTTCTCTAGGTAACTGTACTGCAGAATTGACACTTGATAATCTGAAATATTACTTTAAATCAAATAGTTATAATTTGACTTCATGTCACAAAGAATCTTCTAATCTTAGTGTGTCTGTCTCAGGACAGCAGTCTGACGAAGTCTTCATAACATCGCATCATCTTTGTCCTCAGACGAGAACGGCGTCCACAGCTGGCAAACAAATGTCTCCCTTTTCTTTTTATTTTTTGAAGGGAAAATTTAGCACATTCCAGTCTCCTTGCCAACGTGTGGAATCGTAACTTCAACAAGAAAGCAACTGAGGATTCCAGAGGAGCATAAGACATCTTCGGCTCCTTCACTCACTTTTGTGATGGTTAAATCCGATTCCAAACCACAGGAATGTTGTGTTTGTTTGGAAAAAAAAAGTTCAATAAAACCCTGGAAAACAATTTTAAAATGCTTAAGGAATCTTGGTCGTTCAGATGTTGGTGCTGAACATTTTGGGTTCAGTCTGGAGAATTCATATGAGTCCTTTAGGAGGAATATGAGGAGGCGGCTCTGCTCAGCGGGTGTGCTGTCACATGTCTGACTCTGCTTTTAATCTGTTCTGTTTGAGCTTGGAAAAGGCAAGAATTTCAGCTCTCAATCCAATTTATTTTGGGGAAAATTACTCTTGAGACATTCTAAATTTAGTGTAAAAGACTAAACCAGTTCAAATGGTTGTCTTAAATATGTCAGGACTGATAAAGTAGCCTACCACTCCAAATTATACCACCTTTAAACAAACATTTATTCACTATGGATTACTAAAAGTAGTATACATTCAGCTAAATGTGCAGTTATTCTGTTATTTGACTCCAGAAATGCTCAAAGATCCAAACTGGAAAATCTTACAGGTCAGAACAAAACAGGACAGGATTTCTCTGTGACATCTGTTGTGAAAACTAGAAATTATTATTATTATTATTATTATTGCTTATTTATTTAGCTAAATTAAAGCCTGAATACTGAGTGGTGAATGATTTTGCTGAATAATGCGGAAGAAGCTATGAGCTAAAATTAGTAAAACACAAACTAGAAGCTAAAAGTATCAAAAAGAAGCAAAATACAGCTAAAATTAGCTACAAGTAGTAACACCACCTAAAAGCTGAAAGTCACAAAAGGTTAACTAAAAGTAGTAAAGTTGCAAATGGATGGCTAAAGAGTAAAATTAGCTAAATCTAGCTATAAACTAAAAAAGCAACAGTAGCCAAAAGGCTAGATAGTATCTAAATGCTAGCAGACCATTATCTATAAAAAATGGCAAAAAGCAGAAGCAGATTTGAAAGACAATGTTTTACGACCTCTGTCTGTGGGCCCAGCTCGCCACCATCAGTGTGTGAATGTGTGTGTGAATGGGTGAATGCCTGAAGTGTAAAGCGCCTTGGGGTCCAAGTGGATTTAATGAGGTGCTATATGAGTTCAAGCTGTTTACCATTTAATGTTTTTACATGAACAAAAGAGACCTTAGATTTCTATAGGGAAATATATGTTCAAAAGAATTAGAAAAACAAACAAACAAAACATCTAATGGTTTAAACAGAACTCACAGCAATGTGAAAGAGCTGAAGCTTTTAATATGGCTAAAATAGCAGAAATATGCATGCAGCAGTTATTGCACACATTTTTCAGGGCTATATGCAAAGGTGTGACTGCTGATTCAGCATTTACACAAACTGTAAATATCATTTAATGCACCGGTGGCCTATTGGCCTATAACGATTCTTTTTTTTTTTTTTTTTTTACTTTTTCAAACACATATAATTATAATTTTAATTATATCTATCCTGCTGTAAAAAGTTCCTAATACTTCACACGTAATACTCCCTGCACCTAATAGGTCCGGGGAGGAAACGCCTTCCATGGGCGGATTTAACATCATTGGTTAGCCCTCCTACATCCCGCCCTAATCTAACAGAAATCAGCTTCTTTATTGGTCGATTCCGCTGATCGTCATCACTGAGGTCAGCGACCATTTCTCTATCTCATCTCTGATTGGACGGATAAGTGTTCCGACGTCACGTCTCTGCCAGCTGATCGGAGTGAGAAGCCGGTTTGAAGAGCGGAGTTGGACAGGGGAGAGAGACCGGGGAGGAACCTCGAGTGGCGGAGCGCGCGCGCACACATACACACACAGGGTGGGACCGGACAAATGGATGCACGCACACACACTGACTGGACCGCTTTTTACAGACCGTTTTTTTTTTTTTCCCAGAGCTTTGAATGTTAACACCGGAGCGGCTCGATGGGCTTAATATCTCCTCTAGTTCGGGGTTTAAACTCCGCCGCGTTTCGTCGAAACCTCTGGAAGAAAGTGACAGAAAGCGAGAGAGAGAGAGAGAGAGAATGATTGAGAGTTAAGGTGTGGCTGAGGATTTTCTTTTTCTTTTGCTTCTTTTTTGTACGGTTCCGGGACTGACAATGTTACAGAACCGAATGTTTGTACCCGAAAGCGGACAGCTATATAAGCTTAAAAAACCATTTCAAAAAACGGATATTTGGGCTGAACCCAGGCCTAAATCTTTAGCAAACCTCACTGCTGTGATTAACCGGACTGTTGCGCAGCTAAGACGTCTGAATGTACACACACATACGAGTCGTTTCGAGTTCATAAAGTGAGTATAATGTTACGGACGTGGCAACTTTACAGCAGCCAGCTTTCGACTGAATGCTACAGCCAAACGGGGCGTGGGGAGGGAGTCTGAAACAGCCCGAAGGAGTCCTAAACTCTGGGTCTTCACGGTGGCACAAAATGCGCACATTTGTCCGGCAACACCTGAACGAGCCTACGTGGAGCCTGTGGACCGACCGGAACCGAGGTAAGTGCAACTGTGAGTGACATTTTAACAACTTTTTACTGACAAACGTGACATTTAGAGGTCTCCCTGGGAAGTTATACCATCTTTATCAGAGTTTAAGTCAAATATTCGATTATGAATAGTTTTTATTTTTTGTAACCGGCGTGAAGCGGGTGTGTCGTTTAATTAGTCCGCCTGCTGAATGTAAAATATAAAGTTGATTTTATATGATTGTCAATATTTAAATAAAAAAGCAGGAAGTAATTTAATGTTATTTGTTCCTGTAACTCGATGATAATTGAGTGCACAGCCAGTCTGATCCTGCTGTTGTCTAATGGGCTTTAATTCGTGATACAGTGCATTCCTCAAGGCCCCACCCTTTGCAGCGCAACATGGATGTGAAGACTTGCCTCCTCCTCTTTCTCTCTGGGCCTCTGCGTCTTTCATTTCCCCTTTTTCAAGCTTGTCTTATATGCTGTCTCCTCCCCCCTCTCCTCTCCTCTCCTCCTCAGTATCTCCAGGTGCAGATCTAGTCTTTTTCACCCAGATTTGGCACAATCAGGATCTTCCTCCAGAAACCTCCACTGGTTTGATTCTGCGTAATGATCTTTTAAGGTAAGGCTGGGTTTAGGTTACAAATATGTTCCTTGCTTTTCATGCTTTGCAGTTGGTTTGTATTTTCCAAAACATAACAATCTTATTTGTTTGTGTTTGACATGTTTTTAAAGTTAAACTGAGCGTCAACCTGTTGCAAGTTTTTAAAACAAGTCAACTTTCATTTTCACACCAAATCTAGAGCTGGGAGTTATGTAATCAGAGCCTTCCTATTCCAGACTGGAAAATCTATACCTGAATATCTGCAACTATTACAAAGCATTTCACCTTTATGGCTCTCCAAAAAAAGAAAAAATAAAGCTATTGTGACCCCAACTATTGCTGGTTTATGCACAAATATTTCCCTAGCAATCAAAGGCATAATGTATTTTTATATATTTTCTAGCAATTACATGAAAATTAGTTCCTAGGCAATCATTTCTGACCCAGACTTTGAGGGATGCTGATCTAAATGGGAGCTCAGATCTTTTAGGACTCCTCACCTTATTCTTAACTGCTGCACTAGATCAAGGGTGTCCACTCCTGGTTCTCTAGGGCCACTCTTCTGCATACTTGTTTTCCTGCTCTGACACACCTGATTCGGTGATTTAATTACCTCTTCAAGTTCTGCAGAAGCCTGTTAATCATCTTTTCATTCAAATCAGATGTGTTGGAGCAGAATAATCACGAAAACACATAGGATAGTGGCCCTCGAGGTCCTGGCTTGAGGACCACTGCTTTTAAAGGATTCATTTGATGATCCCGGTTAAATGTGTACGTCTCCTAGAAAGATGCATGTTTTGATGGTGGAGATGTTCTCAAAATGCTCATTAGCAGCTCAGAGCTGAGAACTCCCCCATTTAGAAGTAGCTAGCCAGCCGGCAGCTGTAAATTTTTTTTTTCTTCTTTACCTACTAGTCATCAATTCAATAAAGTCTCTAAATAAGCAGATTAACCACTATATCCAGTCAGTGAATGTGTACCATTCATATGCACATCCTATTCTGACCTGTTTACTTCCCTTTGTTGTCTTGTTTGAATATTTGCTTTGTCTGAGTTTTATTTGTTTAGAATTACGTATGTGTGTGTTGGAGTTATTTGGTACAGACGTTATCACTGTTGCTGGATGTGATTAATGCAGCTGTCCAGCAGTGACGTCCGTAGAGCCACTCCTCAGACACACAGAAAGGACATGTGAGCGGATGCAATGATTAAATCTGTTCGTGCTCTTTAATCTACAGGGAAATGACACGCTGAAAATCAGGATTTACTCTAATTATGCTGCATTTGCAAACAAGGATTTGACATATTTAGAAATCAGTTTGGCAAATAGTTTTGTTTTTTTTCTGTAACTTGCCAGAAAACCTCCACAAACAAATCTGGAACTTTTATTTATTTATTTATTTTTTTGCCTCATCACTGTTCTTAACCAGAAACGGCGGTGATGGAAGTAAAATGCACAACTTACAAGTTCCTTCAGCCTAAACCTTGATCATAAAGATGAGCAATCAATCGAGTGACTTGTAACTGAACAGGTCTGTAACCGACTGAAGGTCAGTCAGACAGGATGATCTGCGGTGAAAATGCAGTAGCTGCAGTGAGGTTGCACAATTTCAATGGCCACACCCAGACAGCCTTGCGAGGCCTGATTTAACTAGTTCTAGCTCATTTTTTTTTGAGCGTACAGATAATTTTTTCTAACGTCCACCTTTTGTTGTACGAGACTTAAAAACAAGAGCTCTGTGCCTGTAAAGAGAACTAAATTTGTGGCAGAGTTGCCATGATATAGGTGCTTCGTGTAGGGGCAGGTGGTACAATGTGCTTGCATGTGCACATTTTCACAAAACGAGTATGAGAAGGGGGAAGTGATCCCTGACATACTGGAGCATGTGTAGGCTGAGTGCAGGGTTTCTGCCTGTAACTCCAACCAAGCCTCCTCCCATCTCCACCTCGGTAAAGCATGGGATTGTGGAGTCGGAAATCAGATTTTTGTAGACCTTAGTGAATTTTAACAAGAGTCGATTTTATTTAAGCTCTTGGGAAGAAAGGCTGTGCAGTATTCCTGTATACTGCAGTGTTCAAGCATCCCAAATCTAAATTCTCTGGTCTTCTAATGACGTTTTACTTTGTCCCATATTATGTTGCATTTGCTTTATGGAGTGAGATTGTCATCAGGACTCAGTGTGGCATTTAAACTTTAAAACTGTATGTGCTGTTGCAGAATGCACACCTGCCCTCTACACATTTCTCCCTAGAAATGGATGGTTTATTTACTGCAAGTATTCAATTTGCACTTGTTTGAGTTAAACGGGGCAATAAATTTCCAAGCAGTATCACTGAAAATTTAACCCGATTTGTACAGCTTTCTCTAAAAGGAGTGTCTTTGGTTTTGTTTTACACACTTTTCTATGAGTGACCTAGTTTAAATAACGTGACTATCGTGTTTCGTTGTACTTGCACTTATGTACATAAAGCGAAATTAAAGCTGTCCGTGCGCGAGGAAAGAGAGCTGTGTGACCGTTGTGTAGGCTCGGGTTGGGTTTCTGAGCTTTGATTTTCAGACTTTTTAACGAGGGCCTCATCATGCAAGCGCTGTCTGAACCGAATGGAGCTAAAACTGCGTGTTTTGAGGCTGAAGCAATGCGGTAGCTCGCTCAGCTCTGGGCTGATCTCTGCAGAGCCGGCGCTGTGTGTGTGGAGCGGTGGGCCTCACTGCAGACCGGCAGGAATGTGGACCATATGTAAGAGGCATCCCAGGAATGTAACTCGGCCTCGCTGAACTGACCAACCTAAAGACTCGGTGAGACCAGAGCTGGGTGAGAAGGAGAAAATGAAAAATGTGCGAAGAAGATATCAAAGGGACAAACGGATCATACAGGAGGAACGGGGGGGGCTCAGTCAAAGGATTGGAGCTCAAGGAAGAACATGGGAAGGTGGAGAAGAGGTAGGAAGACATAACAGTCATGTTGAAGGCAAACGTGGTGTAAAGTGTGGGTAAATCCTCTGAGTTGCAGTTTCCTAGATGGTCAGTGTCGTTGGAATATTGTGGACATGCTGACTTTTTGTAAAATGGACTTGGTCTGCATATCGGACACTGGTATACTTGGATGTGTTTGGATTATGCTGAACTGACGTTTGATCCTGAGCTGATTGAGTATCACTAACTAGGTTAACAGAGAGCTGAAACACAACTGTTGCAGATTTTGTTTGAATTTAGGTTAATAAAAGAATCATTTTGTTATATTTGCATAACCTTTCTAACATCTGACAGTGTTTTTGCATGTTTGACTGGTACTTTGTCAAGTTTTTTGTGACAAACCATATTATAAATAATTGTGTCAGAAGTTTAATAACTAACTTATTGTTAGTAAGTTTCACTTGGTATTTTGCATAACAACTAAGGTTTGTTTTGTTGTAGAAACTGAGGAAAAGACACCTCAGATTGTTGGTTTTTGTACACGTGTCAGTAATTACCATCTAGTCACGAGGCTTTGTATCCAATCAGCAGAACCTTCATTTCAGACTAAAAGCGACTGGATATTATCTCTGAAACACAGACTCTATAAACACCTGCACAATGACTGAAACGTCATGATGTGTATTTTTGTGAGCGTCCGTTTTGCATCAAATGATAAAGCAGAGCTGGGTTAATTCTATGTGGGGTGTCGGACCACAGTGTTCTTCCAGCCCACTAACTCAGTCTTTATCTCATCTGTTAGCTTAGCACTCTGTGTTCTTGAGCCATCTGGGTACAGCAGGGGACACACTCGCACACAAAGATAACAGTCTTGCTCTCACATTTTCTTTTGTTTTTCATGATCAAATCAGAAGCCTCACATTTCACATTAATTACAATCTTACGTTTGAACATGCGAAGATTGGCTGTTTGGAGAACGTGAATAATTGACCCTACATAGGTGAAAAGTTAAGCTGAATTCTTATGGTTACCTGGGGCAGCAGAGTCACTAGTCTTTTAAGAAAAGGCAGAATTTAGATTTGAAATCCATAAAAGTAATATAAAATGAGATGGAAACCAAAGTGAGTTAATTTTTCTGTTTATGAAGGGACTAAAAGAGACAGCTTCTGAGTGATTTTTAATTCATGCACAGCTGTGGGAAATACTGACCTTGTGAAACTTTTCCAATATTGTCCTTACAATTTTATGAGTTGTGAAAAACTAAACCCTGTTTATATCTATATTTAATTGATTTCATCACCCTGGAAGCCCCTTTTTGTTTCTGATGATGGGACCATCAGTAATGCGTCACTGCTCGAGAGGCTGCAAAACTGAATATTGTAGAAGGCTTTTGATTTTATAGGTAGATGATCAGGTGCAGAATTAAGCAAACGAGCATGGAAACAAATCCGCATGATACAAGTCTGATTCTTGGACAGTTATTCAAAGTGCAGGTTTTAACATGTAACTGTGGCTGTTCTTTAGTTCAATAATTTATGTATTTCTGTTCCCTGGGAGGATGAAGGGACGACACTGTGGAGATTCTCTGGATTCGTACCATGTATAGGCAGCTGCCACATCTTATTCATTTGCCCGACAGGCATTTCCTGTCTTTCAGCAGGCTAACTAAACTGCTAGTTTCAAGGGAATGGTGTAGCGTATATACTGAGAGGAAGGAAAAAAGATTCGTGGGGACCACAGAGGCATTAAACTGGAGCATGGGATGAGCACAGAATGGATACATGGGGAGAAACAATGCACTCTTTGACACACTTCTTCCCAGTGGTAGGAAGGGAGATGACAGCCGGAGGAAGGGCACAAATCTTTTCTTTATCTTGGTCCTCTTTATCCAGTGTTCACACCCTTGCTTCCAGGCCTCTGTGTCTCCATCTCCCTGTCTTTGCATTTCCATCCTTTTCAATGTGTTCATCTGTTTGCACGTAAAACAAAAGATTTGTGTCTTTTTCAGGAAGCTTGAATCATACAAAATGCACAGAACTAGAGTCTTGCATAGTCTGATCTGTTTGGAATACCTGGACCAGTTTCTGGCCACAGTTGTGTTGGACTAAATCCTGATTGAAGTGGAGAAGGACTTCACTGAAAGAACCCATTTCCTCTTCCTCTCTCCCACCTGCAGACTTCCTGCCAACTGACACCCCCATCTTTCTTGAACAAACACTACAGAGCCTTTGAAAAAACTAAAAAAACATTAAGCTATTGCATAATTGTTGTCGGTTGTTGTGACCATGTGTGTACTTTTTAAAGGGAAAAAATGCCCAGTTAAGATTCTGAGTTGTGTGTGTGTGTGTAGTGAACTTTTTCTCATTTCCCCACCCCAACCCTTTAGCCTTGGCCCCCAAATCAATAGAAAACCTCTTATTACGACACTTTGGAACATTACTGGATGTTTCCTACATGTGCAAGAACGCACCAGACAAACCCTCACATAAGGATCACGTTTGTTTTTTTTACGGGGTTTAGGTCTTATTTTCCACCATCTGCAGTCCCTACATTCCACCTGTAACTGGTTTCCATTTAAATCTTTAATTCATATCTGAATAAACTGAAGCTGCAGGCACACACCGTATTGATGCACATTCATGTGACGCTCCCTGACCCACAAACTATCCGCTCCCTCGTTGCCTGTCAGCAGTGTCGAGTTGCATTTATTCACCGACGCAGTGTTTCCAATGTGGAGAAAGATGTGGTCCTTTTAAAACATGACAAACCTCTTCACAAAAACCACATTATATTCACGCATCCGTTTGATCAGTTGCACACCTCATCCACACACATTAAACCTTTTCACATAATCACAGTAATGGGTTCCGGTCACTTTCAGATTGTTTACTCTTTCCTGAATAAATCGAGAAGCCAGGAACATGAATGATAAACGTGCTCCGACAAGGTGCTGTTAGCATACATTTGCACACTGGAATTGCACCTCAGCTGTATGTGTGCAAATTTAGTTTTTTCTCTTTTTTTTCTTTCCTTGCATTTTTTTTTTATTTTTTTATTTTGCAAACGTGTGAAGCACTGACTGATAAATTGATCTGTGTTTACTTCAATAAGTTGTAGTTTGTGGCAAATACAGTTAAAATCACTGATCCAACTAATGTGTGAACATGCAGTGAGTGCACACTGAGGGATGCAGGTTTTTTGTCAGGATATATGTCTGCAGGCTTGGTGACAGAACCTGTCAAACTTTGGGAATTGCTTTTCTTGTGATGCTAGGGGCAGTGGTGCCGGCCTTGAATCTAGCAGAGGTCGTACCTTGCATATTGCTTGGT
This sequence comes from Cynodonichthys magdalenae, assembly GCA_031762555.1. Lineage (NCBI taxonomy): Eukaryota > Metazoa > Chordata > Actinopteri > Cyprinodontiformes > Rivulidae > Cynodonichthys > Cynodonichthys magdalenae. The sequence continues at coordinate 12,496,642 of JARVJO010000330.1, forward strand.
AGTATCAATACATTTTGTTTTACATAGTTTAAAACTTTATAACAAATAGGGATATTTTTTTTATTTTTATTATGACAGTACTCTATTTTCTTTGTTTGTTTCCCATATGAAAAGGAATCCTTTTAAAACTCAGGGTTCATTTAGCTACAGGTTAATTTTATAGATTACAAAAAATATATAATACTGCATTAACTGATTTCTAGTACTGTATTTCTACACTGCATGTGTTGCATTGGAGAAAGTTTGATGCAGTGTGTACTTTGAGTTGTGCAATTAGTAAACCTACTTTGGCTGTGAAATAACTATTCCGGTGTGTTGTAAGGTTTTTGTTACAAGGCAAACATTTGTTGTTCTGCAAAGTCTGTAGCTTTTAAAGGAAAATACCTGCAGCTAAAAATAATTGTGTAAAATGTAATTATGCTTCTTTCGGAAAGTAGCAAAATTATCAGTTTTTCTATATATTTTGCAGCTATGGTGTACTTTTGATATAAAGACACATCGTATGATTATTTTTATGTAGCAGTTTATCTCAAAGAAACATTATGCTTTTTTATTCCTGTTTGTATATCTTTACCAAAATGTCTCATGAACAACTGGACAAATTTTAATGAAGCTTGCAGAAAGTAATTACTGGATGTACATCTAGAACTCATCAATATTTGGAGTTGGCACAATTTAAGATTGCTGCCATAGCCTTAAAAGACTACAAAAAAAACATTAAAATATAGAAAACAAATAAATTGAAAAACAGTAAAGCCTCAGTCAGTTTTTTTTTATGGATTTTAAGAGAAAAGTTTATGTGGAATTAGCTGAGTTATACAGAACATGCACTGACTCATGGCTTGACTAAAACTGCTTCAACTCTGACATTAATCAACATATGATTATTTTAGTCTAAACCATTTAAGGTGGCTGATATAGGGGCTTTCTGATTCTGCAATCCAGCATTTATCTGCAATATACACCAAAATCAGAGATACTTGCAGATGAAATCTGTTCATAAAACTACTTTTGCTTAAAGATTTGATAATGTCAACTAGACTAGGAAAATAAATCCCAAACTGACCCCAAAGGAATTACGTTGCAGTGAGCTTTTGTTTGCTCCTCCAAGGGAACACCTTGTATGTCTGTGGGGGAGCTTCATTATTTAAAACCTTTCAGGTCACGTACTTCATACTGCACATGTTTAGGTTTTGCACTCATCTAAACACTACTTTAACAATGATTCCATGCCCACTCAGCATCGCTCAGCCACACTGGTTTTTGTTTTTTTAGGCTTTCCTGAGACTGCGTGGTGAAATCAAACGCACACGAGAGACTTCTAACTTCAAACTAATGACTTAATTTGTAAACAGCTGGTCACGTCTTCCAGAACTTAACTTATGACTTGCACACAGCAAACTGTGCCCAGATCATTAAGACACATTCTCTGTGTGCTTCTTGTACATGAAGCTGTTTTCAGCCTGTTGCTCAGGCTGGCTGTGATTGTCATGGGAATCATCAGCTCTGTAGTAAATCAGTGCTCTGGTACACTGTGTTCTCCTCTCTGGGATGGCCTCGGTGTACGTGTTGTGTGCATACCTAACATTACGGGAGTTGAGCGAGAACATAGCTAAGAAATAATAGGGCTTGAAAATTACATTTTCAAACAGGACACATCCTTCACAGCAGGCTTTGTTTTTGTTTGCCAAAAGTTTAAAAAGATCTTTCATAACGTGTTAAAAGTTTGTGCTGAGTTGGATTTTAATGCCTTGTTTTAAAAATTAACTTTTTGCAAGTTTTAGGGTAAACGTTTCTTTCCCTTTTGGCAAAATTCTACTCTTAATTATTTCCAAGTTAATTTTTTTAACTCAGAATTAAATTATTTTTGTTTTTTTTCTTTATTGAGCTTTAATCTAAACTGACAAGCTGCAGGATTTCTGTGCTGCCACGGGGAAACGGTATCTGTCATTTTATGGTTTTGCATAGTCAAGTCTTTTTCAATTTTTACTTTTGATTGTAGCAGTAGTGGACATCTGACCTGTAGTTCACCATCTATTTAAATCTTTTCTATTCCTGTTGTATACATTACTTTTTTCTGTTTAATTTTCATGTACAGTATATTTGCCAGGTTATAATATTTTATAACATCAAATGCAACTGCCACTTTTAAGTAAAGGTCAAATTTTCTATTCACTTTAATGGTTTTTAAAAATAAAATTTAGCTTCTTTCTTAAAAATGTATCTTGTTTATGTTGTGATTTATCTTAAATGCACTGAAAAGGTCAACTCTTGGCTCATATTTGGTACAGCAGCTAACAAATGATTAGCATGACATCAGGGTCCTATGATGTTTCACTTGGAAGATAGTTCCTATGGTTCTGGATGTAGATTTCAAGATGGCCTCCACAGCTTATCAACTTTAGAAAACACTAAAGTTGCTCCAAGTCAGACAATTTTATGGCTATTGAGTTAAAGTTTAATGTGAAAGTAGCTGAGTAATTCCCATCACCTACTTGGAGATCAGCTCATGTAAGAGCTTTAAACCTCTGTCATAATGCTAATTTCATTTAAAATGAGCTTATTGCTCACAGTTTCTATGGCTGGAAGGTGTTGAAATTTTGGTTTTCACACTGCTTCTATCTAAAAACTGTTGATCCTGAAAGGGAAGAAACCAGTCAACTTTAATGAACAGTTTTTCATTACTCAGACACAGTTTGCCAACTTAAAAGCACAAAATACAAAACTGAACGAAGAGTTTATAATCCCAGAGACCTGGGTTCTATTTAACTTTCTCAGAGTCCAGACAATACAAACTTGTGAATGAGGGATTAAAGTTAAACAGTTACTGACTCGAGACTTCCTGTACTCTGTCAAATCAAAATCCTCTGAAATTTATTGAGTTGAAACTCTTTGGTTCTTAATTGGAATTTTAATGTGAAACACATGTAGGCAGCAGCTTAGCAGGCCAATGTGAAGGTGAATTAGATGAATCAAGTACTTCCAATTTTTCACTCTTATTTGTTCAACAAATATTTTTTGTACTAAATTATAAGAAATTATTTTAAGATTTAAATTTTACATGAATACATTGTTGCATTGTTTTATTTTTTTCTTATCTATTCAGTTTCTGTGTCAACCAAAACCTTGACCTTTTAGAGCCCCAGAATTTAATCAAACCCTGCCTTTTTCATTTATAGAAATGTTTTATCATCTCAGTAATAATAAAGGCCAGTGGTGCTAACAGGTGCCTTTTGGTAACTTTACTCCGTAACTACAAATAAGGAGCTTTTGCCCCAGATCTCATCTCCAATATTACATGCTCACAATAGATCCCTCTGGATTCAGAACCGGATCAAGACCAAGAGCCCATTCAGGATTTTTTTTTCTCAAACTAGTCTCACTGGAACACCATTTTGAGTGTGTGTGTTTGCAGTCCAGAGCTTTTCAGCGTTACTCAGAGCAGGGTTCGTTGAGTTTCTAGGGGTTGCTGGGTTCGTTGTGTTGCCGAGAGCTGGTTCGCCTAAAGTCCCGTCCTTGAACTGTGAAAGAAAATGCTGCTAGGGAAAAGCTTTTCAGACAGACTGACTGCAATAGTTGAAGTCAGGCCAGCTGAACGGAAGCCAGTCAAGACAAATCCTGGATGACCCAAAAGTATTACACAGTGACCAGCTAAAAGGGCATGTTAAAGTGGCACATTGAGAGGGAAGGGGGGAAAAAGTGGCTTTTCTTGTCACTTTTAATCTCTGAAATTCCAAATCCTGAGATCTCTTGTCCTTCTGGCATAATGTCTTGAAAACATCTATGCAGATTCATGTGGGTTTTGCCAAGGTGAAATGAGAAGATACTTGACATGTTGGTGAAACAGCCACACACCCAAGGGAGTAGAAGTGTCTAAACTATAAAAACTCTTACATCCAACCCTTTATGACGGCTGTAAACTGAACTTCCCCAAAGGACAGGAGCTGTTTTCTATCAGGAGTTCCGAGCTGTAAGCAGAGGCCGGCCTATCTAAGCTAGCAAATACTTCTGTCTTCAATTAGAGCAAAAGCCGAAGGACTGTTTAAACTGTAAGCTGGCATTCTTGATGCAGGCCGGTTTTCTACTGTCGACCTTTTCCTTTATGCCTACATGCACATTTAAAAATCACTGTAAATTGCAGTATTTTGTAAAAATAGACAAAAGAATATAAAAGTTTTCATGTTTTGTAACTTTTTTTTTTCTCTCTCCCTCTTCAACTTTTCTCCCAAGAGATTTACTTTTGAAGATGGCGAAGAAGGAAGCAGCCCGTGGGCCTCTCTGTGCCAAGCAGCAACAGCTACGGCCAAAAGCTGAAGCCAACACGGAAGCATCTTAAGATGGAACATGTAACAGTTGCTAGATGCTGGCTCCATCTGCCAAGAATTCAATTTAAAAAAAATGTCCCAACGTTTGTCTTTAAGGAGTCAGCGCTGTGGGCTCAGCAACTTTGAGGTTTGATTTGGAGTTGGTTACCCAAAATTGATGCAAGTTTTGACATTTTGTCTACATGTAGCTGTAATATTTCTATATTTGGATTGCATTTAGACCAAGCAGTTTAACGCTTACATTTTCATTGGCAAATCCCACACAAGGAACAGAAAATATGAAAACTGCCAGAGAAGCACAAACTAAAGCTAAAGATTTACGTGCAATCTACAAAGACAACATACCAATTCATATTTTTAAATGTAAACTGGCAAATATTTATCGTCTAGGATCATTTTATCCGTTGATGCATCAGCTCATTGGCTGACCTACAGCAGTTCTTCACTGGCAAGCTTTATGTTCTTCTATACCAGCTAAAGCTGCCAGCTGAAGAACTGTTGTGGTTGGCTATTCCCTTCCACCGAAAAAACCTCGTTTCCTTCCCAAGAGTGACACAGGGATAACGACCGGATGAAATGATGGGTGGAGTCCCCGGCTGAGCTTGAGAACCATGTCACTTATGCAGCATGTTCATGTGTTGAGATTCACACCATGACACCTGCTGTATCATGTAACGACAGCATTGCATCATGGGAGCCGTCTGTCATTCTGGCTTTGTTTTCATGCTCGTGGTGCAGTTCAGGTTATTTTTTTTTTTTTAGTTTAATGATGCGTTCCTGTACTGTTGCACAATATTAGCTCAATTGTTTCACTTGGTTTGCATCATCTTATAGTTGCATTAAGGTGCTGCTTTTTCCTCATTTCTGTCATGAGAAATTAATCCTTTTTGAAATTTTAAGGGGAAAAATTTGTTGGTCAAAATTTGTTTGTGAAATTTTCCTTTGCGTTAAAACAAACCATCACTTTCATCATTACAAATGCATTTTGAGAAAGGGAAAAGCTTTTTTGTTTTTGGCTTATTGATTTGGAAGCCTTGAGACTTTTGTTGTATTAATTTAAAATATTTAAAACCCCTATCATTAAAAGTTGTTTCATGCTAAGACAGAAACACATCCTGTCTGTGACCCTCAGCAGCTATAAACTGAACTTCAAGAGCGAGGGGGCAAGGTCCAGAGCAAGATGTGAGAGCAAATGTGTCCCTTTAAAATCTGCCAGCCAGAGCCGAACACAAGGAAGGAATCTTCTGAGGCCTTAATGGAACCAGATGCCCCGGCTTTCTTTCCTTTTGCACATGTGCTCCCTTTTGCCTCCTCTTCCGTCTCGGGCTCTTATTTAGCACCACAGATGAAACCAAGAACTGGACAGACTATTTTTCGTCAGCCTCTGACGTACGTCTTCTTCATCATCTACCTAAATGTTGCCTGGCTTCCAGCTCTGTATATGTGCCCCAATCTCCTTATCTTCTTGTCTGCTCCTCTTTACCTTCTCGTCCTTATATTGGCAGACTTTTTCCTCATCCCCTTCCACCCCCACAATCCTCTGTACTTCAGCAACACACACAAATCCAGGAGACACCGATGCAGGATTATTCCAGTCTGTCTTCTGTACATCCTCTTTAGGTAGCACTGCCAGTATCCTGCATTAATGCGTCATATCTCTGCATACGAGGGTCACGTCTTGACCTTGTGTGGGTTTGTTTAAAGTTGGTGGCTCGGCTGCCTGAGCTGCTCCCAGGGAATTGCACTGAGTGCATTAAGAGATTGCAGAACGAAGGATGCATGAGAAGCGGCAGCAGTAAAATGGGTCCACCTGACTCAACAAGCTAGAGCAGGTGGAACGTGTGTTTCTGAAAACACATACACATGTTTGTGCAAGTTTTCAGGCTTTCTGCATTTAGTTGAGCTTAGATCCGAATTTTGGAAATTGTTGTATAAATACATTTACTATCCCCACCCTTTTATTGAACAGCTGTGATGGGTTCTTTTGAGGTTTGTGAGATTCTTCTACAACCTGGCTTGAGTCCACCTGTGCCTAGAGCCACTTTCACGTTGGATGACAACACTTCGAGATGAAAGATCAACCAGAACATGGATGATCTTTGCAGGCTCTCGTAGAGATCTTCAGGTGCATAAGAAGAACTCTGTGGAACTATTAGTGATGGTATGATGGGTCCACAGTTGAACCACAGCTAAGCTGTATCATGGTGGCAGAGGATTCATAATGTCGAGGCCCTACTATGTGTGATTTGGTCATTAATAATTATAAGCCTGATCGGCCATTCACAAGCTACGAATATGGTTGTCACAAGGTCATAGAAACAATCTGACTCTAATAATCGTGGTAATAGCAATGTGCTACTGCTAGCTTGAAAATCTTCTAGCATGTAGCTGCATCCTGATGTGAACTTAGAGACTTGTGCCAGGATGGTGAAGAAGAGATCATCTCACGAATGCAGAAAATACCAAAGAGAAGAAGAACTATTTGACAAGTAGTGACAGCGTTGTGTGATTGCCTTCACACTGAAAGAGGTTTTCCAAATATGCTGCATCCAGTCCGCTTTGTGGAGTCGTGGAGCATGGAGGAGGATCATCTGGTGTGAAGGGAACTTAACTGAAGATATATCCATCCATCTATATTCTTTATCTGCTTTTTCCTTCTGGTTCATGAGGCAGCTGGTACACATCTTCAGTGTAAAAGGTGGGGTACATCCTGGACCTGTTGCAAGTCCATCTCAGCTGTCTGAAGACATTGAACACAAAGTAATGGTTCACAATGAAAATGGGCAACAAGGTTAAGGTTGTATTGAGATAATGTCCTCTTTCAGCTTTAACAGAAACCATCAAACTTTATTTTATTGCCATAAAAACAGATGTTTAGAGGACACTTAAAAGTTTAAACTAATATTCACCAAAATCTCATTTAGGTGTTGGTAATCTGTACTTATTTTCTCCACAGGTTTGGAACATCTTGGTGATATATCCAACCATAATTATCACTGATTCCACCCATGCTACAATATAACAGAACATCTCTAGCATGACTTTTATAATGCTATTATCGTTAGGAAACTATTCATTGTTGTAGAATGTTAATTAACATCAGGCAAGACATCTGCTTTTGGTTTGTTAGCACGCAAACTGCTCAGAAGGGCATAATGTCTTTTAGCTGTTGGGCTTTTGACTGGATTCAATAAAATAAGTGGGATTTTTATCAAATGAGAAACTTCAAAGATGGAAAATGTTACATGTTTTACAACTGTAAAGTAACAAATCACATAATATAAATTTTACTAACCTAAGCAGTAAATTGTTTGTGTGTGTGTGTTAGCAAAATATGCCATGAACCACTGGATGGCTGTCGGGAAGGAATCTTTGGCTGTACATCTCTCGATTGACTTTTGGAGCCAACATCATTCAAGATGGCAGCCACAGCTTAAATTAAACACAGTAAATGTATAAATCAAATTTAACTAAAATTGAGCTGGAATTTGATGTAACATTTCACAATATGCAGTACTTCAAGGAATGTTAGACCTTGAAACTGAGTTTTTACATTCAGATCAGCATATTGTTGCTCATATTAAATGACCGTTTTATCTTGTCTCTTTTTTTAATTAATTTATTTTTCCTACCCAGAGTCATTTTGGCATTGTTCAAACTATTTGAATCTGTGGCGGCTCAGTTTGCGTGGACTCGGAGGAATGACGGCGACCGTTTCTCCTCTGAGCATGAGGTCGCCTCTGCACTTTGGAATATGCTTTCCATGTCTCATCCTTGCACAGCGTGCACGGACCCCAGCTGCTGACTTTGACCTCTTGTTGTTAGTAAATTAACTTCATTTCATTTGAGTCTTGCAGAGAGAGGTCACAGAAACTTCCTATAATCTTTTCCAGCACTTAAATCTAACTCTGTCCTCCATCTGCTCTGGAGATCATGTCCCTTTTGACACTTGAGGATTTAACTTATTTAAGATGTAATCTTTATCATTTCTTGTTGGTTCTCTCAGTGTAATGACCATCAGAGTGATTGAAGTGTTTTAGAAGACTTGAATAATAAATAAAGCTACGGAGAAAAGCCCTAATGGAAACGACAAACAACTCTCAGATCAGTCAATAGTTTCCGTTTATATCGTGATAAATTAACTGTTTTGTTTTTTTTGTTTGTTTTTTGTATCGTCTGCCCAGCAGCCTTTGTTCACCTTTTTTAAGTCAAAGCAGGAAGAGAATCCAAGGCCAGGTCTGAAGAGGTTTACAAACCTTTTTCCTAAATTCTTCCCTGTGGGTGAAATCATGTGAAAGCTGCTTAGGCAGATTATCCCTGCCTCAATGGCAGCTGGCAGCGAGATCCTTGGGAGTGCACCTGACTCAATAGCCGACTCGTGGTGACGCAAACGTGGCCTGCGGTGCAGCGTGCTTCAACAATCCCCCCGTGACCTTTGGCCTGGAGGTGGAGAAGTAAGTCTCACTGCCAAAAGCATGCAGGAGCTGATTTAATGCAATGAACAGTGATCTGATCAGGACATGTTATCAGCATGAATCAGCAAATTGGGGTGGTTGTGTTTTTGACAGTTTTTTTTTTTTTTTAAATGAACATAATTTGGTTCTAGTCAGGGATAGTAATGTACTGCTGCTGGTCTGTTTCCTACAGGTTTAAATAAAGCTGCAGATAATCCAATGATTTTAAAGGGAGAGTTCAAATTTTTTGAAAGGGTCTGTGGAAGAGTTATGAACAAACATCTTACCTGTTGTAGACAGCTTGTTGGACATTTTCAATTTGGAGAAACCGAGATCAATTCTGACCAAATGGCAAAACCATTGTGAATTAGATTTTGAGTGGAACTTGTTCAAACATAACAGCAACTTTGATCTTGGCCCGAATTGGACTAGTCATTTGCTCATCATTTTGGTTTGATTTCTTTAAAAAAAAACACTTATTTAACCAGACAAACCCTGCTAATATCACTGATCTCTTCTTCAATAAAGATCTAGGTCTAAAGGCAGCCTAAACCTCATGTTTTTGGACCATGAGAGAAAATCCACACAAACGAGCAGAATATGCAGTTTTCACAAAGAAGAACCCCAGACCCAACCTGGGTCTTGAACTCTAGACCTTCTTGCTGCGAGTCAACAGAGTTAACTACTAATCCATTGTGCTGCAAGAAATTAATATTTTCTACCAACTGAGGCTGTTCAAAGAGCTACCTACAGCAGGTAAGATATTAACTATTCAACCTTTCAACAAAACCCTACTTTGAGATCTGACCTATTGCTTTAAAATGATGACAAAAATAAAAGCAATACTAATCTAGTTGACTCCAGCTCTCTTACAGTTCACATTGATTTATTGAAAAATAATTGCAGAATAAATAAAAATTACTGTTTTATTCCATAAATGAGTTGCATATTTACAAAATTTAGAATTTTTTTTCATCTGCAGCTACTCCGATCATAGGAAGGGAGGGTTACTCCCCTCCAATGATGGAGGGAGTAGAACTCTCCTTGTCAGAGTCAGTTAAATTCTTGGGTGTCTATCTA
>JARVJO010000330.1:12521348-12539941 GCA_031762555.1 Cynodonichthys magdalenae
GCAGTTCTGAAGGCAAAAGGGGGTCCAACCCGTTACTAGCATGGTGTACCTAATAAAGTGGCCGGTGAGTGTACATAGTTGTGATATAAGTTGACCTGAGTTTCAGAATTATTAGAGTTATTTAAACATTACAGTGATGCAACTTGAAATTAAGTTTCTCACAGAGATGTTTGAATGAAAGAGGAGGAGTTCAGCAAAAAAAAAAAGAGACTTTTGCATATTTACCGTTCAAGGTTAGAGAAAATTTCAACCCTGGCATCCTTTCTCCTTCTAATGTGCGCATCTTCTTGCTTGCTGACTGTTTGCAGCAGAAAATGGACTTGGGCAGTCAGAGTGTCTCTCTGAGCGAGGAGGTGGAAGGTGAAGCAGGAGTGATTCACTGCGTAACCCTCCGTCTCTCAACTTCAGAGATTCATCCGCCCCTCGAACAGAAAAGAAGTGATGTGACTTGCTGTCACAGCCTTGATCGGCGTTGTGTTCGTCATCAGCGGAGGATGGATTCAGATCCTCGAATTCGCAAATTGGAAGTTTGTAGAAAACCACACACAGTTCTGAAAGTACTGCATACACAACTTGGATTAATTGGATAGATACAAATGTTAGCAAAGTGATAGTTAACAGCTTCAATACTCTGTGGGTCATGAGCAGTTCAGAGTTCAACTGCAATTCATTTTATTAGTAGTATTATTGTTATTACTATTATTAATAATATAGTATAAGTATTACAAATGAATAGAATGATTCAGTGAACAAATCTTTTGCATGAATCATTTTAATAAACTGAATTTAATGACTCAGTACACTAAAATGAACCAAAGTTCCCATCATTAGTTAACACTATCTACAACATGTAAGTTATTAATTGTTCAGAATCTTTCCACAAAAGTCACTTTTTATGGTTTGAACTCTTTAATTTTTATTCTGAAAAATCAATCAGCTGCTGTAACATTAGTTCTTATTTGTTCCCTTTTCCAACTCTTCCTATTTAATCAACTTCTTTGTTTCCTGGTTCAGCTCCCTCTGCTCATCTGAACAAAACATAAAGTGGAAGTCGGGTTTTCTCCACTCCTCTCCACTTCTCCCACACAGACATGCAAAAGGTTTTTTACACTTCCATAAACATTATGTGCATATAAGCTGTGCGTCATGGAAGAAGCCCTCCGCTGTGTGTTGTATGTATATGAATGAACGGCTTTAACACGGAGAGTGGCTCCTCCCCAGGAAACCCATGACTGTACTTTCCAGAAATAGAATATTACTTGCTTGAAATGGAACCACCACATCAGCCGAGTAGGTTTCCAAGAAGCGCTGATGGAGACCAGGTTGTACGGCTCTGTGAACAGAAACATTTGGAGCAGAACCTGCTTTCGAAAACGTCTATGTGTGGATGTGCAGCCAGTTTCCCACAATACGTCGTACGCACTGAAACAATCACACTCGCTTAACTAAAACACTCGAATGCACCTTGACTTGCATCGGCAGAGCAACAGAGAATTGTGTAGGCAGTGTGACGTAAGAAATGTGAGTCATTCACACACACTGAGCAGTTACAATACACCCCACCGTCACTGGGTAACCTCTCTGACAGGTCAGATGGATCATCGCTCACCCTCCCCTCACAGGTTGGAGATAACTAAAAGTCACCAATCTTCTGCACAGTTGTCCTCTCACAATCTCTTTCAGGTTGGTAATTATGTCTAAGGGTACATTGTTATTTCCGAGGGATGATGATGTAAAAGGCTGTAGCTATGGCAACGCAAACATGTCATCCAAGACGAGCGACCTGCAACGTGGCCGTGACGCATTTACACAGAGAGCGAAGGGGCGGAGATGTTTATGAGGAGACGTTGCTTTTAAATGTTGGATGCTTTGAAATGACTAGGTTTCATTGAAGATGTGGGTAAAAATGTGAACGATTTGCCACAATGAGATTTCCTATTTTGTCCTAAATACAATGATCTTTAAAACGCCACTTTTAAACCATGAAGATTTGGGCCTGTTGCAGTACCAATTTCATCCACTAGAGGGTGCTAATGCTACCTTTACATTGAAAAGTGCACTCAGTTTCATCTAAGTGGAAAAGGGTGGGACAAATCTGATAATTTGCTGCTATTTTATTTATTTACTTTTTAGGAAGAGGTCTTATTTGACTAGAGACAAGACAGCAGCCTTGGTCCATAATTGGTGTTAAAATACAGATTCTACATTGCTCGCAAAGCTATAAAGTTACACAACAGAGATCTCAGCCAAGGTGCAGTTATGAGGTTTTTTTTTGTGCAATTAGCAAGTAATAAGGCATCAACACTGGGTAAATGTTGAGAATAATTGCCTCCTAAAACTGCTTGCAGATTTTGTTAGCAAACAGCACTGGAGCCTCGGATCACACACACACACATGCTCCCCAGATGGGAGACAGATGTTTAATAGAAAAGGTCAAGGAGTCCATACAGTAATCATCCTCTCCTCCTTCTCCCAGATTTCTCTCTGAAATGTTCAGATCACCGCATCCACTTAAATCCAGGAAATTTCCTCAGGAATGGGAACCACGTCCTGCTTCTTTGTTTTCTCACTCTCTCTCACACACACACGCATACCGCTGTGCTGTTACTATTCACCTAGACATCTTCTGATGTTTTCACCTAAAAAAACTACAAACATTTTGTCAACTTAACATCAACCTAACGACACTCTCAGCTACTAACTAACATAAGGAGCAGCAGAGAGACGATGGAACAAAAGGAGAGGGGGAGAAGTTTCTAATCTCATTATCTCCACCTAAACTAATCCACTTCAATCAATACCTCCTGGTCATCTTCACACATCCACACGTGTTTTACTCCACATATTGTAGGCGTAATACAAATAAAACTACATTTTAAAAAGATGTCGGACATGAAAGACACAATGCTAATTAGATCAGAGGGAATTAGCAAGACGATTCTACATGGAGGAACTGGAGACATCCCCAAACTCGTGACTGGAACAAAGGTGAGCCTCAGATCTTTATGAGCTCTCTTGTGATGGATTTAACTCAGTTTTATTAAACATTCAATCAGCTTTCTTAATAACTTAGCCTCACGCTGTCCAAAATAATCAACTTAGATTACAAATGATTCTTCCAAACTTGTTAGGAAATATTCTGATTCATGTCAGTAAAAAAATTAAAACTTCAAAATTATACAATAAAGGACAGATTAAAGTGAATCAAATCAAAACAAACATTCTTAATTTGATTATTTTAGCAGCAAAAAATATTACTACAAAAAAAGACAAAGGCAATTTTTTAAAATAACAAAATATCCTCTTAAGCAGAGAAGCTGCAGCATTTATTATGTGTCTAAAGTTTGGGAGTTCTGTTTTTGCGTTATCTTGAAAATGCCTCTAAGCAGACTCTGGATTAACTGTAACTTGCAGTGAGATTATTCCACAGTTTGGTTTTAAAAAATGCCAAGGAAGGGTGCAGTTCCAGTTTACCGCCACCAGAGGGAACCAGTGAGCATAAATGAGAAGCGCAACATTTTCTTAGCTTTTGTTTGAAAAGTTTAATATTGTTTAATTCAACAGAATAATGTTGATAATTGTTAGTATAATTGCTTCAACAAAAAAACGTTTTTTATGAAACAAGTACAAGTATTTTTAAACTTGAAAACCACTTTTTTGTTTGTTTTCAAACATGTTGTTTAATTTCTTCGCTATAACTTGGTCCATTTTATGTTTAACACCAAACATCTCTGTCCATTGAACTCCAATGTCCCTCTTCAGTTACTGCTTGATCTCATTCCTTCATTCCTTCTAAAAAGTATTTTGTTCCCTGTTTTTCTTGCTGATTCTTGCTGATACTCTGCTCTGTTCACACATTAACGTCTACCTCCATTTCTGCCTCGACCTGGTTGGTCCTCTCTGTGGTCGAAGGTGACGTTCCACTTCCGTACGCAGCTGTGTGATGACGAACGCACAGTGATAGATGACAGCAGAGTGGTGGGGACGCCCATGGAGATCGTGATCGGCAACATGTTTCAGCTGGACATCTGGGAGACCTTGTTGGCCTCCATGAGGATCGGCGAAGTGGCAGAGTTTTGGTGTGACACGATTGTGAGTGAAGTGAAAAATCGTGGATATTTTTGAATATTCGTGTTTTTGCAGAAAGATTTGGATACGACCTAAAAACCAACAAAGTACACCTGATTTTATGCTTCTAAAACTGTTGGTGCTGCTTTTTAACAGTGTGTATTTTAGGGTTTAAGTCTTTCAAAGTGAGTTTCTAGAAAAGCTTATCAACATCTTACCTTTCTCCAAATTGAAATCATTCAAAGAGATTTCTACAGCAGGTAAGATAGTTGTTCCTCAGAACACCGTTTCCAAAAAATCTGATTTACCCTAAAATAACCATAAAAAATGAAGGGAATGGACTGAATCAGACAAGTAATTCATTTCGTTTTTGTCATGCATTTTATAATGTATTATTTTTATAATGTATTATTTTATTCAAACACTTAGTTTTACTAAAATGAGACTGTTTTCTAGATATTTATTTAAAAACTCATACCTTTTTTACACCTGTTCAGGTCCTCGCTGTGGGAACATAAGCACTCATTGTAGGTTTATATTCCAGAGACAGGTTCTCATTGGAAATAACGTCATTGTCAAATTATCTATTTAGCGCATAAAAACAAGTTAAACAAAGTGCTTCACAATCTGATCCCAGATGGAAGCTGCCGAAATGAGCTTTTTTCATAGGGAGGCTGAGCTCAACCTTGGAGATCAAGTCAGGGGTAGAGCTAGATTTTTTGCAAGGGGTGGCCAAAGTGTTTTTAAGGGGGGCACATCCAAATAAAGAAAAACAGTTTAGATGTGAAAATTCAAGATGGTCGCCACAGTTAATTTTAAATTAAGCTGTTGTAAAAAATACTAAGCTGAAATTTGTGTGATCATAGCCAAGAAACAGGCTGAATGCTAGTCACAATTTATCATTCAGCCATTTTTAGACGTACAAAGCTGAAGATTAGTGTAGAAGTAATTGACAACAATCTTTACCAAATACTAAATGCTATTGAAAAATTCAAGATGGTGCCACAGCTACTTTAAAAGGCTATAATTCAGTCATTACAAGACTTATTGAGACTAAATGTGTTCTGGAGTAGCTAAGAATGATCACATGCCAATCCCAAATTAAACTGACTACTAAATACTACTTTTGCAAAGTCTAATTTAGTCATTTTCAAACATTTGCAGTTGAAATGTTATACAGTATCATGCAAATTAAAAAATCCAAGGTCCCCACCCCCTTGTCAGTTGTTTGGGGCTGGCACTTGGAGTGGCCAATCAGGTGCCAGAGGTGCCATCCTGGCCACCTCTCTAGCTCCGCCCCTGGATCAGGAGGAGCTCAGAGAAGAGCTGCTGCTGCTCTGCATTGAAAGTGGTCAGTTGAGGTTCAGGCATTTGATTAGCCTCCGTTTAGGAGGTTTTCCAGGCGTCTCCCACGAGCAGCAGACGCAGAATTCACTGAAGGAATTCCTCTCTGGAATAGGAACGCCTTTGAGTCCTCCAGGAGGAGCTGGGGAGAGAGATGTCTGGGTTTACCTCCTGGACCTGTTGCCTCCGTGACCCAACCCCAGATAAACGATAGAAGCAGGAGATGAAGGATCAAGAATCAAACAGGTTTATCCAGTTAATTCATTCTGCTGTTTTCTTGAGGAGTAATTTTCTGCGTGTGTTGGATGCCACCAGAGCCAGATGGGCTCTCCCTCTCCTGTAATCGGCTCGTACTTCTGCTGAATCAGCACTTCTGACTCCTCTCCACTCTGATGAGATCTGATGGGGCTTAGAGCATCTTTTTTAAACTCTAAATAACTTGGCAGCACCGCTCAGTGTCATGAATATTTTGTTCCATTTAACTTCTCTTCCAGCCAAGAGCAACATTTACTCAGTTAGCTGTAGATCCAAGCAGCAGCAGGAAATAGCAAACATTACAAAGGCACGGATGGTAGAGCTCATATTGAGGCTAAATTAAATCTGTACGTAAACTAATAACATCAGCACTTTTTGTTAATTTAAAACCAAACTAGCTCATTGGCTGCTCAGTTTGTCAAAAACAAAGCAAAAGCAAAATAAAGCTGATAATAACTGTAAGTTAAAGATGATTTTTTAAATATTTCCTTGCATATTTTAAAAAACTGAGTATCTTTTGACCCTCCTCAGCACACAGGCGTTTATCCGCTCGTGTCCAAGAGCATGCGGCGCATCGCGGAGGGCAAGGACCCAGTGGAGTGGCAGGTTCACACTTGTGGCATGGCCAACATGTTTGCGTACCACAGCCTCGGCTACGATGACTTGGACGAGCTGATGAAGGAACCAAAGCCGCTGTACTTCGTCTTGGAGCTGCTCAAAGTGAGAGGGAATAAAATTGACTGTTCTAGTTTTTAATTTCATGACCTTAAGGCATCTGAAAGACTAATTCTGGACATGTGGCACCCAGGTGCAGCAGCCCAGTGAGTACAACCGCGAGTCGTGGGCTCTGAACAATGAGGAGAGGCTGAAGGTGGTTCCTGTGCTGCACGGCCAAGGAAACAAACTTTTCAAACAGGGACGCTACCAAGAGGCCACGCAGAAATACAAGGAAGCCCTCATCTGCATCAAGAACGTTCAGACGAAGGTTAGGAAGTTTAATAAATGGTTAAAGATGGATGTTTTGTTTTGCTGCTTTTAAACAGAACATCTAGTTTGTGGAGACGTGAATGTTGTGTTTCCTCTTCAGGAGAAAGCGTGGGACGTCCCATGGCTGAAGCTGGAGAAGATGGCCAACACTTTAACTCTTAACTACTGCCAGTGTCTCCTGCGCATGGAGGAATACTACGAGGTCATCGAGCACACGACAGACATCATCAACCAGCACCCAGGTTTGTCAAGAATTTCAAATAATTTATAAAATTAAGTGTTTTTCATGTCTGCTTCCAGACAAGTGCTGTGTGCATTTGTGTTCCAGGTGTCGTGAAGGCGTACTACCTGAGAGGGAAGGCCCACAAGGAGGTGTGGAACGAGGCTGAGGCCCGGCAGGATTTCTCCAAGGTTCTGGACCTGGACCCCAGCATGAAGAAGGCGGTCAAGAAGGAACTGGCGGTGCTCAGCATGCGCATGGAAGAGAAGAACCAGGAGGACAAGAACAAGTATAAAGGCATGTTTTAACCCTGAGAACAGGGAGGAGTTATAGTATCACAATGATCTGTAGGACGTGAGAACAAATCAAATAACCATTCCAATCTATAACATCCATAAATGCCTCCTTTTTGAGGGGTTTTCTTTGTCATGCTTAAAACATTTGTCAAACCATTTTAAAATTGCACATTGAATATTCCTTGAAGAAAATCCCTCACCACCTTCTATACCACGTTACTCAATATCTCAAAATCTGTCAAACTGACTGAGTTAGAGTCATTTTTGTGACATTTTGAATTGGATTCCCTTCAAAAAGCAATCAGTAGTAGATGTGAATCTAATGATTAGGCTCTGAAAGTTTTATTAAAATCCAGCCTGTGATTTATGAGCTATTTTGCTGACAGACGTGTGCACACACCGACACAAACAGGGCAAAAAACATTATTGTCTACCCCCACCCCTTTTTTATGTTGCTGAAATAAAATGATTTACAAATGTTTCCAAGTCACCTTGTTGAAATTAGAGTTGTTGTATTGAAATAAAAAAATATATATATATATTTGTGTTTTTTTTATAAAACTCATCTATTGTGTGATTTCTGTGGCTTGGTTGTGTCTTGCGCTTACATTTGTTCTCCACCAGATGGCGCACTTTCTCAAATCTTACCTTTATCACCGTCTTGACTGTCAGCGGGGTTCACGTCCACAGAAAAGGATAATTTCAATTTCTGTGACACTGTTTCATTCAGGGATTCCCTTCCATTATTAAAACAGTGAGGCCAGGTAAATGACCAAGTCTTCAATCTGTAGCAGAAACAAGTACACACACAAAATCCCCCCCACAGGTCAGAGTGGAGAGTAGCATCCTGGGAAATAAATAAGGATGACTATAATGCACCACCCATCGCCTAATAACCAACAACACATCAAAAGAAGACGGATCACATTTATTCACTCATACCTGAGCAGACAGTAAAACAGTGATTTATCAGAAAAAGACCATGTTAGAAACAGGATGCAGTTCATCTAAAGGGAAACTTCTTCATCCACATTCAACAGCTCTGCATAATTCCACTCAGTGCTGCTCAGGAGATCAGCTTCACAGGGAGCTGATTTATGATGCGGGGCTGCGCCGTACAACAACCACTGAGGAGCAGCAAAAACTGCAGAGCAGCACAATCTGCTGCTGGCCTCCCTCCATCAGCCACTGGTGCTGATGCTGGGAGGAGGAGGAGGAGGAGAGGGGGTCTACACCCTCTCTGCCTAGCCCTCCTCCTAACAAGCTGGACAGAAGAAACAAGGCCAATGCAGGAAGTATGACAACAGTACATTCAAAACAAAAGCATGAGAAAATAAATATATTTAAATCCTGCAGCTATTTTATACTCTGTATGTTATAACAAATATTTTTTAATAGTTTAAAATAATATTTGGATTTGATTAAAAAGTGTTTTGATGAAAACAAACAAAAAACATTGTTATAATATTTATGTTTATGTGGGTCACACACAAAGCTTGGTTTGATATTTTGCAACATAGTCTTTTAATAAATAATCACCTTTTTTTTCAGAAATGTCAAAAAATGTCAAATGGTACATTTTTGGTTAAATTATTTTGTGTGTGTGTGTGTCATGAAAAACATTTTAAAAAATTACATAGGGAGTTTTCAGTTACCTTATTATTTATTTATTTTATTGTTTTGGGTTTTTTTACTTTGCATTAGGTGTGAACAATAACACTTTTGTATTATTAGAAGCACATTATTTTGCTAAAGAAGTATTTATGATAAAAGCTAAATAATGTATTTTGTGAGTAAATAACACTTTAAGTAAGAATTGATTTATATATACTGAATTATATCAGATTTAACATTATTTCATCACTTTGCGGATAAATAATTTGTTAACATCATGACAACAATTAAAGTTTGGACATGCAACATTAGCTGAAACCATTATATTTAACCTGATACAAACCTGTTTTGTCTTCTCTCTCTTATCTCGCCTTAAAGCATTTTTTTTTAACAGAAGCTTTTATTTTGTAGCTGCTGACCAGAAGTCCTCTGTTTAAAAGGAGCAGCTGGACAGACGTCCCAAGTTGAGCAGAGCAGCTCTGCGGCGTGAAGACAGCAGAGGAAAGTGACTCACAGGGGGGTCTGCCGGGAGACAAACCGCTTCGTCTTCATCTCTTTTTCTTTTTAGAGAGAAAGAAAAAAAATTAGGTCACTTTTTGAACCAACAGGACTGGATGAAAGCAGGAGAGAAGTGAAGTGGGTGTTTTATCTCATCTGAGCCTCTTTGGAAATGAGTCCAACGAAGGAGGATATTAAGGAAGAAGTGATTCAAGAGGATGAGTGATATCTGGGGGAATCATTGGGCTTTCATTTGATTTTTTGTTATTAATTAATTTATTATTATTCTACCACAGGAGAAAAAGAGACTAATTAAAGTTGGTTGAAAGATTTCTTGTAAAAACTTGTATTTATCTGTAGTATGGAACATCGATACCAGCTGTCTTATAATCAGCTGTAAACTTCTTGTTACAAATATTCATTTTGTGCCACTCCTTTGACATAAGTGAGAGCTAAACATGGCCATTAACACGGACACCGACTTCCTGAAGTCCAACCTGAGTAGTGAGGGTGGTGGAGGAGGTCCCCAGCCCCCGGACTTCCAGGAGACAGAGAAGCTCCTGGCAGTGACCACTGAACCCGGGGGGAACGGCGTGAGGATGTCCACCTCCTTCACCGTGACCCCGGGCAGCGACAAGGCCCTGGAGGCCGACCAGAATGGCCACAGCGTGGCCCTGAGGTCGGACTCTGTGGGGCAGCTGGCTGCCTCCGCCCCGCTGTCCCCGTCCAAGGCCAGCCTGAGCCGGTCCTCCACCGGGAACGCTGCCGTCCAGGAGAGCCCGAAGCCCAAGGACTACCTGATCCTGGTCATCTTCTCCTGCTTCTGCCCGGTTTGGCCCATCAACATCGTGGCACTGGTGTACTCCATCATGGTGAGTGGGACTTTACCTCTCGAGCCAGTCTCAGAAACAAGCTTTTCAAGGTAGTGCTTTGTTTACATTTAGTGCAAACCCGCATTTCAGACTTACACCACAAAATATCAGGAAAAATACTTGAACACACTTTAAAACTCCATTTGATGTAGTTTATGATAAACTTTTGCTAAGCTTTATTTTATAGTTTGCATAGTGTATCTTTAAACTATAAAATAAATAATTAAAAAAATATTTTAAATCAATTAAATTAAATTAATGGTTAATGTATTTAAAACACATAAACTTCCTGAGTGGAAATCATGTTTCCTCTTGTGAAAACATGATCGGTTATCATGTGACACATGGGAAACAGGATTTGGCCCAAAAACAAACATAATTTGTAAACATATATAAAATTAAAGGCAATCCTTGAGACGTCACGCTCAGAGTCCTGCGAGTTGAGGATGACTCTCAACGCTCATCAAGTTTAACTCAATATCTATAAAACTAAACCTGTGTTAAATGTTGATTAGCTGCACCAGTTGAATTGATTTGACTTCAAAAGGTAATCAGTTTTACTTGTGCATCAGATGATTACATTCGGAGAGTCTCATTAAAATATTTCTGTTGTTTGTGATTTATTGTACACACCAATACAGAAAATGATAGGATTAGTAAATAATTAATGGATAATTAAAGTGGGTAAGCTTGGGTGCAATGACCACACCCTGGTCAAATAGACTTAATTTTCTGTATTGGGCTGATGGAGAGAAAAGTTGTGAGCAGACACACACAAACAACTGATTAGATTTTAGAGCACAATTAAAGATGGCCGCCACAGCTAATTAA
This sequence comes from Cynodonichthys magdalenae, assembly GCA_031762555.1. NCBI lineage: Eukaryota > Metazoa > Chordata > Actinopteri > Cyprinodontiformes > Rivulidae > Cynodonichthys > Cynodonichthys magdalenae. The sequence continues at coordinate 12,532,334 of JARVJO010000330.1, forward strand.
CCACAGCAAATTCTGTCCATTTTTACAGATATATGTGAAATTGCAGTGATGTACTTCCAGTTGGGAAATGCCATTTTTTGTGTGGCAAAACAACTCGCTGGCAACACTCTGTGTTGAGTATCAAAATTGTATAAAACAGCAGAACGTCCATCAGTTGTGCTTTAATTGTGCAACACTGTAATTAAAAAGGACTGCCACAGCTAATCAAACTTATCCAATCCAACGTTGATGACAACCAGGTCAGTTTCCCAGTTATTGGGTTTAAATTTAATAGTTGCTAAGAATTATCTTCAACATATTCAGCACTAACAAAATAATAATGAGAAATTCTGCATATTGTAATTTTTAATATTTGACCTGAAGGATTAAAACTCCATAATTTTTCAGTATAAGATGATCTTACTTTAGATTAGTGGTGTAAAATTTGGTGGGCGATATGCATTCCTTCAGTTACACTTGTTCCAGCGTAATTTGGTTGTTCAATAAAAAGCTTGAATGCACTGATGTTTGCCTTTCAGTGAGTTTCATTTGTGATGAAAGATATAATAATAAGAAAAATTCTCAAATCTTTCTTGGGTTTACTGTAAAATATGTTGCATAATTATATCTTTAAAGAGAAATTACAATTTGTGTTAGTTTAGAACTTGTCCACACTGTACAACAATCTTCTTTTTTGTTGTTTCTAAGAATTTCCTTGTAAACGGGGTATTGTTTCCGGAAATGTTTTCATCCACACTGAAACACGAGATTAAAGTAAAGCTGCCAGGCCTGTGTGTGGCGCTGTAATGTAAAAACTACAAAAATACACAAAAAACAGGAAACAAGGGGTGAAGGGTTTTTCTTCTAACACAAGCATCAACGTTTGAAAACTAATTCCATTTGTCCCATTTTTTAAACATAAATTAATGCAAATTAGAGTGTTTACTTCAGTCTTTGTTGACCATTCAAGAAATAGATCACAAACTCTTTAGCTGTTAGATTATTTCACACAAGTTATGCTTACGTCTTGTTACAGGTCTCAGTGTGATCCTCTGTAATGCTGTCCGGTCAGAATCTCTTAGTTTTCACTTTCCACACCAAACCAAAGCTAAACTCTGATGGACACAGAAACGGAGCTAAAGCAACACAGGAAACCCATTAGTTGTGTAAAGTCACTCCTGTGGGCATCGAGCACCAAACAGGAAAATGAGTCCGTTTTCACGAGACAGTCTGTACCTCCCCGAGCTGTCACCGTGCTCCCTCTGACATTCACAGGTTGGCTGCCGGCTAATGGCACCTGGTGAGGGGTAAGGCTCAAAACAGAGAGGGCAGAAAGCAAAATAAAAAGAAATGAAGGAGGGAGAAACTTGAGCTGGCCACTAACTCAATCAAAGGCGAGAGAAGTCAATTTAGTTTCTCTGCAGAGGGCAGATTGCAGCAGTTAGACAGCTCTGTGGCAGCAGCCAGTAAACTCTCTCTTTTCCTGCAGGGCGGGGGATAAGAAAGGAGATACGGGCCTCCCAGAGCAGATCAGAGAATCGCTCGCTGCAAGGGCAGATGGGCGTGAGGGAGACGGCAAATGGCTCTAAAGCAGTTCCTATCACTTGATTAGAAGAAAAAGTGACTCAGATAAGGCTGTGATGTGAGATAAGAGCAAGAAAACAGAAGTTTTCTGTGATGAGTAATGTGGTTGATGATAGAGCTTTAGAGTGCAGAAGCTCCTCTCAGTCTGAGACTCTCATGGTCCAAATGTAATGGATACTTTTGGAGAACTGAAGACATTATGGTTGTATTAATGAGGCGAGGTCAGAGGAATCCAGCCAGACTGCAGGGAATCATGGCAAATGTAGAAAAACAACTCAAAAAGGAGAAGAGCGCTGCTTTGCAACACCACGGCTCATGTTCAGTGAGTCAGATGGTGAATTGTTGAGGAGCTGCTGTCCACAGGCGTAGATTCGAATTCAGTTCAAGCCGAGAACATTTGTGTTGCTTTACTATAAAAAACATTTACTGAATTATACAGTATAGTGTGTTAATTAAAACCTGCTGCACATTCGCAAAAATGTTGCCCAATGGGTTGCATTTGGAGTTTATGTGACCCACATTGTCAAATTGAGTCATGAGGAATTTCCACTGTAAATATTGTAATTATTATTATTTTTAAATTCTCCATCTCCAAATCTTCAAAATTAATCTAATTTTGTTCAAATTTGTCGATGCATCAACTGGCCTGGCAAGAAGCTAGTTTTGTTTACAAAGTTTAAAAACTCTATTTTTATTGGTCTAGAAGGATGTCAGTGGGAATTCTGCAGTGTTATATAGAAAATGGGGAATGCCCAAGCTTCACAATGAGGTCAAACATTATACGAAGGGATTTCCCGGCACTATAAAAGCTGAGAAAAATGGTCATTTCAAAGTAAATTTTAAGACAAAAAATTATTTCTAAAGACATACCTGTTGAAAAAACTTTGATTTAAAAGTAGATTATATGATATTATAGTAACAAGGATGATAGTGTTTTTATGCAAATCTCCCTTACAGCAAAAAAAAATGTACATTTTCTCTCCACTCATTTAGGCTGCACTGGTCACCAGTGCTGAGCCTGACTCCCATCTACAACATCAAGTTTTAGCTCAATTTCTGTAAAAATAAATCCAGTCAGTCATTTCCTTTTTTTCCCGATTTGAAAGGAATCAACACCAAAAGTTATCCAGTCATAAATATTAATCCAATAAATATTTTCATTAAGTTTCATTAAAATCCCACTGATTCATAATATTAAACTAGCAGACTCAAACAAACTCACTTTTTTCTTTTATTCTCTCAATAAATTATATAATTTCTTAGTTTAAACATCTGATATGTGTGTTGTGTTTCGATTTTGAAAGCTTTGCATTCTGAGTTTTATTAATATTTTACAAAGCATCTTAACTTTTCTGAATTATAGTTTATAGGTTCTTTTTGTTTCTTTGTTTTTTCTGTTTTGCTTTTTGCATTTCATGGCAGTGAACAATAATAAATGATGTGTAAATATATCTATAGTCAGGAGGGAAAATAATGTAAAAAAAATGAAATTTGGATTTGGACTTTCGCCCTTGTGCAGCTGTATTTACATCTATGTGTAATTAGATCTGTCAGAACAGACGGTTCAGAACAGCACCAACCCTGGAACAATAGGAGACATTTATTCACACGAAGGTTTCACTTTACAAAATTCCTGCTGGATTAAGTTCAGAATTTTTGCTTTTTTATTAAAAAGAACACTTCTTTGCTTTTCTGTTCAGAAGATGAACAAAACGTCCTTTTTGTAAACTTTCTGAGATCCACTTCACATAAAACACTCTGATAATATTCTGTCAGAATTTAGAAGTTCATCAGTTATTGTTTCAGTAACAGGAAGTTGTTACATATCAAATCACCACACTTATATCACAGTTTTACAGATAGGAAAAGCTATTTATGCTGGGACGTGATATTTTGCCTCCTTCTATCATAACTTATCTTTAACCTTTTCCAGCAGCTCTTTACTTGCTTCACGACCTTTAGACGATGTTTAAGCCAGATTTCTTTAACATTGTTGTCATTCAACTTAGACAGCTCACCATGAAAATTTTAAACAAGATTGTTGTATTTTTTTTTGTATCGAAAACAAAGATACATCAGATTAAATCAGAATAGAAGCATGTACTTTGAGTACACGTACTGTATAATTCATGTCTGGGTATGACACATAGGTGTGTTTGTGGCTGGGTTTGTGTTTGTCACTGAGGCCACTTGATTAGTGACATGAGTTCAGCAGTCTGATGGCATGTGGGATGAAACTGGTGGTTCTGGTCCTCAGGCTGTGGTACCTCCTGCAGGGTAAACAGTCCGGTAGGTGTTATGACGTTGTTGACTCTGGTGAGGCAGCGTCTGAGATTGATGTCTTGGATGGAGGAGAGATTCTTTGTGATCCTCTCTGCCAATCTCACCAAAGTACCCCAGACAGTGGTCCCGGTGCTCTGGATGGTGAGGACAGGGGAAGTGGTGTTTTTTCGCCAAGACAGCCAGTCTGTTATGTGCACCTCTAGGAACCCTTTGCTCTCCACTACCTCTGCTGCTGTTTTTTATGGCTTCATCTTTCTGAAGTCAACAGCAACTTCCTGCTGTAAAGCCAGCCTCAGCAGCTGAACAGAGATGTTCAGAGTGTAAACCAACCTCTCCCATCAGTGTTAAACCCCTGGTTGATTCGCTCCGGCTCAGTTGCATTATTTACAGACTCCAGATGTGACATATTTTTCAGCTGTTTGTCTTCTAAAAACGAGGTCTTAAGGACTAAACAAGCTGAATGGACGAGATCTAAACAATGGCAATGATTAGACTCAATGTTGAAACTGTTTTTTTTTTTTTTTTTGCCCAGTTTGAATTTCTGATGCTCTCAGTTGTTGGTCAGTGCTGCTAAGTCTGCAAAATAATAAACATTCTTCTGTGAAGGAAAACCTTTTAGTTGCTGTTTTACTTTTGTCTACTTTGTAATACTTGTAATAAACATGAAGGGTTTTGTTTGTTCTGTAGTTGAAGCCAATCTGATGGTGCATTGCTACAGTTTTAACATCATACAGATACTAACAACTTAAATTAATCTAGAAGTTAACTCGAATATTTGTGCGTAATAGATCAGAGTAATTTGATTTCAGATCATTTCAAAACCACAAAAAAGCATAATGACATGAATAATTTATAATACAGCCCACTATAAAAACACATAAATATTCAAGAGATCTTGTGATTTAAATACAGTTTATAAGTTTCTTCTGCTGTTTAGTTTTTACAACATGAACATTTTGATAGATTTGTATATTCAAGAAGTACTTTCTTTTTTTTTCTGAGTTTCTTAAAATTCTGTCCCGTGGTTCACAAGATATTTTGCTAACAGATGGAGAGTATTCATTTTAACAGCTGATGCAAACTGTTTTAAGCAAAGCAAAGCCATTGAGTTTCAGCTATCATTATACCAGATTTTAACTCAATATTTGTGAAATTACCTGAGTTAGAAACATTTTAGCTTTCATTAAGGTGTTTTGCTGTGGGAGCCATCTTGAATTGAGCTGACTCCAAAGATTTAGTAGAATGTGCATTCAGTGAGAGTTTCATTAATGTCAGTTCAAAAGTTCATGAGATATTTACCAGAAAGTTGAACAGACAGATACATCGTTACCCACAATTCACAGGGATAAACAGTGAAACAAATTTGAACATTTTCAACCCCTTTCACTGTCTTTTCTACAAGATTTGTAAGTGACAGGAAAAAAAATAACATCCATCATCATTTCCCACCACTTCCAGCAGCAGCAGCCTCCTAAAAACTAACTTCCAGCTGCAGCCGCAGATCTCTGACAGATGCTTTTTGTGGAGAAAGCCTGTGGCTTGCAAATACAGAAGATGTGCAGTCAATTACAGGGATTGGAGAGGCAGGGGTAATAGGTTTTTACAGCCCGGCCCGGCCCATCCCGGTAACGTGAAGGCCCGAACTGCAGCAGCGTTATTGCATGCGCTGCACATTTGTCTGTAAAATATGGACTCTTGCAATGGAGGAAAGACTGCGTCTGTGTGTGTATGATTACAGACGTGTGTGTCTGTGTGATTATAAGCATGTGTGTGAGTGTTTGACTAACTTCAGTCAAATACTAGAAACATCTCAGAGAGCAAAAAATAAAACAAAATCTGCAAAAGGTTTTAATTGAAACCAGTTTGATTATTATTCTGAATGTATTGTATGAATGTAAATTAACCTACTTCCCTCATAGTATGCATGGTTAACTTAAAGAGATATCAGTATCTTACCTGCAGCGACCAGCAGTCAGGACAGTTTCAGTTTAGAGAATGAGAAAAAATTTAAGTAGCAGATAATAGTATCAGAATGGGGCATATTCTAGAGTAAATTTCCAGAGTTTTAAGCCAATGCTATTTCAGACATTTTTACATTGTATTTGTAAATTTTATATTTTTAAATATCCATGGTTATTTCAAAAAACTGTTTGCGATGGAGAAAATTCTTGCAACATGAGGATATAAACAAAACAGTGTCATGCAAATGTATGCCAGTTTAATATTAGTTAATGTAGTATTTTTTTCATATTAATATGTCGAATTGGAGAAAGAGTAGTTTTATAAGCCTGAAAAATATAAACAACAGGATCTTCTTTGGCTAGCTATTAGCCTGATCTGGCTAACTCCATGCTCTGATAAGATACTAACTGTTAAACAAAGCATCACTCCAAAAAAAGGATCTAATTTCCCTGAGTCCTGTAAGTGTTAGTCAATAATAAGAGTTCAGGCAGGTGAAGATAATTTAAACATTTTATATAAAATGATGGGTGTAGCTCAGTTTAACGTTTTGATTTGGTCTTAAAAACCAAAACGGCTGGTTTTGTTCTGCACTTCTTTTCCTCAGGCTGCTGCTGGTTTTTCATTATTGATGATGAGAGAGAGAGAGAGAGAGAGAGAGAGAGAGAGAGAGAGAGAGAGAGGGGAGCACTTACTGCCTCTTCAGCCTCCACCTTCCTCCATCAAACACGTGAACACATGAACAGAGTGTGTGTGGTGTCAGAATGCAAACAATCAGGATGCTTTGAGGGCAGAATCTCCCTTTCTGGCAAAAAAATTACATGTTCCTACTCTATCAATAGAGGGGTTCATTAGTCTCCTGTGGGACAAAACGAGGACTGGTTATGCTAAATAGTATTTCCAACATTGAAGACTTTCTTTCCGCTTTGTGATGGATGGAAAAATCATGGCGTCACATTAAATCTTCCTTCTCTTTCATTGACGCTTCCTCTCAGAGCAGGATAAATAGACAGCGTTTTCTGAAAGAGACTTGAATTGATTTAAGGTGCTGATGCTGCTCTTCTCTGTGATGCGAGTCCAGATCGATACAGGATCCGGAGGGACTTTGTACCAAAGCTTCACATTGCAGTGGTGGAGGTGAGACGACGGAGCGTCTCTCTGCGTGTGAAGCCAGGAAATAAAAAAACATTTATTTTACATCATCAACATGACCATGAGATGATCTCTGACAGGAAATGCAGTGGGCGATATGCATTCCTTCAAGGAAAGAAATAACATTACCATACATGATAACGTGAACAAATTGTTTGGTTTAAAATGTGCAAAACTCTTTTTTAAAAAAAAGATAAGTGCTCCTTTTTTCAGAAATTTTAGGACTGATTTCAAAGTTGATCCCGCAGCATCGAGTCAGAGGAACACCTCTTTTACACAGGGAGCCCCCCAGCCACCAGGGTCAGCCTGCAGGCAAAGAGGCTCATGGGAGTTTGTGATGGTGATGAAGAAAACTCCCTCTTTCCCTCTGCAGTGTAATCCTATCTGATCCTGAGGCAGCCCCAATGCCAGAGGCTTGAAGAGAAGCTTGAAGACAAGCCTCACTGTCTTTACTGTTGTTACTGTAAGAAACTTTGGTTTTTGTAGAAATTATTATTATTATTATTATTATTAAACCTTTACTCAACCAGGTGGCTCTAACTGAGATTAAAAGTCTATTTTTCAAGAGAGACCTGGGGCCTCATGTACAAAGACTTGCGTGGATTTCTTACTAAAACTTGGCGTAAGGTCAAATCCAGAAAACGGTGTACG
>JARVJO010000330.1:12540029-12554649 GCA_031762555.1 Cynodonichthys magdalenae
CATCCGGAGTTTTGCGTGGAAAATGACGTACGCAAGCTTTTTGTGCGTACGCACTGTTGATACATGAGGCCCCAGGTCAAGAATGGCAGCAGCAGCACACAGATATTACCATATCCTAAAACCACAATTAAATACATCATTATAAAAAAAAAAAAAACAAGAAAATAACACTCCCATAAAAGGTTAAATAGGACTAAAATAGAGTACAAAATCAATTTAAACAAACAAAATGCCTCATCTACAAATTGTCTAAGAATGGCCTTAAAAACATAATAATAGACCAAATCCTTCAACTTCAGCCTTTTCTGAGGAAGCAGCAAAGCAGAAGGATTTTTTACTGATATCAGTACAAACTTTAGGGGACAGTTTTTAAAATGAACTCATCCGAGTGCAGAAAATAACTTCCTGAGGATTTCTTAACAACAAAAGACCGGAGTTATGGGAAAGTAAAGAAAGAAATAAAGTAGTTAATGAAAAAAATGTTTAGCTTAATAAAGCTGAGGTGAAAAAAGAGGCAAAGACTGAAGTGGGGTTCTGTGAAAAGCTTATGAACAAACAGTATCATACCTGTGGTAGATAGCTCTTTGAATGCCTCAGTTTGGAGGAGTAGAGGATAATTGTATGCACAAAGCAAGTTTAACACAGCTAGGCTCGCTTTTTATAGCTTTGCTAAGAGGAGTTACACTTTTTCTGTTAAACAAACATCAAACAAACAAAAACTCTTCTTACCCTGGGACTTCATTCAGAAATAAAAAAAGAAAAACAGAGAGAAGCGTTAATGAAACAATAACAATAACATTTAATATGAACACTTCAGCTTAGCAAACACAAAAATGGCCCGAACTCAGTGAGTTTTACAAACACAATGATGCAGTTGGATGTGGGCTGAAATAGGGTATTTTTTTAAGATTTGACTAAAACATCATTACTGACAGTTAACTGAAACTTTGAACTTTATATGCCCAGTGTTCCAACATTCTTCCAAATTAAAAGCACACAGAACAAAAGTGAAAACTGAATTGAACAAAATAATAGAAACATGTCAGCTTTTTCTGGTTTGGGAGTCCCAAACGAAACAAACAGAGCAGCGAATCAGAATTCATTCATCAAGTTTCCCCACACACACACATAAATCATCCTGTCTCCACCTCTGCAGCGCATAAAGCAATATACATACAACATAAAACTGATATACGACCCCTTCACACTGCTGCGCTCTCTGCTACTCCAACATACTGGCTCCTGCGAGTCACAATCCTCCATCAATCACAAATTGTCAGCTTGAAAAAGACAATTTCACCAGAGCTGGTTGGGAATTCATTTCTGTTGGCGTTTTGCCTTACAAGACTTTCCACTACTGGTTTGAAACGTTTTTCTCCCACACCTGTACGTAGTTCTGTGTGGAGTAGGCAAAACCCTGCTATTTTATGTCCTGTTTAAAAACAAATAAAAAAAAACTTCTTTTTTTAAACCATGATGATGTTTAGACTTTAAACAGAACATTTTTTAAGGTTTTGAGTTGTTTCTTTATTGACTGAAAAGGCAGTCATGTTTTCACCTGTATGTGTACGTCCGTTAGTAAAATACTGAGGCTTGTTGAACTGCTGGATAATTTTATGTGAAACTCCCAGAAAATACTGGAATACCTTCAAGGAATGCTATCAGTAGTTTTATAATTAAAAAAAATGTTCATTTAAAAACTTTGCTCTAACTCATGGGGTGTAAAACTCATTTTCACAAGGGGCCAAAATTAGAAACTTGGTCCAACTTGGGCCTGTCTTGTGTCAAGGTTTCTTGAAAAAATGTTATGATCTTTTCCAAACTACATGTAACAGATAAAAGAAAATGATTGTTACACTGCATCAACAACTTTTAAATGTATTATTTCTTAGGGATACATTTTATTATAATTCAGCAAATCAGGTAAAAAAAATTTAAAAAAACTGTCACTAAAAATCTAATAAATTGATTTTAAAATAGGAAGCAAATACAGGAAAAGTAAATAAAGTCGATTTTCTCTTTCCAGACCAAAAATGTATGATTACTGAAAAGTTCAAACTTAATGCTTTTGGTTTGAAAGTTGGCCAGTTGTCATGAGAAGAATGCACTTAAAAAAAGAGAGAATAAAACTATTTCATATTTAAAATACTACCTTTAGGGCCAAATACAATGTCAAGGGCCAGATTTGGCCCACGTATCTTTTTTTTTTTTTTTTTCTTAAACCATGTTCTGTCAGGCAATGTGAAAACATGAAGCTCAACGGTTTTACTTTCACAAGTGCAGCATAATTGGCATTTCACCATGATGCTCCACTTGATATATATTTAAACCTTTATTTTAAATTATTTGGGGATTAATTCGTTATAACGGACACAGAGAGGGAAAAAGTACACAAAGAAGAGAAAAAGCAGAAAAGTTAAGAAAGAGATTGAAAGGGAAACAAGAAGATATGAGAAAGATGCATTAAGAAAACACAAAACAACACATTTGTAATCTGCCTCTACACCTGCAACAAGAGAGAAAATAAAAACACAGCAACAAAATATATGTGTAAATAATAATAATTATATCCTCACTGAAAAGTACTTTCTACTTTATGAGTAGAATATAATAATAAAAATATATACATATATATACACACACAGCCCACGTATCTTCAGTTTGAGCTCTAACTGCTTAACAAAGTTGGGTTACTCTTTTGATTTTCATTTTGTGTGTGTGTGTGTGTGTGTTTCCAGTCCAGACACAGTCTTCAGAACGGGGACGTGGACGGGGCCCGGAGGCTGGGTCGACTGGCTCGTCTGCTCAGTGTGGTCTCCATCATCTTGGGACTGCTCATCATCACGATCTGCGTCTCAGTCCGCATATCAAATGGTAAATGGACTGAACTTATAGAGCGCTTTATTAAGTCCACCCGGACCCCAAAGCGCTTTACACTTACAGACATTCACACACATTCACACACTGATGGTGGTAAGCTACATTGTAGCCACAGCTGCCCTGGGGCACACTGACAGAAGCGGGGCTGCCATGCACCGGCGCCACCGGACCCTCTGACCACCATCAGTAGGCAAGGCAGGTGAAGTGTCTTGCCCAAGGACACAACGACTGAGACGGCTGGAATGGGGGATCAAACCGGCGATCTTCCGGTTCCAGAACGACTCCCCTAACCACTCCAACACATATTAAGCACACGTCTGAATAATATGTCTCAGAAACTTCTGACAGAATTTTTCTTTTCTGTCTTTCAGCTTAATGACCTGGAGGAGCTGACAGAGGGGAAAACGTGCAACCTTAAAGCCAAACCACAGATGCAACAAAGAAATAAATAGTCCAAATAAAAACAAAATAAAGCTGATGATGCAATTACATCCTGACCAAACTTCAGATAGCAAAAAATAAAGCAGCCAAGTCATAAAGGATGGTCTTGCAACAAGTACACAAATAAATATTTACACGTATTATCACTGAAAGATGCATGCATTGAAATCCAGAAACATTTGCCTGACAAAATATCCAGATGTAAATTGTTCAAACAGAGGAAAGTGTAGATTTGCACAAAGGGGCTCCAAAATGTTCAGTTCTCTTCTTGGAGCTTGGACTTTTTGAAATGATGAAAATGATTTGTGGAGGTGGAGAGAATGACTGCTGGACTTTTCTGTCTGCCATGAGGCTCCCATGAAAAACAAAAAAAGCTTTTGAATTACACTTGAGACACCTCATGTAGTCTTAATATATATCCTTACTGAACGTCGTCTTGCATTAACATGTAAAAATATATATATTTGAACTAAGGGTAAATATCAATATAATGTCTGCACATTTTCTAAGATGTTTGTATCCCAAGTGGTGCTGGGTTTGTTCGTCGGCGCAAAAATGAGAGGTTTGTGAAAAGGTGCGGGGGACGCAGTTTTTATTTTTTGTCATGTATCATTTGGAAATAATGAGACCAACCGCATGCTTGAATGTTGATAACCAAATATCCTGCCTTCGTTTGGACTGTTCTTGTTAGTTTAACAGGTTTGCCTATGTGCCACGGCTCTAAAGCTCAAGATTTTAACCTTTTTTATTCGGGCCGAGACTGAAAAAAAGCCAATGTTGTACCATCAAATGAAATCAAATTGTGTTTTTACTTCAAACCCCAGTTGTGTTGACTACACTCTTATGCAACATCATCTCCATTCTTCCGTCTCTACGTCCATTTTTTTTTCTTGGTTTTTATGATGTATCAATATTTCATTATTATAATATCTGTGTATACCGCAAAGACTGGCAGAGCATCAATAGTGCAGTATAATAACTGTTAATTGGATTGCTCTGAAGCCCACAGCTGATGGAGAGCGTCATAATTGCAGAATGAAAGGAGAGTCAAGAAGAAAATATGGATTTATTGCACTGGATATCGTGATCGCGATATTTATTATCGCAAGTGCATGTTTTCCTAATATGTTTCTTTTTACATTCGCTACATTTCTACATCTTTTCATCACAACCATTCCTACATTGCTATGAATATATATCGACTGTTAAAAACTGTTGTTTCTATGTATGTTTTACTCCTTGTATTCACATGTAATCTATTTATATGGTCAAATATATAAACAATATGTCCGCATGCTAAGGGCCAAACAGGCTGATGTGCATTTATTTTTGTAAATGAACACTTTAAGTTTGAGCGAGATAAAACGGCGTTTAAAAAGGATTCCTTCGAATCAAAGCACGACAAATTGTCTGAATCAATCACTTTAAGAGCGAAGTCGATGTTTTCAGTTATTTCTGCTGATCCATGAGGCTCGAGCGCCTAAAGCTCATACATCACAGTAAAAAACAGGTTGCATTATTTAATAGCTTTTTTAATTATTTCAAGTCAAATAAGTAAACATTTGCACAAAATTTGGGAAAAGAAGCATTTAACTGGATTCCATTTGATTAGTTCTAATGGTTGTTTTAAGGGCTTTTACAGCTAAAACAGCGACACGAGGCAGCTAATGTGATGCTAAAGTCAGAAACTGTACAGTGTCAAAGATTTTATTTTTTTTTTACCAGTGGTTTCTGCAAAATGTGTTTCATTGAAAACCATATTAGACCATAGCTCTGCAGAAAGATTACTGCATTCAACCACCTGAAAGCAGCAAAAATCCAAAGATTCCCCATGTTTACTGAGCGCAACCTCCCGTTCAGTGGTTCAACCTCAGCCCTGTTCTGTCAGTAAAACAACTCAGACTTTTCATCTTCATACTGCTGTTTCTTTTCCAGTCAGTTGTATGTGATGGTTCCCATCTCTGCTGTGTACTTTCTGCATGTCAGGAATAAATGTTACCATGCATGGTCTGCGTTTTGTCCAGTTTGTCTATCGAGTTCAATGAGAACATTAGCAGGAGATGTGTGATGACCTGCATAGATGAGGAAATACAAGATGAGCTAATTATTTGTTGTATCCTTCATGCACATCGATGTTAACGATCTAAAAACTGGTTTTATCAGATGCAAAATTGTTCACAAGTATCTCTAGTTTTTTCAGTGTTTTCTTTTTTATTTTGATTCTTTGTTTTGTTCTTGTACCCGACCATACGAGCATTTTGTGCATGGACTAAAAGCAGTTTCTGAATGTGAAAAAGAAACAGGAAAGAAATCTAGACCTGATAAAAAAACCTGCTAAGTCAGGAGTGTCCAATCCTGGTCCTTGAGGGCCACTTTCCTGCATGTTTTACTGGTTTCTCTGCTTCAGCGCACCTGATTTGAATAAATAGGTGATTAATAGGCTTCTGCAGAACCCGAAGAGGTAATTTAAGCACTGATTCAGGTGTGCTGGAGCAGGCAAACAAGAAAAATAGATTACTAGGGCTGTCCACCTCTGTCTTAAGGTTAGTAGATATAGTCAGGTACTGGACTAATAATAAGTGAAAGTACAAAGAAAAACTTGGAAAGACCCTTCAAAAAGTCTGAAGAACTTTTGGAGACTTTTTCAAAAACATTCTTAGAAAATCTGTCTCCTTTGTTCCAGGTTTTAAAGAAAAGACGTTATGTTTACTACTTTAGTGTGCAGGATGCTTAAGTTTATAAAAAATGACAATTCTTAGGCAAGTCAAAAATAGAAACGTCTGCAAATTAAATTCCTGAGGATTTTATCCTAAAGGTAGAATCACTTATTGAAGGAGAATGACACAATGTTTAAAAAACTGCTGATAAAAAACACAAATTGTTTCAGAAAATAGATTTTAAAAAAAATTCTAAACATCTTTCGAATGGAGATGAATGGAATTAGATTATGTAAAAATAATAAAACACATTTATAAGTGTTAAATTTATGTTTGCTTTCAGCTGAGACAGGCTCAGAAAGATGGATTTTGCTCCACTATGTCAAATTCAATGTAACAGCAGACAGTTATGGCTGCAGTATATCGGATTGCTCTATAGTGCGCAGCTGTTGCTTTTATTGCATAGAACCCTGTACATCCAGCACCTCCTCATACACAATCTGGCTGCATTGAACACCGTTTATCATGACCAGCAATTTTTTTTTTTTTTTTGAACGGTGTCTCTGTTTAAAGGCAAGCTGTTTAGGAGTGGAATGAAGTGCAACAGACAGGACAAGAAACCGGGTTAATCCTCTTCAGCTCATCAAAGGTGGATTATTTCATTTAGATTCCAGTCAACCAACTCCTCAAAGGAGTGTGAAGAAACATTGATGTTTCTCACACAGTTGCCTCGATTTCTAAAGAAAAATGGAAGACTTCGATCGAGTTGAAGTGTTTTAGTCGTTCCATATCTCTTCACACACTCAAATGGCTTCAAATCAAAAACCAATACGTTACTTTGAGAGGTAGACAATGTGAAAAATATGCAATACTCAGGCAGACATGTTTTCATTTCTCTTCTATAGACCACCTGAAATGGTGTGTTAGATAAAATTGCACCACTGTTTTCATGACAGGAAATATTTATACTTTTCATCACATTACAATAATAATATAAATACATTTCCAATCAGAGGTGCTAATCAAATTTTTTACTTATTCTACAAAGCTGTTCTTGTAATAACCAGGAACAATCTGAAGCTTTGAAGTTACTTTTTGTCCAAAATGAAGCAAAGATGTTTTCAAAATGCAATAAATATTAATGGAAAAGGGATTGTTTTTACAGAATGTAGCGTTTTTATAGTTTTGACAACTCAAAGCACTTTTACATTATCAGTCATGTTTATCCATTCACACACAAACTGAGGGTCGGCAGAGTCTAATTATATTAATTATAGAGTTAATAATTAGGAACTGATTTCAGAACTCTTTCCATCATAAACGGGTCAATGTCTCTCAAAAGTTGAATTGGTCTCCATTTTTTAAGCTTTAATTAAAACTAGTTGCATTACTTTTGAAAGTGTGACAGGCATTTCCTATAAATACAAAAAAAGGGAAGAAAACAGATTAAGAAAAGCTGCATAATACACACAATTTTACTCATTCTCTCACAACCATTTTTTTTGTTTTACGTGGCATGGCCAAAGTGAAACCGGAAGATTACTGGTCTTTCTTTATTGAAACAATATTTGAACTCTGACTTTGTCTCTGACAGTGACTCACGGTCTGAGATAACCACGGCAGCGATGGGAAACACTCCTATTTTAAAGAGATTGCTCACTTATAAACAGAGATGAAATATTAAAAAAGTACAGAAAGTTTACAAAGTCAGCCGAACAAGTCAGCTGTTTGTCACCATTCAAAAACCTTTCATTAATAAATGAGTCCAATGGTTTTATTTTCTAGTAATCCTGTTCAGTTCAGGACTGGGCCATAATTCTTTTCTTCTGCCTGACTTCAGCAGTTAAACACCAATTGATCTAGTCATTTCTAAACATAAAGCTGATGCTTAAAAGAAGCTGAGCAAGAACAACACCGGATGTTGGACCCTCCTGTTATTTATTCTCTAATAGGGAAAGAGAAATGGATCAGCTGGAATTGTAAGTAAATGAAGTAGAAAACTAGATTCTGCAGCTCTCCTGGGGGAAAACCTTCTCAGAAATGACGGGCCACTTTAAAACAAAAATGAAAAACAAGTCACGTCAGACGCTTTTTCTTAAAACACATATTGGTATGAATAATTTATTATTTCACTTTTTACAATTCACAATGAATTATTAGACCCCTCTGTTAATTCAAGAAGAAAAAAATCCTTCAACATCAGGAATTAAAATGCATCGGTCTCAGTTTCTTCCACTTTCCAGGCTTCTCTTCCGAGACCTTTAAAAAAATAATAATTTGGTTCTATTAGTACTTTTAATCCTCCTTTTCTTCTAGGTAGCAGAACACCCGTCCATCAGCCCTTAATCTGTTTCTCTGGTAAAATACAGGTTCAGTAGGATCATGTTTCTGTCCCCAAAACTGAACCAACTAAAAGTCTTTCTGCTCTATAACCTCCAGGGTTCTCCAGTCACTGAGCTGGGTCCAGAGTGGAAGGGAGGGGGGTCCAAAGGCTCCAAAGAGCAGATGAAGCCCGTCTTTAAAATAATTCCTGAGCAGGGTTTCAATGGAAAGCATAGAGGAGGAGGAGGATGGTGCAGACCCCGATCACAGTGCCGAGGATGAGAGAGTCCCTTCTCTTTCGCAGGTTGATTCGCTGGATCAGGTTGTTGATGGTTGGAAAACGATCTGTGGAGGGGGGGGTTAAAGAAGACAACAATGTAACCAGTAATTGTCCCACCCCACCCCCCACAAACACAACCATGTACATAGTTATAAAGGATACTAGCCAGCGTGTTGACCCTGCTCTGTATGGATTTCAATACGCCCCGTTGGGAGGTCATGTTCTCCTTGGTCGCCATGGCGATGCTAAAGAAAGAGACAGAATTAATGTGGGGAAGTGGTGGCACAGATGAGCAGTGCAAAGTGCCTTTTACTGCAAGTGAGGCAACATTTGATTGGAAATTCAATCCCACCGGGGAGGACTCCAGTTCAGAAGAAGAGGGTGGGGCCTTCTGAAGCTCCAAAGTGCTTAAAGGAGATCAGAATGAGACGTCTGATCGTGGAAGTGTTAACTAGAGCTTTACACAGAACTGTAGAAGTTCAGTTTGCTTAACTGTTCATATTTACCCACATAAGGTAAGACCAGAAAATTGGGGGCTCTTCATCATCTTTATTGGGTCACCTACAATGTGTGAGCATAGCTAAGTTTGGGGAGGGGGGCATTTCAGCATGTGAATTTGTCTGACCCTGTATTTCAACATGTATTTCCAGCAGCACCTTCTGCACCCCTGCTTCCTATCGCCCTGTGTGAGAGACTGCACTGAATTGGAGGTATAATATTTCTGAGAACACGGGGAGCCTCAGCACCTTGTGAAAGTACAGCTGGGTGTCGGCAGGAAAAGTTTCAGGCTCTGTGTTCAGCCCCCCAGGCATCTGTTACACACGATAATCAATAAAAGACACTGAGCCCACCTCTGAGCTCTAAGGTTGAGGAAACTTTGTGTCCAAGAGCCGTTCTTAGTATCAAAATACCACTAATTTCTTCCGATATGAAAGTTTAGTAAAAAAGCATAAATTTATGAATGAGTTGTGGGAATTTGAGGTAAAATTGTTGATATTAAGAAAGGTTGTTAAAATGTAAGATGTTGGTGTTACAGAACAGCAGGATAACAAAGTCTGGGTGTGGTAAAGATCACGACCTCTAATGTAGTTGGAGACCACTGAGGGTGAAGTCCGCAGCCTTGGCCCGGAGCTAAGTTTTGGGGGAGGATCATGTTCTCCTCAGTCAGGAGGAAAACACTCTGCTGACTCGGGCCTTTTGGTTTCACGGTAACCACCTCATGAGAATCAGAGCTGGAGGATAAAGAGGCGCCAAATCCGATCAGATGAAACCAGAGGAGCTGATTTTAGAATCAATTTAAAACATTTTTAGAAAATAAAATTAAAAGCCAGAACAACCATCTTCATAAATCACATCCAAGGATGTATTTAACACAAAACACTGTTTACTTGCTTAAACTGGAGTATTTTCTTTTTAAATACGTTAATTTGGGTTTATTTCTTTTAAAAAGGACATTCTAAAATAATAAAATCATTTTTTTTACTGTGGTTTAAAAATCTAAGATGATTGAAGTGCACAATCTAATTTATTTTCTTCTTGGTATAAAATGAAACTGACATCTTTGCCAACTATTAAACATCAAAACCAGGAAAGCTGGTTTTATAAGTTTGACACTTCCAGCTTTTTATTTTATGCATTGATAATAATGCACAACCAAAGCTTGGCACACTTCTAAACTTCTGTAGAATAAATTAAACTTAGTTGTATTATTGGCACTTTGTGCATAGAAAGGTTTTAAAAGTCAAGAATATACTAATTATATATACACACACACTTTAACTTAATATAAATATATAAAATATTTTTTTTACATACCTTTTTAAAGTTCACAAGTCATTTACATCCCAACACAAATAATCATAACAGCATGAATGTTTTTGCAAATCTGCTGTTACGACTGCAGTCGATTTGATTTGAGTTATAAAATGAAGTTAGACACGTTTTGTTTGTTGTTTTGGCCTTGGCTCACCCTGAAGTTGTAAATACACAAGCACTGTAAATAAAATCACTTTTTTCTTCAACTATAACATTCCCCAGTGGATGTTTGGTGCGGAGGTTGGGAATTTCCATCCCGGCTGCTCCTAGACGGTGCGTAACACTGACCACACATGGGTCTCAGTTTGCTTTTAGCATCCTTTCAGTAGCAATTCTGCTACATAATGAAGATTTCAGGAGGTCCAACCTAAAACTAGTCAAAGCCTCAGAAAATCACAAATAATAATTGGGTTCAACTGTAAAATAAAACATCAGTGAAGAGAAATTGAATAAGACGGGTTTTACCTTATTGTGTCGTCCATCAGTCGGTCCGAGCTACAGTTCATTAGAGACAAAGATCATGATTAGATACAGACACGAGTGAGTAATTGTAGTTGCAAAATAAATACGTACACCATGCAGACACATTAGTAATTTGTCATTTCACTGCATATTGTAGATCACCAGTGATCAATGAGAAACTCACTGGTCAGAAACTGCTGACAAAACCTAACATGGTGCTGCAGAAAGAGCTGCATTCTGTTTTCAACATGACGACACATTTGGTTAATATAAATTCTCCAAACAGTCAGATTATGTGTGCACCTCTTAAGCGTAATGTCTCCAATGTAAGCAGTGGTGGGTTGTGTTAGAACTGCTTGCTTCTACATAAAGACATTAAGGAAATCTCTCAATAGGTTTTCCAGCCCACATCTACAAGAAGCTGCAAGTGCAAAAGTGAATCTGAGGAGAAAATGGGAGCACTTAGCAGCTGAGGAGAGTCACGATTCATGACGTTTTTACATGGAAGAATGAAATGAGGCGAAAGATTCTCCGGTCCACATCTACAGTGGGCGAGGCTGGATTTACCATCACATTTATTCATATGGGGGAATTCTGCGGTTTCAGCTTTTAGCTTCCATATTCTCCTCGCCAGTTATGTTTTGCTGCAGTCATTAAATCGCTCATTAGCTTCCAGCTAATTGCCTCTCCCAGCGTGATAAATGAACCCACCCCAACCACATGCTTTCTTTCCTTCTTTCCACCCCTTCATTCACAAGCAAATGGGCTTCAAAACAATCTGCTTAATGCTGGGCCCAGTTTTTATTTGAGTAACAAAGATCTGGTTAAACAATAAAAAGAATGGTCTTTAATGACATCAATGAAACTCTATGTGACTACAAGAACCTGAGGTAGACACATCCCACATTATTAGGATATCAGAATAAAGTTTGAGCAAATAAGCTGTCCAACGTTAACCCAGGTTTATTTAGAAAGTAATGTAGAAGATGACACTGAGTTATGAGGCAGACCTAAATAAGAAAGTTCTGTAAATTAAAATATTCACAACTCTGTGACAGAAATGATCCAGAACCCACAAACATGTATATAAACATTATACATTATAATTAATGTCCAAAAAAGGAAATCCAGACAGAACTGATGAAATTTATGTGACACACTTTTACTGTGAGTAACTTCACTTTCTGAAAGTAGAAAAGAGCAAAATAAGCATTAAAAAATGACATTAGGACAAGATAAGAGATGTAAAAATGACCACAAACCAACGAGTGACCACTGACCCAGAGATACAGAAACTAAGAAATCAACTTTTGCTCACTTCACACTAAATCAAAAAAATTTCCATCTAACAGGAAGTCCTTATCAGAGCAACCACAACCATTAGAGCTGTTCCAACATGAACTTTTAATGGACTCCTTCTAGTTTATTCATGAAGACCAACCACAAAAAAATGAGGAAACATTTAAAAATGATGAAAAAAAGCTCAGAACTGTTCTTTGTAGCTTTAATAACAGAAACAAATCAAATTTTACAACCATCTTTTATAAAAGATGTTATGTTTTTAGTTTATAATGATAATTTATATTATCCACTTTAAAACCAGTGCTGGTGGTCATTCTGTTATAGAAAAAGCTGTCAAATGACTGCTGCAAAACCAATAGGCAGACTAAAATCAATAATCTTTATCAAATTTCTTTCTGGCTTCACCAAAACACATTTGCTCCGATTATAAACATATTTTGTCTCTGCAGTCTTCAGGGTCTCTTTACTGCAATAAAAGCATCAATTAAAAGGTAACTCAAACCTCATTTTCAACCTTTTTTATACCCCTCCTACCTCAGCCAGTGGTTAGAAAACACCAAACAGTGTGGGCGTTGGTTTCAGAATATAATTTTATTATCAGACTCCTAATGAGTCATTCTGGTTTGATACAAGTGGGTGCTCGAGGTCCAGGTGGCTCCTGCCAACCTGAAGGCGTTCGGTTTTATTTTTAGACAGCAGCTCAACACATTGTGGACATTTATTCCCAAGGTTTGAACCAAGATTAACATTTGTGTAAAATATTATTGTATAAACTGTAGATTAACATTAGAGTTTAAGGCCAATGAGGGTTTTATTTTAAGACACATAAACAATGATTAAACTTTAAAATAAAAAAAAAAACAAAGCCTCCCAGGACATATTTACACACCTCTTCACAGCTGCAACCATTAAAGACAAATAAGCTGATCCACCACCCAGACTGCTGCTCTGTTATTGCAGTGATGCAGAGCTGTATAATAATCAGCAGCACCATAATAATATTAAATAAAGCATCGTATAGTGACAATTTGTTGATAACCCGGTTTTCCTGTTCTAAAAGGAAAAAAAAAATCTAAAAAAACCCCCCCAAAAAACACAAGATTTAGCTTCCACACCTCTATAAATGTTCCAGATTTTAAATTTAAATATTATGTTTGATTCAAAAAAATACCTAAATTCATTTTAAAAAGTGTCTACTAAAGGTATCAATGTAAGAGTAAGATTTAATAAAACTGCATAAAATTTGCAGCAATCAGTATTTCTCCAAACGCAGAGCTAAACATAAGCCTGGGAGCTTACAAAAAGCTGTAATTTTAACGGATATTGAGCTAAAATTTATTGTGACAATAGCAGAAATTCATCCTCAACATATTAGTTTATTATTTATGTTAAGATTTGACAGCACAGCTTTAAAACCCATTTCAAAATAAAAGGCAATGCTGCCAATAAATGCAGGTCTAAAGCAGCTGTTCATTGGCTTTATATTTCAGACAGAGATACGTCCACCTTTTACTCTCTGTAGTTACTGCATGTCAGTTATTTTGTGAACACAAATAGTTTTGCTCATTATCTTTTCATTTACAAAAATTGCTATTTGCATTAATTTATAACGAATTAGTTGTATGCCCTTAAATCTTTTTTCTTCCATTCTTTCAGCCTTAGATTTTATTCTTTGTTTGCACATTGACATATTTTATCACGTTCTCCACATACAGCTAAATGGCTGATTGGTGACAATGTGCTGCAATCTACTCACAAACACATGCGTGTCCATAACAAAATGAGGTTGTACTTGTGTAAATGTCTGCCTTGTGGTACTTGGTAAGAGCTGGGTAGTTTTCTGTTTACAAAGTTGAATGGTAAGTGGACTGAACTTATTGGGAAAAAACATCAGGCACTGTTTTCGTGAGACCTTGAAATGAAAAGTATATAAACAAGAAAGAGATTGAGGCTGCTTCTGTTTGTTGATTTGAAATAATCAGATGGGATAAAAACGCCTAAGAGTTCTGGGTAATCATATTTAGTTACAGATGAAGCTGGTCTGCACGTATCCTGCTGATATTCAATTTTCCATTCCACTGAGGGTGCATCTCACACCTCACACACAGAGTTCACATCCCACATGCTGTTCTTCAAACTGAGCCAAATGATAGCAGGAAACCACTGAAGATGCTGGAGATCATGATTTGACTTCCTGCGTCATAAAATATTAACTTTATACAGTTTTAAGATGCAAAGATGTGTTAATAAATTAGGTATAAGTCTAAAATTCCTTTAACGTGTTTGAAAGTAATGATTACGATGTAAACAGTCCAGAACTCCAAACAAACATCTTCAATACTCAAAAGGGAAAAATAAGTAGGTCCTCTGGACAGCTTCTTTTTTTAATGAAACGTTTCGTCTCTCCTCCAAGAGACTTCCTCAGTCTGAGGAGTTTCAGGTGAACTCAGCCTTATAAGCA
>JARVJO010000330.1:12557345-12571179 GCA_031762555.1 Cynodonichthys magdalenae
AGTCTCTTGGAGGAGAGACGAAACGTTTCATTAAAAAAAGAAGCTGTCCAGAGGACCTACTTATTTTTCCCTTTTGAATTTTTACCTGGATTACTGAGATGCATCAGGACATCTTCAATACTGTAATTTTAATGTTATTCTAAACCACTGCTTGTCAGGAAATGTCTCTGACAAGACAGCATCTTTATTCTTCTAAAAACTTCTTGGGTTAAAAACACAAACATCACTTAATAAAAAGAAGCCATAAAGCTCGGCTAAATTAAACAAGAAAACTTTGATTATGTGTTTTAAATAGTAAAGAAAACTGAAGTGAGCTTACTTTCTCAGGTGCTCATGCTCTTTTAGAAACAGCTCCGTTCTTCTGTTGTTGACCCCAGAACCGCTCTTGTATGACCTGATGAGGCAAAAGTAATAAATGTCATTGTCAGTTTAACTAATTACGTAACGTGACTGAGAAAAAGGATAATTCTTTAGATACATTGAGAGAAAATATCAAGTTTTCAGATAAAAAAGCTAAAAATTCAGAGAATTTTTTTTTTTAACCTCAGTGGGCCTCAGCCAGGGCAAAGTGTCCTCTAAACAGCTACTCTTGTATCTTTTAATATCACCATCTTTTATTTTTTCCACAGTAGTGATGTGGTAAGGCTTTGCTGCTTCATGCAAACTGAGGATAATTCATCTTGTCCCCTGACAAGAGGCACTAGATTAACTGCTGAGCTTCAATAGTTTGTATCACTATCACTGCACAAACAGCAGAGTCACAAAGAATTACATGTTTTTTATGCTCAAAAAAGACTAACTACTCAGTTCTAATCTCCTTTTATCACCAAAAATTACAAATGGACCATAAATAAACCCAACAGCTGATGGTTCCCAGCAATCTCAGATTAATGGAGCAGAAATAAAACTGTTTTTCCTCAATAACAACCTTTACAGGAGTAAAGATAATGAACAAACACACTCATTGTCTTCCAACTGGTGCAACTCCAGCGATCAGCGTCTCTAAACCGCCGAATGTGACGCACTCTCGTGGCCATTTAACACAGCCCCGCCTTCTCGTTGGGTGAGAGTGAGATAAAGAGCACAGAGGGAGGGAGAACTGTGCACACACATACACCATTAACATCCTACCCCACCCAGATGACAGCAACAATAAATGTACCTTCATCCTGAGAATGCCGTTAAAAGCCTATGACTATTATAAATAAAAAATAGAAAAAAACACAATACTGTATACAATGCCCACACAGGAGTTGCCTTGAGTTTAGGTTGGTTACCCCAGCAGCTGGACTGGACCAGAACTGCCAGCATCAGTGTAGAAAGGCTTTTTAAAAGGGCACTGATGTAAATCACAGGCTAGTTGTCATTTTTGTTGCTGACATTTGGAATCAAAGCAGCACAGGGAGCCCTGCTCTGCTCCTCCTATTGTTTGAACGGTACAGATGCTTACAGGGAGGTGTGTGTGTGTGTGTGTCTGTGTGAACAAACAATGATCCGAGAGCTCACTATACGGTGTTAAGAAAGGTTTTAATCATATGCAAGGCGTCTCATTGTTACATTTGTCTAAATAAGTAGGCATTTACTGCAGATTCTTTTAATTTGTGTACAATTTTTTTTTTTTTGCGCAGCACAAACCACCCTCATTCTGAACCAGTTTCACTAATTGCTAAGATCCACACTGCCCTCTGCCTGACAAAAAGGTACTGCAACAGAGTCAAACACATCCACAGGACTAAAGAGAAATAATAACAGCACTAAATAGTTTTACGTCTGCATTTTTTAAATCACTTAATAAAAATAAAGATGGACAGCTTTTACTGTTGTCTAATCAAGGAAACTTTGGTCACGAAGCCCATGCCAGTTGATTGGCTGTAAGATTTGTGCACGCTCTGATCAGAAGCACTTCCTGAAAGATGATTGACTCTTGGATCCGAATCAACCCAAATCACCAGCCCCTGAGATTTTAAAGATTTCCTGCATTTTGACCATTTCAATTTGTGCAGACGCTTTGTAGTCTGTTGAACCTATGACATGCTATATTTTATCTATTTTATTTAAATCTCCACAAAAGACATTTCTTTTGTTTGATTCTTTTTTTCTTTTTTTTTTTTCTTTAACCGTGTCCTGTCCAGCAATGTGAAACTCAGAATTGATGTCTGAGTGTCCAAATGAAGCTCAACGGTTTTACTTTCACAAGAGCAGCATAATGGCATTTCACCATGATGCTCCACTTGATAAATAATTAAACCTTTATTATAAATTATTTTGGGATTATTTTGATATAACGGACACGGAGACAGAAAAAGTAAACAAAGAAGAGAAAAAAGGAGAAAAGTGAAGAAAGAGATTGAAAGAGAAACAAGATGATATGAGAAAGATGCATTAAGAAAACACATTTGTAATCTGCCTCTACACCTGCAACAAGAGAGAAAACAAAAACACAGCAACAAAATATATGTGTAAATAATAATAATTATATCCTCACTGAAAAGTACTCAGTAAATTTTATGAGTAGAATATAATATTAATAAAAATATATACAAATATACATACATATATACACATTTAGTGGCCAACGCAGTCCCAACATAGAATGTATCTAAGAAACACCTGGATCTAAACACCTGTTTCTGTGCGATTGTGAGCAAGTAGATACAAGGTTTCTCCATTGGGATGTTTAATAGTGACTGGTGAGACCCACAGACCGGACCACCAAGGCCTGAGGCAGATATAAGGGAGACCAGAGCCAGAGGCCCCGAGAGAGACCCCAAGCGCAGAGCCCCCAGGGGTCCCACCGCAGAAACAGCCGCCCACTCCCCAGAGCGGACCAGAGGAGAGAACCGGGAGAGCCCCCCTAGTAATCCCATGCAGTAAGCCCCCAGGCACAGGCCCCGCTGGCACCGGCTACGCTGGAGCAGATCCGGCCATGGACACAGAGGTCTGGGTCCCCAGGGCGTACCACCCCCCAGCCAAGGCCCGACAGGGCCAGAGAACCCAAGCCCGACCAGGCAGTCACCAGGCCGAGCCGGCACATAGCACCCAGCCCCAGACACAGAGCCACCAGCGCACCGGCGGGCAAAGGCACAACTTTTGTTTGATTCTAGATTCCACAATAATTTCCCAAAATCCACCACTGGTTTTACATTTATTGACTGTAGCATATGCAAAATGAATACATCTGCAATACAATTTAGTTTTAATACACCACTAGAACATATTTTCACTACAGACATAAAATAATTCTGTACAGAAGCCTCAGCTCTTCAAGAACGTGACACGCCATTATTTTAAATAAGCTTACGTAAAACAAAAACTTTAAATGTAGCAATGAGTGGCTAATGGCAGATTAAAGGTGTGTGTCAGGCCTGTGCAGATGTTTGGATCCTGAATAGATGGAGCACAATCGATGGGAATCCTGCAGCGTTCACTGTAAGCTTACTGCTGCATCTTAAATCAATACGCCATTACAAAAACAAGAAAAAACACCAGTCCTGGTCTGTGTGAGCCTCCAGCTCATTTGAATACATAAATAGGCTCTAAATTATAAACTATAAATTTTCAAAAGGTTTCAACAGTGAGCATTTCCCAAGTGAAAGACAAATTTTAAGTATAAACTCTTTGAAAACTATTTGACGGTTTTTAAACTCACTATGAGTACGTGTGCAAAATTCTTTAATAGATCCGATCATGACAAGCGGTTACATGCACCAGGCTTTCATTCTGAAAAGAAGTACTGACATGGGCAGAGTTGTACACTTTCCCTAAAAAAAAAAAAAAACACAACACTGAAGAAATTCTACTTTTGTGATGAACAAACAAAAGTTATGTGTCTTCTGAGCACCTAAAATGAACCTGCACCAGGTTTTAATAATTTTGCAGGCATTACTGCACTCCCTGATTGAGCTACAGGCGAAGCAACGTATGCTGTTTGTCTTCCTTTACTAGATGAGAGAGCAGGAGGAAATAAACATCCTTGAAAGTTCTGTAACCGGTGGATGAAAGTCAGAAGTCATGTGCAGTCAGGTCAGTTTTCCACAACCAGAATAACATGATCAAAATAAACGTGTACAAGACAATATTATTTATTTAATGTTATTTTACCAGGCAAGTCCCGTTGAGATCTCAGATCTCTTTTTCAAGGGAGGCCTGGGCCTGAAGGCAACCTATTGTACAGGTTTTTGAGTGTGGGGGAAACCAGAGTACCCGGAGAAAACCCACGCAACATGCAAACTCCACATAGAAAGAACCCAGGTCTGAACTGGGGACCAAACCCAGGACCTTCTTGCTGTGAGGCGTCTGTGCTAACCACTGCCAATTATAAGTTTTATATGTTGTATAAATGCAAATAAGATTAAAAGAGACTGTCTGCTGATATCTGACCATTCATTTATCACATATCAACTGTAATTTAGCATTTAATTGTTCCAAAATCTAATTTGTTTCTCTTTGGAAATGTGATGAAGCTGTAAATCAATGTATGGTTACTCACTCTATGTCTTTTCTGACAGAACCTAAAAGGTCTTCCCTTTCCCGGATTGCCAAGAAGTTGCCTTTGGTTTTGTGGAATTCTTGTGTGTAATCCTGAACAGTAAAATTCAAGAAGACAACACAGAAATGGATACATTTAGCATTTAGTGCTTTGAAAAAAAAAAAAAAAAATAGATAAAAACATGAACATACAAAAGGTTTACAAAAAAAGAGGAGTAAGAGGAAAAAAATAACTTGTGGTGATTTGTTTATCACACCTGCAGAATGTCTCTGTGTCTCTGGAGGGTGTGCATCAGCGCAGAGTTGAGAGAAGCTGTTCCCGGGGTGTTGGTGTACTCTGCCATCTTATCGTTCACTGCTGTCAGCTGATTGACACATTGGAGATGTGAGAAGGGACAGATGGAAGAAGAAATCAGAAAGTATTAGGACTAGATTTAATTTCACTTACTACTTTCATTAGTCTTTTATTTTGTGTGCCTGCTTTTTTCAAAATAAAACACAAAGTAACTCAAGCATTTTGAAGGAGTGATCTCTATTGTTCTCCAACTCATTAAAAACATAAATTTAGGATTGTCTAATGCAGTGTTTCCCAACCCTGGTCCTCAAGGCACACTGCCCTGCATGTTTTAGAAGTTTCCCTGCTTTAACCCACATGATTCAGATGACTGCAGTTCAACAAAAGCCTGTTAATCAGTTATCAATTGAAATCAGCTGTGTTGAAGCAGGGAAACATCTAAAACATGCAGGGCAGTGTGCCTTGAGGACCAGGATTGGGAAACACTGGTCGAATGTTCCCTCCACATTTAGAATTTACTCACCTTCGCTAGAAGCTGTTCAATCTCAACAGACATGGTGTCAAACATCCTGTCCTGGGTAGAGTTGTTTAGTAGTGGGGCGGTGTCCGAACTTTAGAGAGAGTGAAGAATGATTAGAAAATAAACTTAAAGGTCTTTCTCTTGATTGGACGTGTCCATAAATCATACACTGGTGAAATTAAATACTTAAGACTGACATTAAAAGACTACAGTTTCAGTATCAGAACTCCTGGCAACAAAAAAAGACAGCCTGCTTGCAAAGCCTTGAGTGTTTTACTGTGATGAAGTTTTACAGGTTTAGATAGTCAGATTATCACAAATCATCATCCCTTTACATCTCTCATATCTCCTGGAAGGTTACATATTTAAAGTTTTCAATGGTTGAGGATATGACGCCACAAAACTACAACTTGGGTGACCCCGTATTGCTAAAATAAATATTTGACTGAATCCATCTGTGATTTTACCAAATCATCAGGCATTTTCAAATCATGCATGTGAATGAAAGGGCAGCAGGTGGAACAATCAAGCTACAAGGAGCAGAGGTCATAAAGCTGCAGGACTTCAAGTACTTAGGGTCGAATGTCCAGGAAAATAGGTATTGTGGTAAATCGGTGATGAAGAGAGTCCAATTAGGATGGAGTGAAGTGGAGTTTCTTGAGTGATTTGCGACAAAATGATGGTCGCAAAGATCAAGGTATGAAATGAGATGACGGTTTATGGGCCAGGCTGATGTGCAGAGAAAGGACAGTGGGTATATTGGTACAAGGATGTTAGAGATTCATGAACTGATCGTACGTGTCTCCTCGACGTCCGTCCCTGGAGCTGCTGTAGCTGGTGCACAGTTTACTGAACGAGACCAGTTTTAAGTCAAGCTCATTCTCCAGCTGTCTCGCCTGTTTTCTCAAATCTGTAACACAAACACACAAATATTTTATTAGTCAGTGGTGGAAAATACAGCTATATGAATTCATTATGACACTACACTTAATAGAAGCGCATAATAGGTCATTTAAGCTCATATGTAAGTCTCCACACCATTTTAACTTATTGAAAAATGTATTTTTAACTGTTCAACATTCAGTGGGTGCTGTGGTCTACTATGTATGAATACATAAACGTGTTTTTTGCACCACCAGCTGACGACTTAACTAGTTGAGGCGAAAGTCAAACAACAGAAAGTGCTTAAACTTAATAAATATCCACATATATCTACCAAATAATGAAATGTGGAAAAGGGTACGTGCTCGTTATCATGTAATGACCATATTAGCAAACACAAGTCGGTGCATCGAGTGTTCCAAACATATTCTCTTACATGACGGTTATCATGTTAGCTTGTTGGGAGGTGACTAGTTGTTGGAGAGACACGTACACGTCTAATTCACGGAGGTCTATTGAAACCAAAAGCAGCGACAGTAACAAAGTTCTCCTGACTTTACGTTGTACGGTATGACATGTCGCCGTGTTTGACACTTTAATGTAAACCGAAATAAACAATGCTGGGGATCCTTACCCTCCCAATAGGTGCTGCTTCCTATTCCTGCCATCTTTGTTATTCTGCGACGTCACCTTAAGCTCGGATCACGTGATATGAGAAGACGTACGATATTGTGGGCTTTTAAGGCCCTCAGCTGGGGCTGTCAGGCATGACAGCAACTTTTATTCCCAGGATTGTTAACGTTTCTTTCATGTTAATTTATAGACATTGACTAAATGTAAAGGCCGTTTTCAGCATGGAATTTTTCTCCATGGTTTTCTCGTTTCTCAAAATAACATACACTGTTTTCTCGAGTTAACGAGTTAATTTCCCGATGGTTTTCTTGTGTATCATTCAGTAACCATGCAGACGGGCCTGATCCCCTCAGCTGGTCACAGATAAAGTTTATTATATCAGCAGGATCACTGTGTAAACGCCTGCTAATATCCAGTCGGGCCAGTTGTCTCCATGTCAAGGGCTGATATGAAAGTTATCTGTACAAGACAAACAAATTGCAATTTCAGTCAGTGTAAAGTATGGAAGCCGAAAGCGGCCGTTTTCTACATATATTTATTTTCCATGGTTTTCTAAACATATAAGGAGGACAGTTTTCTCAATCATTCAGTAACCAAGGAGACGGCCTGGTCCCCTCATGAAGTTTTCTATTTATCTGATTACTTATTTATTTGCCATTCTTAACCTATCAACCTATTAATTGTTCATAATTTTGTCATTATGTCGTTATCACAAGAAAACCATGGAAAAAAATTATAAGCGGAAAATGGCCGCTCTGGGCTCCCGTACAAACCCCATTAAGATCGCAGATCTCTTTTGCCAGGGTGGCCTGGGCCTGAAGGCAACCTAGTGTTCATAATTTTGTGTCATTTTTGTATCATTACACAGACTGAAATTGTGATTTGTTTGTCTTGTACAGATAACTTTCATGACAGCCCTCGTCATCTAAGGAGACCTGACTGCAGATCAGCAGGCGTTTACACAATGAACCTGTGCAATAAACTTTATCGGTCACCAGCTGAGGGGATTGGGCCATCTCCATGGTTACTGAATGATACACAAGAAAACCATAACTCTTTATCTCGAGAAAATGGTCCTCGTTATCTTGTGATAACGACATAACGAAAAAGATATGTCGTTATCTCGAGAAAACCATGGGAAAAAATATATATGGAAAGCGCCGCTCTTGGCTTGAAAATGTGTCCTTATCTTTTTTTGTGTATTTTTTCTCTGATTGAGTCAGGAAAACAAAAGCATGTTTGTTTATCGTGATCTACTTTTTTTTTCCTCTTTTCATGGCATGTACATACACACGATATCTGAAAATAAGGGCTTTTCAGACCATAAAACCATGTAATGTGGGCAGTTTTCATGATTTAAACTTACTTATTCCAAATGCTTTTTAAACTCATGTAACATTAAGGTTGGCTTTATTTATAAAACTTGCCATAAAAGAAATGCAGCGTACAAACAAGACGTGCTCTGACATGTTTTATTTCCTTATTTTGTGAGTTTGTGTGCACATCAGCACATCTAAGTTCAACCAAGATGAATCTGAAACTATGCATGTGAAAACCAAAAGTGCACGCTCCACCCTTCATATACATCTGGCAAATATTTACACTTTATTCCAGTTTGTATAAAATTTTCACATTGTGTGACGCTTCCAGAAGTCTACACAAAAGGCTTTATAGACCCAGTATAAGAAAAATAATTTACAAACTTTTCTCCCCGAAGCAAAAGTTAAGAAATATTTTTAGTGAAAATAGCTGGAGATGGGGGTGAATTACTCCGAAGAGGCATAATGCTTTGAAACCAAGCAGCATTTTTTCCACATTTAGAATTTGGAGATCCAGTTCATTTAAAAGTACAGGAACACCAGACTTTTGGTTTTTGGTCATTTACCCTGTTTGGTTTGAGATAAACTCAGCCTACTTTGAGCACAGGATCACCACACAAACAGGTTTCCACTTCAGATATTCGAAACAATCCTCCCACACAAACAAGTTTACATGATTAAATTGTACTCTTTATGCCTTTTATCTCCTCTTTGTTTGGAAAATATTCATAGTTAAGGCTATGCAATATTATGAACACATAGTTGATGCCTTAAAATATAAAAAAAAGCAAATATAGAAGTGTACAAATCTGCCTGTAATCGAGAAGGGATTTTCCACACAGTAAACTTCCTATAACTTAGATGCAAAGGGAAACAAATACAATCTTGTTGTAGCACATTTTTAGGTTCAACATTTGTCGTCATGGCCAGTGATAATGGGAGCTACAGTCCCCATAAACACATTAAAACACCATCGACTCACAAGGCAAAGTTTAATTTGAGCTCAGAACTAGATTCTCTCAGATTTTGAAAGTTTAACCTATTGCAAAAAAAAAAAAAAAAAACTCCCAAAGCAGGATTATTTAGCTTACGTTCTCTGTGCAAAAAAAAAAAAAAAGTATGAATATTGGAATTTAGCATTTGCTTGACCACAATTTCCTCTTTTTAGAAACCTGAGTTTAGAATGAATCAAAAATCATTGTAGTCATAATTATATCATAATTATAATAGTTATATCTGCTGCTTCTGACAACATAACTGGAACTTTAAAATCTATAGAAGCCAAGGCACAGAGTGATGGAGTTGTTCTAACAAATGCTGACATTTTAGCATAACTTCACTATTTTACACCAAAAAAAAAAAAATCATCTAGCTTTAAGCAGTGTTTAAATAAATACCTAGTGATGACATTTATAAGATTCTGGAGACACTAATATAAAAGTTAATTTGGACGTGATGGCTTGACCTGTGAGGCAGGCAGGACAAATAATGACCAAGTATTAGCTTTCGATGGCTCGGAAACAACTGTGTGAAAAATAAAAATAAATGAATGAGAGCAGTTTAGTCAACCAGAAACCAAACGTGAATCCTTTGTTCACTGATTTAGCAGCATTAGCAGCATTGAAAGTGAGAAGAAATGAGCCCTAAAAACTTAAAAAGGCATAACGGAAAAATATGCTTCAAGTTTTTCAAATAAAAACAGAAGCTGCTCATTCTTGAGTCCATTTAGTTCCATGTTGGTAAAAGGTTCAAATCTAGTTGGAGCTCAAAAAACAAAACCAAAAAAAATAAAATACTGAGCTAAACTGGTGCAGAGAGTTTTTAGACTTTGTTAGCGTACAGCGTCTCCTCTTCACTTTCACTGTCGTCCTGAAACTCGTTGGCGAGCAGGGATTTCTTGGCGCCCATGGAGTTGAGCCGCACCTCATCGTCGTACTCGTCGTGGTGCTGCCGTAAGCGGTGGAAGCCGTCTTTCTGACGGTTGGACTTGGCCGCGCACACGCACCAGATGATGCACGCCGTTATCACCAGCGCAGTCATGGCGGCCGCTAAGGGAAAAAAGAAACGAACGACTGAGTTCACCAAATCACAGCCATGGTTTTGTTTGAGATTAAACTTTAAAAAAAAAAAAAGTGATTTTTTTTTTAAACAATAATAAAGTTCCACATAAATAATAAATATTCTGATAGGTGGCCTTACTATAAATGACTGATTTACTGAACCTGGTGGATCCTGTCAATGACTTTTAGATTGAAGATCAAACTAGTCTCCAAAATACTGTTAATATAAGCAGGTCAGCAAGAAGGAAATCTGTGCCTCCATCTTGGTGAGGGATAAGTGGCGTTTTAGTCATCATTAACATGGTAGCAGACCATAAATGAGTTTAAAACCAAATCTCAACCAAAGAGCCTAATATTTGTTTTAATTACACAAACCTGAACTTCCAAAAAAGTGGTATTAGGTTTTTGTTCTGTTGGAAATTCTAGTCGAACACTACTTTACCAAAGGTTGTCAAGCTCTCCAGACTATTTTTTAATCTATTCTTTATTTAACCAGGCAACTGAGATCATAGATCTTTTTCATGCGTCAAGTTGCCCAATATGGTCATAATTACAGAAAAGCAGGAAACTGAATGTGGTCCTATACCAACTAACTAAAAATATTTTACTGGCAATACATTTTCCTTAATGACAGCCAACAGTCTATTTTGTGTTACCTGTAAGTAAAATGTATGCTACATAATAACTATTGCAAACGGTAGACAAAAGCTCAATTTTCTATGTTTAAAAGCTGATGGGTGTGTGTTTTATATAAAAGGTCACATTTTTAGAAATGGGAAAAATACATTAATTAGGTTTAGTTTATTTATATAAGTGCAGTTAACTACAGACACTGATAAAGCTCTGGTCAGATTAAGTAAACATGTAAAGTACTTAAAGAGCAACTATGTACTGGTTTTGTTAAACTGATTACAGCACTAAGTAGTAGCACATTGGGTAACACTCTTGTCCCCAGTTTCTACAATATTATTGTATTTCTATTTAAGTAAAATAAAGCTATTTACATGAACTTTAGAACTAATAATGTTTCAGTGTCTTTCTAGTTCAGTGGAGCACCAAGAACCTTTCATAGATATACATACTTACCCGCACATGCCACAACAAACTCCCTGGGTAATCCAAAGATGCTCTTGTCAAAGTCAAAATCAATGATGATGTAGCTAGCAGCTTCATAAGCAGACACCTCAACCTGGAAAAGAGAAAAAAAATAATGTTTTAGGCGTTACTTTAAACTCATGTACCCACCTGAATGATGACTTTAAAGTATAGTGGGATTTTATGCAGCAAAACCCCCTTACTAAACATAAAATCACATTTCTCTGAACTTATTGGGTGTTAAGAGTTCTTCAATCTGACCCCAGCCAAAATTATTGAAACATGGGTTTGCAGAACTTCACCAGCAGTTGTGGTGGTGGTACATTAGTATATGAGGATGGGCTGAGTATGTAAATTAATTATTGTGGCTTTAAAACTTTAAAAACATTGTCAAACTTCAAAGAAAACTTCATGTTCTCCAACACAGTTGTCTCTTCAAGTGAAGTGAAAAACATCTTTCACCTCTAAGGTCTGCTTTGAAACAATGAGGTCAATTTTCTAATTAGCAGGTCCCACATGCAGCTGTGTCTGGTTAGTTTAATCTGCTACAGGTTGTCTTGTACATCTAAAAAAAAAGTGCTGGTGCAAAACAATCCTATAATATTCATCTGAGAGGTAAATCACTGTAATCTGAGAATGCATTTTCAGTTGATTACTTCATTTTTTCTATGTAGCACAGGAGCTGCACCTGTTTTACAAGTTTCATTATTAAAGAACTAGATAAAAAAAAATAATAATTCTAATCTGGTCAAATAACAAGATGGCAAGTTTTGTTCCCCGTCTTTTGTCGCCTTATGTTTTAGGGTGTGTGTTGTTTTATTTTCTATAAATTATCTAAACAGTAGAGATCGTTGTCACTTCCATTTTCAGACGCATGATGCGTTCCTATGAGCTGAGGCAGAGCATTCGATGTCCTAAAAAGTATGGGGAGACGATTAAGGAGAGGAAGTGCATGTTGCCTCCAGCTTACAGTTTGGACTTAATGTTCGAGCAGCGAGACCCCCAGAAACCCCTGGACGAGAGGTATATAAGGAATGCTGCTGTGATTCCAGAGCTCTCAGATCTGCCACGCGGCGGCGCCGAAGACGGCGGCACTGAGGAGAAGAGCTACGACGGCCCTCTGATGATCCACGGTTACACGGCAGCAGACTACCAGAGGACATATCACTCGGTAGTGGACCCCGTGCTCTACAGACCCTGCAGGAAGCTGGCATCTTACAGCTTGGCGCTCGGCTTCACCATCAAGGAACACCTGTTCGAAGAGCTGGCCTACCCGTCCCTGCAAATTTCAGAGCGTCCTGATGGAAAGGTGGAAGTGACGGAGAGGTTCTGCATACTTCGTCCGACACCTTTCATAGACTGTAAAGGGGAGCAGTGGTAAAATTCTTTCAAAGACTTTCTACAGTGAAAAATGTGGTTCTTTCATTTGTAAATTAATAAACTTTATTTTTCTCAATTTGGGGTTCTCCTTGTTTTTGAACTGTTTTATTAAAGTCAAGCTTTAAAAAAAACTACCTTGGAAACTACTTTTTTTTCTTCTCAGCTTCAGCACCAAGTTACACAAACATTCAAGTTTTCTCATTCTTTCCTAAATAATTTTAGTTTTTTACGTAAACGCACACAGAAACACTGTCAATAATGTGTTTAGGTCTTCTAATGATATGGAAGTGAGTTTTCATGCAGAACTAGACTGATTTAATTTTCAGTTTTCTTTTTAAAATAACAGTAACAAAATTTAAAACTTACTTAAATATGATATAAATACAAAACTTTAACTTTTAGGTGATATTTATTTCAACGCAACAATAACGATCCAATAAATTTTCAAGGTGCACATAGAGTTCTTATTATATGCAAGAGTGTTTTAACTGTTTCATGAGCCCTTGCCCTTTTTGACTTCATACACTGAATGTTGAAGCTCGGCCAGCAGATGGCGCCATAATTGATTATATCAAACACTTCAAAGCAATGAACGCTTCCTTTCATTTAACATAATTTGTAAATAACCAGTGTTATGGTCCTCATTCTCCTACAAGTTTTATACATTTCCCTGCTCCAACACCAGTTCAGTTCAGTTTTTATTGATGTCACTAAATATCACCACCTGACTTTTCAACTGGTGTATTTCCAGACAATATGAAAACAGCCAAAGTGATTCCTCTCTTTAAGAATGGTGAGAAATGTATGTTTAATAATTATAGACCAATATCCTTACTACCACAGTTTTCAAAGATTTTAGAAAAGTTATTTGTGTTTAGTACCAGTCAGTATGGGTTTAGAGCTAATAATTCTACATCAATGGCTCTCATGGACTTAATAGAGCAAATAACAACTGCCATGGATCAAAAGCAGTACTGTGCTAGTATTTATGTTGACTTGAAGAAAGCTTTTGATACCATTGACCACAATATTCTACTTGAAAAACTGAACAAATATGGTATTAGAGGACCAGCACTACAGTGGGTAACCAGTTATTTAAAGGATAGGAAACAGTTTGTACAAATAAATAATACAAAATCTGAATTAAGTAGTATCACATGTG
>JARVJO010000330.1:12571210-12590770 GCA_031762555.1 Cynodonichthys magdalenae
AATAAGATTTTTTCTTCTTCTGCTACCTTTCATTTAATTTAAATTATGATTTGTATTTTTTGTTGTATGTTGAAATTTTGTTGTTGTTGTTTTTTAAATGAATAAAAAATAAATGACAAATGACAAATGATACGAACAAGAATTTTGAATCAGGTGAGTTGAATCAGGATTACGTCTAAAACATAGAGACTATCAAATAACAGCTCACCTTAAACTGTTGTTGCTGATATCCATCAGCAATGGCTTCAATACTGTAGTTGCCAGGAGCGAGGAGGACGTGGAAGTAGCCTTCCTTAGAGGTGAAGATTTTCATTTTTCTGTTCAGGATGATGCTCGCGCCAGTGATTGGTTTCCCACTTCTGTCCTTCACCAAGCCTCGTACTCCTTTATGTACCTGGGTTGGAGTAGACAGAAAGAGGAATGTTTTGTTTTTATTTTGCCAGGACAAGTGGTAATGGAAATGGCTAGTCAAATAAAACAAACACTACCAGTTCCATAAAATATACACATAAAGGTAAAACTGTGCAACAAATCCTCAGCTCTGCAGAAAAAGATCGCTTTGTGAAAAATAACATTTTGGAATAAAAACTGCTGCTGCTCAATAATATTCTCTACTATTGGAAAAAGATTTCACATTTTTAAAAAGGAGAATGAAAAATTACATAATAATGAACTTAGAATTTTATATGCATTCAGTTATTACACAATTACATTGTCACATTATTCGTATAGATACTTATTTCATAATGTTTTATTTATTTAACTATGAACATTTTGGTGTTCCATATATATATCCCCTGTTAAAATAAACTTGAATAATTATTATAATCAATGGTAAACAGGTTATTTCAGTTGAGAGTAAATAATGATGTTACAATAAAATCCCACCTCCACCAGCATGCTGAGGAGAGCCTTCTTGTTCTCGTTCCAGAGTGTGACCAGCTGATCAACAGGAGGGAACAAACAGCAGCCTGTATACACTGTGATTTCCGGACAGTGTCCAAAGTCCATACTGAAGTCCTGGAAGGACATGAAGACATTTAGACAATGGTTAGTATCTGACTTTACTGAACAGACATAAATAAAGACCCAGCATTACGGCATGAACACCACCATCTGCCATTTATGTCAGATAATCTGAGATCATCTTATGATGAAAAGGGACACAGCTGTTTTGGTCAAACCTTATAAATGCCATTTTGCACAGCTGCATGAGATCTATTAATGCTCATAGTGCATGTTAAGTGTGACTCAGCTACTACCGCACCACGTTTTAGCTCAATATGTGAATAAATTATAGTCATTCTTGTATTGGCTGTGGTCGTTTAGCTATAGCAGCCATCCTGACACCAAAAGTTAATCGTGCACATCCTGTTTCCTTTCTAAAAGACTCATTAAAATCTATTTAGTTGTTTATGAGATATTTTGCTACCACAAAAAAAAAACTCTTACAGACACAAAACTTTGGCAGTGGACAATATTATACACTTTTGAAATCAGGTAATCAAGACTAAGCAGAACACAAACACACTTGCTTCCAGTAACGGGGGACTTTACCTTCATGCTCCCCATGTGACTTTGTTTCTCTGCTGCTTTCATAACTCCTCCTGGGATGCTGCCCGCTGAAAAGAAGAAGTTATAAGTATAAGAACTGTAACAATGACTGATGTAATGAGCATAAAACTGTCTTCAAATGTCGTACTTTGGCCATTGTTAGAACATGAAGTATCTCCAAGCTGCATCTTTGGGTGGTTGTCGGCGTATGTCTTCGCCAGGTACTTCAACGTGGCCTCATTTTCAACTGCCAAATAAAAAAAGACATAATTTAATTTTAATTTTTCACACTATTGAACGAAAAATAGGCAAACACAAGAATACACTGCGTAGACATGTTACCAGTTTGAACAGGCTTGTCGTAAGGGTAGGTGACAACCAGGGCACCTCCATCCAGAGTTACAGACAGAGTGAAGTCTCCGTTTTGAATAAAGTTCATCATCGCATTCGTCTCAGGTTGGGGATCAGTCATGCGTTGTGATTCATTACCTGGTAATGTAGAAAAACAATTGGAAAACAGAAGAAACCACTTTAAAAGCAACCCAGTTTTGACTTTCATTGATGTACAAAGTTGAGTCAGTACCGTACAACTAACCAAAGAAGTCTCTGTCTAGATCCACGCCGTTAGAGTTGGCCAGGCCCCGGGTGGACGTGCACTGCTTCTCACTAGCCTGCTCTCGGCCGTCGGGGTTGACGGAGGGCACGATAAAAATTCGAGTCTCGTTTATGAGCTGGAGTATAAAAAAAAAGTTAGAGAAAAACAAGACATGTTTTCTGTATAATAACTCTTTTTAGACATAAATGAATAGTTGGAGCAAAACTGCTGGCTGTCCAGACCCTGACCTTGGTGATGGCTGGGTTCTTGTGGTAGTTAATGCACAGGAAGGTAGCAAACTCCAGTAGCAGCTCTGTGCCCACAGGTGCATTCCCATGGAGCCCTGCCACAAAGCGGATCTTTGGTTTAGATGGCTCACTGTCTTCTGGTTTGCTGGAGATTTCAAGCGCATAAATTGTTCTGTACTCCACACTTCGGCCCAAACTAGATAAAAAAAAAAAGACAGAAGAAACCAGAATATTAGAATTTTCATAATTAAAGTTATGAAACTGAGAATCTCTCATTGGCTTTTTTAGCACAGAAAATATAATGCACGGTATGCAGTTAAATGTTTAAAAAAGATAAAACCTGCTCACCTGTGTAGTTTAGTAATATTGGCAAAGTTGAGTGTGAGGCCTCTTAATATGTCGGACATGTCTTTAGAGCCTCTGTAGTGGAGGCTGTTGTCAGTGGCTGTGCTCTTGACCAGCTGCTTCAAACCTTCGTTTAAAGAGAGCTCATTGATTAGGACCTGGAGCTCCTTTTCAGATGGGCTCGGTGTGGTCTGGGGACTACTGGTAGACTGGCCATTATTGTTTGAGTCAAATCGAGCCAGTCTGAAGTCCAGTACCTCTGCTCGATCCTTTGAGACTGTGACATAGTTCAACACAGGGTTGTAGCTATGTAAACAAAAAAAAATTTAATTTAAAGAAATTTTACAGTACATTCTTAGTTTGTTCTTTCATTTGAAATACAAGTATTACCCTGGGGCAGAGGTGGTGACAGAATAGGTCCCAGGTACCAGCAGTCTCCAGTAGTCTCCAGTCTCAGCCGTAGTGACATTGTGGTCAATTCCCTCCACGCTGATGGTGGCGTTAGGAATACCTGTACCATCTCTAGAGTCACTAACTGTACCCTTTATTCCAGTGTGAACCTACAAGAAGAAATAAAGTAAACAAAAGCGAAGGCAGAACCTCCAAGAGTTGTCTTGTATGACACTGGTCCGAAGGTAGTTTTTACTACCTGCTGGATGAACTTCAGCATGGCTCGCCAGTTTTGTTTCCAGTATGTTGGCAGGTCCTTAGCCCAGGGGTACTTGACACAGCCCAGCTCAATGGTCACCTCAAAGCAGTTGGTGTTGACATAATTCCAGTCCTGCATGCCACCTGGACATTAAACAAAATTTTTCAAACATGCAAAATGTGTGAAATGTGAAAACTCCAAAAAGTCAACTTTAACCTGCATTCTTTACCAACTACCCAGCAGATGTATATTATACTATCATAGTTAGAAGAAGACAAATAAGCTTTTAAAAATGGTGTCAGAATAACATTCATTAATTCTGAATATGGTGGTCACTTGTTACGTTTTTGCCAATTGCAATTTTGAAATTTAAAAACAGATCAAATCTAACTCTATAATGAACTAATGGTAATTTTATTTCTGTAAAGAGGAGCTTTACAAGAAAAGATCTGCTGGAAGCAACAAAAAGTGAAAGATGCAAAACATACCAGGAACTGTGTACCACTTAGCACCATTAGTGATGCCATCCTCGAAATACTCCTGAGGGTACAATTCCTCACAAGGGTGTCCACTGTGCATAATAGGACTTTGCTGTATACAAATCCAACACAAGTAAGAACCAAACAATGAATGCTTTTATTGCTCAGGTTCAAAACAAGATGTATCCAGACGCTTAGAAATAGATGCAGCACTTTATTGCAACAATTTGTTCTTAAAAAAATATATATAAGAAACAGACTTTATTTAAACCTAAGTGTAATCCCAAAGCAACAGAGTCAGTTTACCTCTGAGTAGGCTCTTGAAATTTGCTTAAAGACCTCATCATCAGGTGACTTGCTGTAATGACTAATTCCTTCTTTGTCATCATCAAAGGGGTAGTTGACCACCAAGGACCCTACATTACACAAAAACAAAAACAAGGAGAGCAAAACAGTTAATTCCTAAGAATAAATTTTGTTTTAATTATTAGGTTTTGAACTGAAGAAATAAAGTGAGATCGTACCTCCATGGAGGTTGGCGGACAAAACAAAAGGTATGCTCTTCACCCATTTCATTACAGCCTCAGTCTCTGGCTGTCTGGGATCAGTGATGGTGACAAACTGGTCAGGAAAGTTGCGGTTCAGGTCGTATTTGTTGCTGTTGTTGCGTCCTTTGTAGCTCCTCATGTCACCTAAGAGGAAGCCAACCGGAGAAATGAGTCATCAATAAAAATATTGTATGTTAACTGAAGCATGTTCCTGTTTGAGGGTTTAAATGACCTCAACTCTACTTCCTTTTACACATCAGCAGTAATTATTGACTTAAAGTTACTGCCAGACAGAGAAGTGCTTAAACATTAAACATTGAAAAAAAGAACTTGAACCATTCTCTGCCATATTGCACATTTGTTTGGTTGGTTTAGTTAGTTTGTTAGTCAGTTGGTTGTTAGGTCAGTTGTACGTATGCATGTACAGATGGTTGAATTGATGTATGGATGGACAGTCAGGTGGTCAGTTGGTTGATTCATTGCTCAGTCACATTTTGTTTGTTGGTTTGGTCAGTCAGATGGTTGTGCATGAATGTTGGGGTAAATTTCCTATTAATCCAGAAGAAATTAACAAAAACCTGAAGCATTTAGTTAAATTATTGTTGCAAAAGAAGTTCACAACAAGAATTTTGTGGCTTGTCTTGTGTTTTTGGACCGACCTTCAGTGGCTTCCTCATAGCCATCAGGATTCATGGAGGGCATGATGTGAATGCGGGTGTTGTTGACCAGCCAGTTGACCTCTGAGTCGGTACCATAGTTACGGCACAGATACTCAATGAGGTTGAGCAATAACTCTCGACCCACCACTTCATTTCCATGCATGTTGGCCACATACTTAAACTCTGGTTCACCTGATCGAGAGAAACCAAATAATTTAAGCAGCTGAAATTATTTTTAGAGGCAATGTTTTAGTTATAAATATGGACAAAGAACAGAATAACTCACCATGCTCGTGAACGTTTGGGTTATCGGAGATGATCATCACATACAGCTCCCGATCTTTCACAGAGCGGCCAATAGAGTAAAGGCGGGTAATGGAGGAGAACTCGCTGTTGTACTTGCGTAAGAAAAGCTCCATGTCGGCATAGTTGTGGTGACGAAATTCTTTGGGTTGGATAGGCTGGTGAACGGGAGGGTTGTTTTTGTTTCCTTCAGTAGAAACCACCTGAGTGTGAGTGGTGTTTAAGTTAGAAGAGACTGTAGTCGTTGGACGACTAGTGGACGGCTTTGAGGTTGTAGCTAGCGTGGTGCTGCCTTCAGTCTCTTCAACCACAGGTGACAAAGTAAAGTTAAGTTCAGTGGCTTTACCCTCCATGACTTGAACACCGCTGACTGTCATTGACAGGTACCTGAAAACACACATAAAGACGAGATTCAAGATGTTAACTATGCTCTAAAATCAACAGCATTGTCCTGGTTTCTTTTGAAAGTCCTTAAAAGGACGTTTGACCCACATTGCAACAGCACTGTAACATGAAGAGTTGACCTTCAACGAACAACTTTAGTTTATGAAACTGTAATGTGAATGTTTGCATTATATACCCTGGAGTGGCAGCTGTGATATTGTACGTCCCTGGAAGCAGAAGGCGGTAATAGTCTCCATATTTCGCGCTGGTCAGGTTGTGGCCAATCCCTGCTACTGCAATGGTGACATTGCTGAGGCCAGCGCCACTGACTGCATCCTTTACAAACCCACGGACGCCGATGTGCACCTGACAGTGAGTAGTAAAATACATAAAATATCTTACTGAAGTGGAGAAATTCTACTCCAATTTTAGTGTAAAATAAAAATACAGAATATTTACCGCTTCTATGTAGGCTATGAGGGATTCCCTGTTAAGATCCCATTCCTTATGGAGCTCAGAAGCAGGGGGATGTTTGCAGCAGCTCAGCTCCATGGTGATTTCAAGACAATTTCCATACATGTAGTTGTAGTCCTGCATTCCTCCTGGATAAGGGACCAACAACGTAAACACACAGCAGCTTAGAAACAGGACAGTGATTTAATGATTCTTTGAAACTGTGGGATTACACATACACACATTTTAAATTATTTTAAATAATCTTTGTCTAAACGTTGATGGTAACTGGAAGTTCTCTTCAGCTGACCCCACTGATGCTAGGCTGGTTTGTTAATCTGAATATATCTGGGACAGTTCAAGTTGGTCTTTGTCCTTTTAATGCTGCTGGTATGAGGCTGTTTAGCGTGGCTACAAGCCAGGGCATCTGTAGTTTGCGAGCCACCGTCCCTTCTGATAAAGCAAACAGGAAGACAAAATGGAGGTCAGGCTGACCGTCGCTGTGGAGCACCAGCAGGCAAAAAGGTTGCCATGCCTGCAAGCTGTGTGGCCACAAAAAAAACAAACCAAACAGCCAAAAATGTTCACTTTTTTCAACTGAGGGTGAAAGAGCTCAAACAGCAAACACGGACAAATGAGTTTTACAAGTTACCAGCCTGCCATCAGCCTCAATGAGTGAGGCAGAAACCAAAACACAAAGAAATTTTGTTTCTGTGATACACAGCAGAGACTAAGTTTTCACAAAGCTGTTAAAGTAGATTTTATTTATATTTTAGTTATTTTGTTGTGATGCATGTAACAGGTCTCTCTTGTAACTGAGTCTCAAGAGATTTTCCTGTATAAATAAAGAATAAATACAAAAATTAAATAAATAAATGTCCCAGGCAAATAGTAAAAAATTACTACTGTAGTATTTTAAATAAATATATAATTGTCACTTGGATTAAAATCAAATGACGACACTTTTTCTAAATTTCTACTTATCCCAAAATAAAGCAATGACAATTCATCCCTTTCAAGCACACGCAAGAAACTGTAGCGTGTGCTTTGACACACCCTAATTTACCACAAAATATACACCATAAATTTCTTTTCAGATGTCCAACAATACAACAAGGTTTTTGTAAACAGTTTATTTTGCTTCAGTATCATGAGACCAGTGGCATTAAAAGATCCTAAAATGTTTTAGGTTGTTATTTCTGGGTCATTATATTGTCCAAACATAAATGATCAACCTGACATTCCTTCTATTTTGTTAGCAGCTAGCTTAATAAAACAAACGGAAAAAAATCAACACGAGGCAGAACGAAGCATGACCACTGAGTCTATTTAAAATAAGGGTGTAGTAAAGATCAGCTTCAGGATACCTTGGAGACTTTAAACTCTGACAATGACAAGTTTCTCACATTTGACAGATGCAGTAACATTTTTAGCTAGTGGCAACATGGCAAATATAAATGGCTTTAATTTGACCACAGGATGTTACCTATGGTCATTTGTAAAGCTTCTTTAAAAAGTTTCAAGTGCAAGACTGATTTTGAAGCAAATTGTCTCCATAAACATCCCACACCTGACAAACACACAGACTTAAGCATCCTGTTCATACACCCGATGTGGTGACACACCCAGGAAACCGCTGAGCAGACAGTGACGCAGAAATCAGAGCAAACAGCTAAAACCTACAAGATAGCAAACAAGGATGACAACCAAACCGGACATCTTCAGGGCTGAGCGGCAAAATTCAATAAAACAAAAGTACGCTCAAACACCCAAAAGAAAAACTGCTTCACTGATCATTTCCATATGACTGCCAGCAACAAATTAACATCTCTGTAGCTTGAGGATGTTACAGCCATTGAATTATATGTAAAGTCATATCCTGGTTCTGTTTTTTTGTGAGTATTTCCTGCAATAACACCTAAAAATGACTTTTAACAAGTGATCCATTAAACCTCTAAACTAGTTTGCTATTTGAACTTAAAATAATATTAAAGCCACTTTGATCCCGAGGTCTGTGTGAACCAATAAAAACCTTCCTAAATCCGCATGAGTCAAAAGATTATAGGTTAAGATAACACGTTGTGATGAATAAATAGTTTAAGCAAACAAAATAATCCTCTGTTCCTGACTCCTGCCGTACTTGTCTCAAAGTCACACAGTGTTACATCAGCTGCTGCTAGTCTAGTTTTAGCTCAAACTTGTCAGACAGCTAAAAGCACCGTCTGTTCCGTCTTGCAGCTGAGAGGTCCGTATTAACGATATGTGATTTTTTTTTTCTCTGCATGATAACATCTGCTTTAAATAAGAAACT
The DNA here is from genome assembly GCA_031762555.1 of Cynodonichthys magdalenae. Taxonomy (NCBI): domain Eukaryota; kingdom Metazoa; phylum Chordata; class Actinopteri; order Cyprinodontiformes; family Rivulidae; genus Cynodonichthys; species Cynodonichthys magdalenae. The sequence goes on from JARVJO010000330.1 coordinate 12,579,739, forward strand.
GCTGTCATTTCTCAACATAAGATGATCTTAGTTTAAATCTGTGGCATGAGACAATTCTAAAAATAGAGAGTCATTGATTTTAAACAGCTGTGGTCTTGTGTCGGTTCTACGGCGCAGCTGAGAACCCCCAACTAACGGGTTGTTGTTACCCGGATGAGTTTACAACATATCAGGGAAATGGGTGTTGGAATCTGAAGCTTCAGAGTTTTACAGAACCGCCCCTAAGCCCTGAGAGAAGCTGACGAACATGAGGAAAAGTAGGTACTGCTCAAGTTTCCAGCTCTTGGTATGGGGAAGAACCCAAATTATACAGAAGCAGGAAATGCATCACAAGCTGCATTTAGTTCAGCTGGTATTTAACATGTATTTACAGGACAGCTGACTGAGGTGGATAGCTGTTTGTCATGAGTCAGGAAGGACAGTTTTTAAAAAAATGGTTTCTTTAGCTAGTATAAAACAAATAAGCATTATACAAACTCAGTTGTAATAAACTGAATCAAGTTAACTGAAGTGGATAACTTTGGAAAGACTTTTAACTGACAAGACCTTAATTTGTTTATGAATACTCTATGGAGCCCCGGAGCTCATTTGAATATTAATTTGACTTTGAATTGGGTTCAACAGTTCGTACCGTATGATGCAAATCAGCTGAGTCACACAATCGTTCCAGGAGCAGATAAAAATCGACATGTGAACCAACAGAAGCTCTAATAGAGGTCTCAAAAACTAAACTTTACTTTGGGTTCTTACACATTTACTGCTGTGGGTGACATTCATACTTTCATTTTAACAAAGAGGAACTAAAAGAGGGGAAATAAAGCAATTAAACATACCTTAAAGTAAGCTTCCTGCCAAGTAGATTGAAAATAATACTGAACACATCTGCTTGAAAAAAAAAGACTTTTTTTGTTTCACAAAACTTCAGTAAGTTGTAAAACACACTGAAATAACTTGAATCTCCTGAACCCTGGTTCATACAGGACTCCGATCAAATTTAAATTTGAGCAACAAGGTGACAAACTTTCTTTTACGTAACGATGACATCATCATGAACAGATTTGATCGATGAAGCTGGTCTCAGTCCAGTGTGTCCCCTAGCATTGACCAAAAGGGTTAATGCCCCCACCCCCCCAAAACTGGGCCTTCTCTATCCGACCAAATCTCACTTTTGTGCACACGTAGATAAAATACAACTAGTGCTTTTATTTTATTTTTTCTCACAAACCAGGAACATGTGATCCCTCACTGTAAAGAAAAAATGAGCATTTGAGCCTAAATAATATACAGTACACTAGAAACAAAAACAAAAAAATAGAATATCTTACCTGGTACATCATACCAGTGAGCCCCGTTCGTAATGCCATCTTTAAAGTTCTCTCCAGGACTTCCGGGACAGTTGGGTTGACCGGTCTTCATCACGGGGTGATTCTGAGCATACACCAGGGCCAAGTATCGAAACAAGCTGTCATCCTCCGACCGGCTGTAGAAGCCCATTGTCGAGTGGGAGGCCGAGTCATCGAAGGGGTAACTGGCAACCACCGTCCCACCGTGCAGGTTTGCCGACAGAACAAACCTAAAGAAGAAGGTGACAGATTTCAGTATTAGCTGCACAAACTAATTTAATTTAACAGTATCAGCTGGTGAGAAAATTATTCAGACCAGCACCAGCTAGTTATTGTTTATCATATTTTATAGCATTCGCTGCTAATTATGCTGCAAGAAACATAAACATGTTATAGCCAATGGAATGCAGATAATGATGCTATTGCATCATTTGAGGTCATCATCATCACATGTTTGGGAGTAGAGAAAAAAAAACATCAAGCGGATATGAAAATAAAACAATTAAAACCGGTTCAGCAAAACAATGAGTTACAAAATGACTTCGTGGTTCACGCCCAAGATCTTTTTTTATTTTAGTTGTTCCAAAATTTTAGTTCAGTTCAGTTTATTTATATAGCGCCAAGTCACAACAAACAAAAACAATCAATCTAAGGAAGAAAGCGGATCACACTGAATCTTCACTTCATCACAGTCTCCATCACAAAGTTTGATTAGGTTTCAAAAACGTAGACATAACTTTACATTCAGGATATCTCTTTAGCTCATTCTTCAGTGTTTTGTTTTTTATTTTTGTCACAAATCATTTAACAGATGCTGACTTCAAATGTATTAATCAGGTCAGTTCCACTTCTGAATTACTACCTCTCCCTTTCAAAACTTAACTGTTGGTAACTAATACATATACTGTAGAACAATATAGACAATAGATTTTGGAAGAGCTGCGGGTTTTGAAATTCATCACGATGAGTTGGCAACTTTAGGTGTTTTAACCCGCCCATTCTGAGCTTCAGTAGTTTTAGTTTATAACCTGGGTCAGAATAAAAGATGGAAAGAGCAACACGAAATCAAATACCTTGTATGTAAAAAAATACTTTAAAAACATGCTGCTAATTTCCTGGTAACTTCCAGGAAATTAAACATCATTAAGTGATGCTTGCAGGCTACCAGGCTACCTTTAATCACAACAGTGCAGGTACGGCTTAGACATTTTTACTACCACCCCAATACAGAAAAACTTGAATAAAATGTAAATAAAAACAAAATGCAATGATTTGAACAGTTCAAAATTGAAATGGACACAGTTTAGCTACGTCTGGCTGAAATATACAAGACTTTTCCTAAAAAAGATGTCACCTGGACGGGAACCCACATTGTTCTGAACACCTGTACAGTGACCTTTTCAGTTATTAATACACAGGTAAAATTGGACACAACACCCCTAATACACTCACAGCTATTCCAGGTATTTAAGACTGACGTTCAGCTCAAGTCTTTTGGTCCTTTACACCTGCTTTTCTATTGACTTTGAATACAAATATACTTATAAATTAGCTTTATTAGTGTTTTAGAAAAGAAAAGAAAAGAAAAGAAAAGAAACAGACTTTATTGTCCCGCAGAGGGGAAATTCAGGTGTAACATCAGCATCAGATATATAGGTTCACACAAAAAGTTCTAAAGTGTTAAAAGACAATATATAGGAAATAAGAAATAAGAATTAACAATAGCAATAGTAACAATAAAATAATATGATAGATGTGAAATAACAGCATAAAACCTACTATTAATATAAATAAATATTATTTTATGTTGTGATTATGCAGAACACAGTCATAAACACTGCGTACAATAAATGTATTTCAAAATGGAAGTAGGTATGAATACATCTAGACCAGTGGTTCCCAATGACAGGGTCAGGACTCCACTGTTTTGAAACATCAAGGTGGTGTTTTGAAAGGATCTTGATAGGATTTTCAAAATGAATTACATTTTGACATTTTTGTCCCTTCATTGTTACAAAAGAGTGAGGTTAGTGTACTTAGAAATGAATGAAATTGGCATAATAAATATTGTTACTGTGTGCTTGTTTATTTGACCCAATAATGTTAAACATCCAAAAATAGTTGGGAAAACAGGTCTCTGCTGCTGTTATTTTTGGGGTCAAAAACTGAAAGGTTTGGGAACCACAATGCATCACAAAATACTCACAGACTGACAGTACATTTCTGCATTAATGGAGCCTTTCCAGGTGTGCAAACTGTCCATGGATGCAGGCACTAATTCAGGTGGTAAATTTGTTCACAAAGGGGAGATTAAAGTTTACAATTGCAAGTGCAACTTAGTCTTACAGACCAGAATTTAAAAACAAACTGCACACCAGGTCAGGTATACTTGTAGTGTTCTTTACTTTTTAGGCCCCAGAGGTCCAAACATGAAAAAAAATAATTAAGCAGAAATTACTTTTTCCTGAAGCATCTTCTTTTTCTCTAATCAGTGAAAACTTAAAGATAGTCCTAACCATTGATATATATTACAGTAATATATAGCAATGGTCCTAACCTTACAGAAATGTAAAAAGGATTTTCTTATTTATAATTGTAGACCATTTGGCTTTGTCAGGTTGCTCAATAACCAGGACTCTCCAGATCCCCAAGAGTGAGCTAAATATTGACTAGAAATTGGTTAAGATGAACAAAACATGTTTTTAAAATCAGTAGAGGCTGAATGTGTGTTTAAAAACTCACTGTTTCTCTCTAATCCATCTGATGACAGCCATAACCTCAGGTATTGTACTCGGCTCCTCAGAGGTCTCATCAAACTGGTCTGGAAAGCTCCTGTTCAGATCTTTGAATTTGGAGTTCACTCGACCCCCGTTCTCCCCTTCACAGTCCCCCTCCTTGGACCTCTCAAACCCGTCTGGGTTCATGCTGGGCATGATGTAAATGTCGGTGCTCTTCACCAGCTCCGTGATGCGGGGTTCCACTCCATACTGAGTCAGCAAATACTCCACCAGGTAAATCAGCACCTGTCTGGACACGGTTTCGTCTCCGTGCATGTTCCCGACGTATTTAAACTTGGGTCTCCCTGGTGAGTCCCTGTCGGGGTCCAGCGTGATCCGCATCACCCACAGCTCCCTGCCGTCCACGGACTGACCTATGCTCGACAGGTTCGCTATGTGAGGGTGACTCTGCGCCAAAGACCGGAGCCGTTCGGTCAGGTCCCCGTAATGGTAGTATTTGTCATAAGTTTCTACCGTTTCCCCCTCCGAGGCACCGGCGCTCCGGGCTGCTGGCCGCCGATGATCGGCGACAGCCGGAGGAAGAAGAAGAAAGGAGAAAAGTAGCACCAGCAGTTTCGACGTGGTTAGAAGAAGCTTCTGAATATGAACCATGTCGATTTAACATCTATTTCTGTACCAAAACTTTAAAAAAATATTCAGCAGAAACGTCTTTTTCCTTTCTTCCTTTCTTTTTTAAAGGTGGCTGTCCAACAACAGATGTTTTGTTGCTGTCAGAACAACTCTGGCCTTCCTGTTTCCATCTACTTCCGTTCACCTCGCGGGGCAGAGCTTTAAAGTGACGTCACGATTTAAAGGGCCATTTCAATCATTTTGATGCGTGGTAGAGCTGGTCGGCAGGAAGCTCTCCATCAGTACAAAAATAACTTTTTCACTGCCAGCACAGCCACAAAGAGCCGCCTGTGTCTCCACGCTGAAAACCAGTTATTAAATGTTTGGTATTGTTGTTCTTAAAATGAGCTTTTTAGAAAAACACTGCTAAAATAACATGAACTGACAAGTTAGTATCATTTAATTGTAAGGCTCAACAACTCATTGCATTATATTTTAAGGTGTGATCAACAAACTGCAAATGATAAAATCATACGATAAATAAAGGGTGTGACTGAAAACCCTAAACAGTAGGTTTTTGTTGTCAGAATTCTTGAGTTGTGAATCCATACACCTAAAATATCATTTCCAATGAGATAAAAAAAGTGTTTTTTTTCTCATAAGTTCCATTTAAAATGTGTATTTTAGTTACCAATAAAGTGCCTGTTGGAGATATGTGTGCAGAGATTTACAATTATTAATCAGCTTTTTTAATTTTCTTTTTATTTTAATCCTCACAAGTTGTGATGTCTGTAAGATTAAATTCCAAAAAACATGAACTTTTCCAGAGACAAAAACTGAAAACAAATCACAACTCAGAATCCAAGTAGGTTAGCAGCAGACTCATGAATTTGCGTTTATTTTTAGCGGCCAGTTCCTTCTCTCTTCATCACTGGCAGCAGCGTAGTTATCCACAAACATGAGAAGCAATGACTGAGTGAAAACATCATCCTGTCATCACCTTGAAGCCTTTTAACTTCCCCTCTGTCGTTCCTCATGGGCTCATCAGTCAGAAACTTCTCTTCAGCGTTTGTTTTTTCTCTCTCCTCGATTCTCTCCAATGATTTTATTTTGTTTTGGCAATGAAACAGGATTTCTGTAAATAATTTACGTTTAAAGCACCGGAAGATGCTGGAACGACAGGGTGAATGGAGGAAGAAAAAAAAAGAGGAGGAGGTAAAGAGTGGGAGGCTGGGAGAGACGGCTGCAGGCCTCACTGCTGGATCCGACGCAGCGACTGCACCTGGAAGGATTGAGCGTGGGAGCCCCACTCCCTGTAGTGTTTGTACTCGCCGCCATGGCGATCACACTCCATGATGTACTGGTAACCACGGTAACCTGGAAACTGGTAGCACACCCATCTGGAGGAGGAGAGAAGAGCAGCCACTATAAATACAGGAAGTGGAAATGAAAACTAAGTAATTTAAATATAATGTAAAGTTTCCTGATGTAAACACACATCGGCAACCACAAGCTTAGCCAGGCACTCAGATAAGACTCATAAAATGAACGAGTTTTCTAAGGGGCACTTCTCACTGAGAAGAGAAGCACATTAATTCATCCAGAACAAGTAACCTGTGATGATTCCTAAGATCAACGGGGTGCAAACAATGACACGTGGTCATAAATAGATGGGCAATGTTGTGTTTAATTGCAAAATAGTGGCAGCTTTGGTGCTGCTGGAAGACATCGCTAAAAAAACAACTGTGTGTGTGTTTTTAGAGGTCATTTTGACATGCTGGCACTCAATAATTCTTTGCAAAACTGCTCTAACATTTACAGCTTCGCTCAGACCATCATTAATCTTCGCATATGGTGTTTTTACATTTTTACCAGTGCTGTAGAAAGTACCTGAAAGTGATACTTGAGTGAAAGCACATGTATCTTACCTTAAAATTATACAATTTTACATAAGTTACAATCTCCTCTAACAATATTCCTTGAGTAAAAGTTTTAAAGTATCTGATATTTACTGTACATACATATCAAAATGTTTTACTGACACAAATTGGACTAAAAATTAGAAGTATTGGTTGAGCAATTAGAATTTCTGGGAAGACATTTATTGTGAGGTGTTAACAATAAGCCAAAATGAAAAAGAAGTAACGACTTTCAACTACTTATACTTTTCTAAATGTAAGTAGTAGAAAGTGCAGATAATTGCCTGAAAATATAAGGAGTAGATGTAAAAAGTCGACTGAAAATGAATTACTCAAGGTAAGCATAAATAACCAAAATTTCTGCTTAAGTAAAGTAATTAGTAAGTAGTTTTAATTTGTACGGTAGGTACTTGTTCCGTATTTCTGTCAGAAGCCTGGCAGGAATGGTTGGGTGTGAGTTTGGAGGCTGAGACTTACGCGCCGCTCTGAACCTGCATAGATCCGATCTCGTTGTTGCCCCAGCCCATGGCTTGCAGAGAGGGGTAGTCATCGTTTATCTCCCACTGGCGTCCCATGAAGTTCTCCTTCTCAAACAGCACCATCTTGGACTCCTTATGGTTCTGTTTGTACATAAAAGAACTCTTTTATATACATATACATCAAAACTGAATGAAATTCACAAATTCTAATTCTGTTCTTGAGACCTTGTGCTCTATTTCGAACTCTAATAGGTGCAAATTTGGGATGGTTCTGTTTTTACTGAATCCCATTCTTCATTTCAAGAAGCAACTTCAAAATTCAATTGAAGGAGAGATAATAGCTGCTGGTTTGGAACAAAAACGCACTGCAGAGCAGATGGGCCGGAAGGACATCATCCTCTCGATGTGGTAGGCATTGCTGCCGCTCCATGACTCCCAGTGAGGATATTCTCCTCTCTCCAACACAAACTGCTGCCCACAGAAGCTGGAGTGCTCGTATCCTGCCCAGCTGTCACCAACAAACAGTCACATGTTACTGGATCATGAGATCGATCATGAAGAAGACTTATTTCTAAAAATATGTCTAGGAAAAGTTTTGAGTAGTGTCTTTCAAGCACAAATAGTTTAAAGCGATAGTTCAGAGCTTTTGAAGTCAAGTTTTGTTGAATCTAAATAGCTATTATCTTACCTGTTGTAGATAGACCGTTTGACTCATGACTGCAGAAATACAGTTTAACTCTGATCAGATTGGCAAGAACATGTTTAAAAAACAATGAAAAACTAACTTCAATTTTTATTTGTGGTTTGATCATGGCTTCATCTGTAGTAATGAGGGAGTTGGTCAGGTTTATCATGATGAAGAAGGAGCTCAATCGAAAGGCAAAGCTCTCAGTTTACTGGTCTGTCTACATTCCAACCATCATCTTTGGTCATGAGGTTTGGATCAGGACTGAATCAACCAGATTCAGTGTCTGAAACAAGTTTCAATCGGTGGCAGGGCTAAGATGTAGAGATAAAACGAAGAGCTGCATCATTTGGGAGGAGTAAAAATGGGTGAGCAAGCATCTCCATGACCCTAGATATTCTTTTTTACAGAACCTGACTTCAAAATACTTGAACAATCCCCTAAAAACAATGTTTTATTAACGTGTTGAGTTTTTCAGTGTACAATAAAAAGCTTGTGGAGTTTTCACTTGGTTTGAACTTACGCCCCACACTCCACCTTGAGGGAGCGGATGTTGTCGATGCTGCACTCCATGACGTTCTGGCAGGCTGAAGTAAACTCCAGGCGCTTACCCTGGAAGTTCTCTTGGTCATAAACTGTGATCTGTAGAGGATAAAACTTGGTGTGTACACATTGCACAGGTCCCTGATGCGACCAGGGCAGACATTCAAATGAAATGCTTGAACTCACCTTCCATGGTCCAAGTGGGTTGGGATTATTCAAAGCCATTCTACTAGGTGTTTCAGAGTGGATTAACTTATAAAGCAGAGAGAATATGTTTGTGAATGTTCATAGAAAAGTTTATTTACATTGAAATGTATCCTGAACTTGTCCCATCATTCTTCAGCTAACTGCATGATGTCACACATGCCAACTTCTATCCCACTCTTTTCTTTTAACGTAAGCACAATCCAGTCTTCCTGTTCATGGTCAGTATGTCTGTGCGTCCCAGTCTATACATTTATACGACTCAGCAGTGTGAGCAAAGATAAAAGACGCAGAAATGTCAAATAACAATGGTTTGCACACTGAGGACCGAGGTAGAGGGCTTACCTGACCGGGCCCCAAAGAATAGTTGTTCAGCGCTCAAAGGGGCTCCACAAAAACGATGTCCCGACCCCCAGAGAAGACAGACCTATTTATACATGCCGGTGCTGAAAAGCAGCCGAGCCTGTGGGGTCGGGGCAGGAGTCAGCACATTGCTGTTCTGCTCATTGTTTCAGAACTGAGCTGCTGGGCTTTAGTTGGCTGCAGTGGGACTGGATGGAGGGCACCATGCCCAGTGCAAATAAGCAAAAGCTTCAAATGAGCTGTTTCCAGTGGGCGGGGCCGAGTCCTGGCTCAACCTGGGTCAGGAAACAAATCAACAAATTTGAATCACTGGGTCTGATGTAAAGAAGAAAAAAAAAATTTGGAGGTCAAGTTTAATGTTAAAATAAAAATAATTGCGCTTTTTCTTTAAAAATCTTAATGTGATGTTAATATTTGGTTTACAAAAATACAAAAAATAAAATAAATTTCTTATTGAACTTTACATTGGACAGTTTTCCTCTTGAAAAATCTCTTCCAAACGGTACAAACTTAAAAAAAATTTGCACAGGAGTAATTAAACTTAATGCATATCACCTGCTGCTTTGCATGTCAAGGTTTAAAACTGTCAACGTAAATAAGAAATACCAAGAAACATGAGGTGTAGTGTTGAATTTTGACCCTAGACTAATTTATTCCATGAAGCCTAAATATTATCATTAACTGTAAAGTTTTTAAAAATTAATGTTTAGTGAAAAAAGGTCTATGTAAGTCATGATTTCAAGTGTTTAAAAATCAAATCACTGTGTTACAAAAAATAATCAATGAATAACACATTTTTAAATAACATGTAATTCATGTATGACACTGTTCTTAATAAATATTTTAGTTTTTACATTCGAGCTGAGCAGTAATTTAGTTGAAGTTATTTGGATCATGAATTCACATCCATCATGCCAAGCCTTACCTTTTAAAAATAATAAGCTGTCAATTGAAAGATAAAAAAAATCATGTGAATATTATTAGAACATGTTCCTTTTGGAACTACAGCATTCTTCTTTTTGTGTCTGTATGTTGTATTTATTCCTATGAAAGATTGAAATATCTCTGATGTGAGAAGTGTTGTTTTGAGACAAGTTTTGCATTCCTGCACAGGTCTCCAGGGACATTTTTGGACACCAGAGCGGTTATTCTTACCTTAGCAGACTAAGATTTTTTTATCCATGTTCGCACTTCAAGTGAGCAGGTCAATCCATTACCAAAGCTGTTTATGATTTACTATAAAACACAACTGTTAGCAGATATTTGCATGCAGGGTCATCAAATAATACAGCTGTAGCCGGTGGTGGCTCAAATTTCTGTCAGCCGTAGCTTCCTGAAGGTTCATTGAAATCCGACGTGGATTTATTTATTTATTTTCATATTTTAAAGACAAAGGAGCCCTGCAATTAGTCTACTTCCCCCTCCCATCTCCTTTTCTGTTGTCCAGGACAGAGAATAAACATCCATGGAGCTCCACGCAGTTAGCTCCCAACTTGTCCCTGCCTACAATGCTTCATCTGTGGATGAGACATTGATCAGCTGTTCTGTGTGGTGTACTGAGCACATAAACATTTACTGAACGTTTCATAAAAATCCGTTCGGTACTTTTTGAGCTATAAGCCCGAGAAGGCAGTGGGGTAATTTGGCTACAGCCATTTGTGTTGAGCTGTCAATCACGATTCCGCACCGCCTGTCATCCGAGGCCCCGCCCCCCACGCAAAATAACGGCCAAAAGTTTGAAACTGAAAAAAGAAAGTTTGAAACTGAAAAAAAGTTTGAAACTAAAAAAAAAGTTTGAAACAAAACGAAAATAGTTGAAACTGAAAATACAAGATGTTTGAAAATTTTTCAGTTTCTAATATATTTTTTTGAGTTTCAAATCTTTTTTTTCAGTTTCAAAATTATTTTTCACTTTCAAAATTATATTTCTGTTTCAAATTTTTTTTTCAAGTTTCAAAATTAATTTTCAATGTCAAAAACTTTTTATTTTGAACAAAACATTTGGCCCCAATCTAGCTCCATAGTATGTGTGTGTGTGTGTGTGTGTGTGTGTGTGTGTGTGTGTGTGTGTAGGTGTGTGTGTGTGTGGACGGGTTTTTCCTACTACGTGGGGAAAATTTCCTCAAAAAAAGCAGCCTCGTGGGGACTG
>JARVJO010000330.1:12597841-12643241 GCA_031762555.1 Cynodonichthys magdalenae
AGGGTTAGGCTGTAAAAAATAATAGAAGTCAATGCAAGGTCCCCATAAAGATAGCTGTACCAGACTGCGTGGGTGTGTGTGTGTGTGTGCGCATATGTGAACATAAAACTTTCTGCTGATGGCAGTGACTGCCCCCTCACACAATGGTGCTGAACAAAAAGAGCAGACAGCCGAGTCAGCATTAATCCCGCCTGAATTAGTAGCGTCACTTTTGACCTGAAATCATGCTCCCAACATCTCGCAGCCAATGAACAGCCAGGTTCCTACTTCTAAAAACTCAGGAGGTAAATGTATATATATATGTCCTCTCTCAGCGGGACTGCGTCCATCAGTCTTCTCAAAAGATCGATCCGTCTCAGGCTTCGCTTTCTGTAAGTGTCCTCTCTCAGGTCTTCTAACTCTCTCTGCTAAAACGCTTCACTAAGGAAAATATTGGGGTTTATTCGTTTATTAGACTTAAAGAAACAAGCAAGAAGTAGCTTTTTTTCTCAAAAACTTCTAACTTTGGATTGAATGAGAGGATTATTTTTATTACATGACGTGGAGCTTGGTCTACTGTGGCACACCGAGATTAATTTAATTAAGTTAATGTGGTACTTTGCCTAATCATCTTACTTTAATATAGGTTTGTTTTATTACAGACTGGTGTTCAGAACTCCCAATGCTCTGAAGGCAAGGAACCAAACTTCAAGAAATGTAGCAGAAAATCTAGAGAAAGGGTACTACTTTAAAGCAGAAGCAGATGAAACTATAGTTTAGTTTGAGATGAGTTAAACTGTAATGGTTGTTTTCCTCCATAAAAATAACTTTGATAAACTGTAATTTATAGCAAGACCTAGATGCACAAAGGAGGAAGTTTTCAGGAACAAGCCAAGCCTATTGTTAAGAAAACTTAGGCTACAAACTGTCAAACTAACAACAAGGGGGATGGAGGCTAACAGATGAGAACTGCAGAAAACCAGGCCGTATCAGGATAATTGATGATTGACAACAGGTGTGCTGATTACTAACAAAATATATATGGTCTTACAGTAGAACCGGAACACAAGGATTATAATCATATCTGGTGACATGACCAAAAAATTAAAAATTTAACAGAATTCAACCAAATTCAAGGATCAATGCTAAACAAAAACTGTAACATCTATAATCTTTGCATCAATAAAAAAAGAGTTGAAGACAAGATTTTAAAAAGTCACAATCTAAAAGTTACAAAGGGTATAAGTTTTAACCTGGACTAATTTCTTGTCTAAATGTTTGCACAATAAGTACAACATTGGTAAACTTGAGCAGTTATTTGTTTAGAAATCCCAACCATCCAGCCATTATCTTCAGCTTGGTCTGGAGTCAGATCTTGGAGGTAGCAGCTTGAGCAGGGAGGACCAGCCACCTCTTCAAGCTCTTCCAAGAGGATTAATTCCCAGGCCAGACAAGAAACATGGCCTCTCCAGCGTGTCCTGGGTCTTGCTAAGGGTCTCCTCCCAATTGGAAAAGTCCGGAACACCTCCCTAGGGAGGAATCCAGGAGGGATTCTTACCAGATGTCTAAACCACCTCAACTGGCTCCTCTGGATGTGAAGGAGCAGCAGCTCTACTCTGAGTCTCTCCTGAAGAACTGAACTTCTCACCCCTAGTCCCGAGTCCCACCGAGTCCAGCAACTCCAAAGCAAAAATTATTTTGACTGCCTATATCAGCAATCTAAGTTTTTCGGTTTGTGACCACAGGTGAATGAAAGTAGACTGACCAGGAAATAGAGAGCTCCACCTTGCAGCTGAGCTGCCTCTTTAGCTCAGTAGACCGGTACAAAGTCCTCATACTGCAGAAGCTGCAATAATTTGTCTGCATTCTCATGAACAAAGCCCCGAGATACATTAACTCCTCCACTTGACTCCAACAGAATCACATCATCATGGAATCCTGAGATCCCTAACTTTTGACTCAGTTGTCCTAGGTTGCTCTGATACTGACACAGTTTTTAATGTTGCATAAATTCATGCACTTCAACTCTTAAATTAATGGGAAATTATACTCAGACACAAGCCCCTGTTGGACTGAATGAAATTGATATTCAGCTGTAATTGCACTCCACCTGGTGTCTACGTTTAGTTGACTAACTGTGATTCTCCTGTTTAGATCTGATCATGTCTCACTCAGGTGCTCAGGGCAGTATTGGCAGCCACTCTGCCATTGGACTACGCAACAACAAGGTACTTCTCCTGACAAACAATAACAACATATATAGGCAATGCTTAGAGTTTCTCCCCTTTTTCCAGATATACCTCTATGAGTATGAAAACTTCCAAGGCCGTAGGATGGACCTGTTCGGAGAGTGCCGTAACCTGTGTGAGAAGGGTTTTGACAGGATCGGCTCCATCAGGGTAGAATGTGGACCGTAAGTGAAAAAAATCTGCCTACACACAGGTAGTACAGTCTGTATTTACCAGAGCTAAACATGTTTCCTCTGCCGACTGCTCAGATGGGTGGGTTACGAGCAGCAAGACATGACAGGTGAGATGTTCATGCTGGAGAAGGGAGAGTACCCCCGCTGGGATACCTGGTCCAACAGCTACAGGTGTGATCGCATGATGTCGGTCCGACCTGTTCAAATGGTAGGTAGGCTGTCAAATACATGGAATTTATTTTTTAAATCTTCTACTACAACATCCTGAGGAAATGCAAGAAAACTGTTTGTGGAGAAACCTGTTCCTTTTATTTCAGGACCCCCAAGATCACAAGATTTGTCTGTATGAATGTACAAACTTTGAGGGTCGTAAGATGGAAGTGTGCGATGAGGATATTCCGAGCTTGTGGTCTTACGGCTTCCAGGACCGTGTTGGCAGCATTCAGGTCACCGGTGGGACGTGAGTAACTGTGGTGCTTTAAAGTAACCGTTCAGGTCTTTTGAGAGTGTCTCTGAGGAAAGTTTCTGTCTAACCTATTGTAGATGGCACAGGGTTTAATTTAGCCTTAGGTTAAATCTGGTGCAATACATCAAATGTTTTTACTTTTATGTTTTAATTGCACACTGTCCTGATTAAATAAATAAAAAGTTCTGACCAGATTAACAAGCTAAAGGCTAGTCTGAGCATTGAGAGGAGTGCTGCTGTTTTAAAACAACTCTAATCTAATACAAAATTTTCACAGCAGTTCATGACATAAGAGGACAGCAGCAATCAAGTCTGTGGGAACTTGGGCACTATGGCTGCTACAGAACCCCCTCATACTCTTGTAAATGACAAAACACTGTTTAATGTAAGCTTTCCTGACTTTATACATTCTCAGAGCAACCCTTTTGAAAAATATGATTTAATAAGTATGTTCAGACTAACTGTTAGCTTGTCAATCAATAAACCCCAGTTCTCCAAATTGAGGCTATTCAAAGAACTGTCTACTGCAGGTGAGATACTTTTTATATATAATCTTTTCACAAAATATATTTTCAGAAGAGTTGAACTATCTCTATAAGAAAAAAAAATGCAAGAATTTCATCAAACCAGGTTGCAAAAGCATTATTTAGAATGTTAATATTTTACTTACCCTGACCTTAAAGTTAAGTTTATCAAATGTTTTTACAGATGTGTAAAAAAAAGACACAATTGTGTCCTTGTGTTCAGTTCAGTGAGGTGGCTGTGGTGGAGTGGTTAGGGGAGTCGTCCTGGAACCGGAAGGTTCAATCCCCAGTTTCAGACATCTCAGTTGTTGTGTCCTTGGGCAAGACACTTCACCTGCTTGCCTACTGATGGTGGTCAGAGGGTCCGGTGGCGCCGGTGCATGGCAGCACCCGCTCTGTCAGTGTGCCCCAGGGCAGCTGTGGCTACAATGTAGCTTACCACCATCAGTGTGTAAATGTGTGAATGCCTAAAGTGTAAAGCGCCTTGTGGTCCAAGTGAATTTGATAAGGCGCCATACCATTACCATTCTTTGTGTTCAGTTGAAATCTTGTAAATCAACACATTTCTAATGTTAACATATACTAATAGCTGCATATTTATCTGTTTCTCTGCACCTCTACACACAGCTGGGTGGGCTACCAGTACCCTGGCTACCGTGGCTACCAGTACATACTCGAAATGGGCTCCTACAAGCACTGGAACGACTGGGGGGCCCACCACCCTCAAATCCAGTCCATCCGCAGGGTGAGGGACATGCAGACGCACCGCCGGGGCTGCTTTGAGCTGACTGCTTAGACAAGTCTGGGACAGCTCAGAACTGTGACGCTGCTGAACATCTCTCATAAACACCACTTAGTTAAAGGTTTTTGGATGAAGTTACAACTTTTACAGGTGAAATTGAAATCACGTTGGACTGTAAAAAACTGTAAAAGACTGCATGGGATGCAGTAACCATCCTCTTTGTCCACAGGACCCATAAAAAGATTATATTTTTCAATGGGAGGGGATTGATTATTGGGCATTAGTATATGTTTATTAGTTTGTTTTGATTTTATTTGCGATCAAGCCTTTTTTATTTATTTTTTGATTATATGTTTCTAGCAGAAGTTATGCCAATTTTAAGAGAATTTTTAAAGAGTAAATACCAGTGCTCAAAATAACAACCACCATGGACAGCTCTTTAATCTGCAGTAAGATTTTGGAAGCAGGAGGAGGCAGCGTTTCTTCATCACGCCTGTAGGGAGGATTTCACAAAACTTTTGAAATGTCTGTCCAGAAATTCTGGCATTTTACATTTTCTCAGGGATGCTGGCATCTGGGAAGCAACTTTCCAATTGAAACAAATTAAATAATAATAATAATTAAAAAACTACACCTAAAATGTAGTCTTTGATTTCCTTCTTGTGTGTTTGTTTAAATGTTGAGATGTTCAGTATTTAGTCTGACACAGACATGAAAGAATAAATGATTAACGCCTGCAGCTATGAAAGGAAGACAATAATGTAACTGTCTGTCTGTTAGCAAAATATATTTTGAATTACTGAACCGATTTTTCTATAACTCCTTGGATGAGTATCTACAGCTACTTTGGGGTCAACAGAATTCAAAATGGCTATGGGATGCATGAGCATTATGATGGTCCTCAAAGGACCAGCTGTTATTAACTTCTTTGACTAAAAACAGGAAACATCACACTCCTCGTCTCATTGCAGCTGAGCACAGCAAACAAACAATAACTGAGCTCTGCATGGTATTTACTGAGTAGAAACCACATTTTAAACTGTTCTCATATAAACACTGAAAAGTACATGTATGACTGACTAAATGTGAAATAATACAGACATATTATTAAAAGTAAAAAAAAGTTTTACCCACTGTTGAGTTGTAGTGAGTAGCTGTCGTCTTGAATTCTGAACTCTCCCACTTTCTGACAGGAAATTGCAGGTGGCATTTTAGTTTAAATTTACAACTAAGTGGGAAAATCCTGCTTCCCAGTACAACTAGGCATCATCAAAAGTAGTAAGTTTGCCAGCTGCTGGCTACTTTTGAACCCTGTGCACCTCCACCTAGTGGTGAGATGCCATCATTTTGCTGGTAAAATAATCAACGTGCATTATGTGTAGTTTATGGTCAATGCTGGCTTTAAAGCCGCTTATTTTAGGATATTAGTACATATTTGAAGCTTTTATGGGCCACATAAAAGGCTGCAGCTGGCCACATTTGACCCACAGGCCTTGAGTTTGACACACATGCACTAAACGTATCTTAATGAACCTCTTGGAAACTAATCACTGGATGCACATTTGGTGAGCAGGGAGGCAATATGTATTTCTGTAGACACCACGGCTATTGGTTCATTAAATATTTTGCTAACAGACACAGGACTGACTCCAAGAGTTAATGCAAAAGTTTAAAACAAAGATTTTGCACATTGAGTACACAGAACATTTTAGTTCTATATGTAGTAAATTGGTTGAATTATAGCTACTAATGCTATTAATGTGTAAAGCTACAAACACACTACAGTTCCAGCATATATCTGCAAATATAATATATAATATCTGCAAAACCTGCAGAGTTTTAGCCATTTGGGGCTTTTTTTTCAGTTGCCTGTGGCAGCCATCTTGACTCTAAATGTGAATCAGCTCCAGATGTAAATCCAGTGATTACTTCATGCAAGTTTGATCAAAACTCGTCGAGTGCCGCGTGAGATATTTTGCTGACAGACACAGAACATATATCCTGCAGCCAACCAGCAGGTGTTGGAGCAGATGGGAGGGGGGGAGGGCATGCCCGGGTTAAAGCAGATTTGGATTAAACAGCGAGAAAGAGAGAGAGAGAGAGAGAGAGAGAGAGAGATGATTTGGATTTTTTACTCCTCATCTATAAATGTATTTCTTCTAGAAGCTCCACGATGTTTCAGACGCTTCGAGGCAACTAAAAGCCACGACGCTAAAATCATCCATCCTTCCAGCCATCCGAGGAGGTGGAGGAGGAGGAAGTGAGGGGGTTAGATAAATAAATACCTACAGCTTCTGTTCGTGGCTCCGAGCAGAACCGCGTCTGCCGGACATGAAAGTGCAGCAGGGCAGCAACTCGTCAGATATGGGCATCCCGATGAAAACCGAAGAGGAGCTGCGCAAAAACACCGTGATCACACCTGAGGATGTGCTCGGGCTGCAGAAGATCACCGAGAGTGAGTAACCCGGGTTAGTTATAGTTAGCACGGATAGTGTTTAAGGAGCATATGTATTACATTTATTTGTTTTGTAGTTTATTTGATACCTGCGGGAGGAGCTGCATGGTTCAACCATGGACAGCGACACCAGGGAAGACTTTCAGACCTCAGCTTTAAATAAGAAGGACCACTTTGAACCTGTCTGCTTTTAAGTCCGAGCAGGTTTATCCTACAAGCGAAATCCACTTTAGACCTCTGGTCCACAATCCAGTCTACTATAAAACCTCTCAGGATTTTTTTTTTTTTTTTGTTTGTTTGTCTGTCTGTAGAATATTGTACTAGAATATTGTCTCGCGTCAGACTTTCTTGCAGTTCTCCAAGCTTTTTAAAGGTCTTTCAAAGTTTTATCCTCACTGTTTGACCCTTTTTAAGTTAAATGTTCTATTTTTATTTTCTTAAGCTACTTATCTCGTTTGAGCCTAAAGAAGTCTCTAAAACTCAATGAATGAACCAGAGTTTTTTTTTTATATTATTAACTAGTAGCTTAAGCTGTCATAGTCAATTAGCTATGGCTATTTAGCTGGAAAGTAGCTAAAGTTTTCAGCCAGTATGAAACTCTCAGGTCCTGTTTGAAAATTATTTTTACTCTGACTTGTTTACTTTTTAAAATTTTCAAGCATAAATGCAAAATTCATCAAGCTGCTACAATGTATTGTGAGAATTTCTGGCATAAGGGTTTCTTTTAAAAAAGATATTGCATGAAGACATATTGGTCAAAACCATTTTAAGGAAGTTTTTTTTATTTTATTTCTATTCCTCTCAGCTCATTCTGGAAAAAACCAAAACAAAAGCCTGAGTTTTTCTACTCCTTCAGCTCAGCACACTTCACCTCTGAGGTAACAGGTGTCCAGGGTTGAGGTGCGCTAATTATGGCCTCTACACAGATGGAACAAAAACAAGTTGAGCTGTTGCCCTTTCACTATAAAGAAACTTCTCCTTTAAATTGAGCTCCTTAGAAATAGTTGTAGTTTTCATTCAAACCTTTGTTATTTAAACACATTTGAGCAACCATGTCAGTAAATAAAGAAAACAGCAGTAGGGCTGTAGGTATGTAACATACTTTATTGCCTTCTTTGGACTTGGTGCTGTCCCAAAAGCTGCTTTCACAGAAAATCCACAATTAAACCGTTAAAGCAGTTATACAATTCAGGAAGAGATATTACACTTACATCATGTCCTGTAATCAATTAGCTGTTTTATTTTAACAGCTCGCGAGCAATAAAGTTTAGAGTCTAGCACCTGTCCTCACTGTCACTTCTCTTTTTTATTCACTAAACTCTGTTGAAGAGAAACTCTGCATCAGTGCATAATTCATAAATTGCTCATGATGGTGCATTAATCTCTGCATTTTGGCTGACATGTAATCTAGATTATGTCTGTACGGCTGTGACACATTTTGTTATGAATTGATACTTACGGCGAATTAGCGACTCCAAATAACAGCCTATAGCATTCATGAAGCAAAGCATATTTTTTTTCAACATTGGAAATTTATCTTAGTTTAAACCTTGAAAGGCAAGAATGCTTTACTTGTATATACTTAAATGTTGGGTGATTTATGATGAAAGAGTTATAAATTTTACAGTGATCATATTTAAAATCAAACTGTTTAACTCATATTATCGTTTTGCCAATTTCAGAGCATTTGTGGTTTTGTTTTTTAGCTGTAATCCTTGTTTACTTGTTTGTTTTCTCCTTTTTTCACATTTAACAGTTGTTTTCCGTGTAAGAGCACTCAAAGCAGAGTCTTCATTCGACAGCAAACAGAATTGTTGCCTCCATGAATATAAACGACACACTTCACATAAAACTCAGCAGCCTGGGAGCTGGAGATGCCAGACCCAGCAGTGTGAAAGGGAAGTCAAAACTTGTGTTGATATGACGAAGGTGCAGATTGTTTTGTTGTAATTCTGGTCACATCCTTTGAAAATCTTATAAACCCACATTTTATTCACAATGGAATATAGACTTAGCACAAGCCAGGCTGTGGTGGCTGTGTATGGTTCTTCCACACACCACTGAGACCTCTGTTAAATTAATAACTTGTTAATTGACAATATGTCTTGTTTCTTCAAATTTCAATCATCCCGTCCACCGAACACCAAATGAGTCATCAGAATAAACCATTTGACAGAGAGGATTTGGCAAATTTGTCATGTCCGCAACCCACATACCCAGCTCTACTGCTCATCCTACAGTGCATGTTCCTTACAAATGTGGCACCATTGAAAAGGGAAATTAACAGACTTTCCGACGGTAGAAGATTTATTGCCAAGAATTGTTGAAAGTTACAACAAAGAACTAATCTAACAAACATACATTCCTTTTCTTTTTTTGCTAAGTATAATAAACATGTAAAAGGTTAAAACTAAAAAAGATGTTATCTTTGGGGGGGATGGGGGCGGTGTCAGGTAATTTTCAATTTGATGGAATCAACATCTCTCAGGAATAGTTACAACAAGGTCATGTTTCCTACATTCTGTAAACACTTGAAGAGGCAGTTGTTTTAGGAGGGGAATATTCTCCTGTTTTTGTCTGTTTTAAGATTTAGCTCTCTAACAGTCCTGAGTTTCTGGATTTTGTATTATTACGCATCAAATGTTTTTAACTGATAAGAAATCTGCACTCCAGGCAGACCAGTTCAGCTACAAAGTCATGTGGTTGTAATGGATGCAGTATGAAGTAGGGCTGCACAATATATTGTACAGGCATATCACAAAAAACTGGTAAACTACAATAAATGGTTTGTTTTAAATGTTTACATTTATGCATTTAGTCAGCATCAGTCCGATAAACAAAATGGAACTGAGATGCTGCATCAAATCATAACCACTTGGTGAGTGGAGAAAACTTTGGACCAATGCAAAGAGAGAATTTGAAGTTGGATTTAGGTTTAACGTTTTTGTTTTTAAAGATCATAAAACTTATTTTCAGATGTTTTTATTATTTATTTAAAAACTGATAGTAAGGGGCGTTTTTCAGTAGTTAGAGCATCAGAGAATGTTTTATTAAGCTGATGTTTAAAGTTTTATCAAGCTGATGTTTAAAGTCACTGACATGTTGTATTGGAAATTATTTATTAGTTATTTTTTGCTCTGAACCCAGAGCAGAAAAAAGTATTTTTTTCATTTATTATAGTCATATCATCATTGTAATATTAAGCACTGTTATCTCACGTTTTCCTGAAATCATGCATTTAGCAACATCTTTGTGAAATATATAAAAAAGCTTTTAAAAAGAAGTTGTCTGGTTGGGAGCAGACGTTCTAAAAGCTGTTTATATTTGATTATTGATGGTGCCTTTCAAGATGTGGAAGCTGCCCTTGCCATTGGCACTAATGCACCCCCATACTATCAGAGAGGCAGGTTTCTGAACTGTGGGCTGGTAAGGGTCCCTCTCCACTTTAGTACAAAGAGAGTGGTGTTAATGATTTCCAAAATGAGTTTTAAATTTGGATTTGTCTGACTGCAGAACAGATCATTTTATTGTGGGATGTAGGTGTTCTGGAAATCTGCAGTGTTGCCTTCAGGTAATTTAACACCCTTGAGCTCTGATAACTTTGCCTCTGTTGTGGTCATAGTTAAACCCAGTAACCAGATATATGTGCTTGCATTTGTTCCTTAATATTTTGATTTGTTTACAAAATATCAAAGCTTTAAGAAACTCCTTCCCAAATTTAAAAGAAGTGAATCTGAAACGCTCCTTAATTTTCTGCAAAGTACGTTGTTTAAAAGTATACTTCAAGGAAACAAAGTAAAATAAATAAATAAATTTAAAAATGTATTCATGCAACTTGGAGCCACTGTCTCTTTTGTCTCTATTACAAAATAATCAAAAACCTGCTTTAAAAGGCTGTGAGTTACAAACTCCTTTCAGTTTTGTTTTTGCTTCCAATAAATCTGCCTTTCTAGTGTTTTTTTTTTACAATGTAAGCGCATAAATCAGAAAAGCTTTCATTGCCCCCATGCCAAAGTCCTTTACAAGATTAAACACAGACAAAAAAAATACCAACATTAGGTGAACAGGGTGGCAGAGGATCACTAGCGTATTGTTTCACCCCATTCAGGTCTTATTCTGATGTCTGATTAATTATTTGGCTTTAATAAGTCAGAGCGACACTTTATCAGCATCAGACCAGATACCCGCTCTGCTGGCAGAGAGACAAAACAGCTTTAGTTAAAACTTATCTGTGCAGATTCTTTTAATTTGTCATCAGCTTTTTCCTTTCAGCTTTCTGACATGAAAAAAAAGATGTTTGGCTCCGTTGACATCAGTCACTGACACTGCCTGAAACATCATTAGGTTAACTTTGATTAGAAAGCTTTATAACGATGAAGGATTATTGGCTTATAGAAAACATTTTAGTGACTTCTGATAAATGTGACTTTGACAGATGTGTGTCATGACTGAAGGTCAGTATTGAAGTTGTCCGATTAGTGTCCAAGCTTGTGCCAAGGAATACATATCACCCGCCTTCTTGAAACGATCATGTTTTAAACAGATTTCGTGCAGTTTGACAGTGTATGATGGGGACCGCTCTGCCATCACACAAAGTTTAGGCTGAATATGAGTCAAACTTAATGAGTTGTAGCCATTTTTCTGTGTTTTCTTTGGTCAGTTATCTGCGGCTGTAATGACCCCAGGTGCAGACTGAAGGTCTGGAGAAGTAGCAAAAAGAAAGGCTTTTATTAACAAATAATAAACACTGGTGTGGCAGCAAAAAGTATTTACAAAAACCTGGAAGAAGAACAGGTAACACATAAGGCAACACATTGACTGTGGAGACAAAACAAAGCACTGACACCAGACTGAGAACAGAAAATAAAGAGAGACTAACGAGCTAGAAAAAGAAACACCTGGGAGAGAAACACAAGGAGCAGGTGAGTGTGGGCGGGGCTAGAGCAGAGAAAGGCAGGAGGAGCTGAACAGATAAAACATTCACAGAACAGATACACACGCCCACTCAGACCCAGACCATGACAGAGTTGGCTATCTTGAATCAAGTCAACTCTAATTGAGCACATCATTAAAACCTGTCCAGTTTTGCATTAGATATTTTGCTAAAAAAAAAAAAAAGACAAATGAACTCACAAGCACACAGACAATTACCCAATGGTTCACCTTTTTGCCTTTAATGCTTTTTTAATGTGGCGGCAGTGGCACGCTGTTTATAGCATTCATCCTCCCGCAATAGAGTTGTAGGTTTGATTACAGTGTGTCACGATCTGTAATAGATCAAATCCAGGAATGCAGACTAACATGAGAACTGTAAATAAAAACTTAAAGGTAAAAAAATAATAAAATAAAAAAACGTTGCAGCAATATTTACCAAAAAAACAAACTCGAAGAATCATTTAAGGGCTGCTCAGACAAGTCGTTAGCTTGTCAGCACAGTCAGAATTAAGTTTTTTTGACAGGTAAGATGTTATTTGTTCATAACCATTGCACTGAATCCCACTTCAAAGATCTGAGCTATCCCACTATGAAATAAATCAAATAAAGAACAACTTACTTTTTTTGTTGGCTGTTTAAAGCTCAGCAAAATCACGTTAGACATGTAGTTGCTGAAACTGCATTTATGTCCTTTAAAATGTCTTATAAAAAACAGCAAAGCTTGATGTAAAACAGGAAATAATTGTAAGTTTGTGTAATTGTATCATTAAAATTTAAGACACAGGATCACCCTGTGTTTTTGCCTGAGGAGACCAAAATTAGATCATAACCAGAAACAGTGTTGAAACAGTGTCTTTCAGTTCACCTGAATGTTACTTTATGTGTGTTCGTTACTTATATTTGTTCATCTCAAAAAAGGGGAGAAAAGAAAAAAAAAATACTGCTTTCTAGGTGTCTATTTTCTGCAAATGGCATGTCATTCCTGCAGAAAAACAATGTATTCACCCCCATCTGTGACACGGTTTGGAGAAAGATAAGAGAAAGAGTCTCATCTGCATTCAGCTGCTCAGATCGCAGCCCCTCCGTGAACCTCAGCGTTTGCCAGTTTGCCCACAGGTGCTGTTCGCTGACAGACATGAAACAACCTGCCTGACACAGGTGCTCTGCGTGAACATCGGCCTGTCACGGCAGTGTCACTGGACGCCCCTGGCTACAGATCGTTTCAACCTAAATATGAGCTAAAACACACTTGGATTGTTCTCCCTCGTGTTTGAGGATGAGTTTTAACGTTCGGCCTCAGAGACCACAAAGTCAGATGGAAAGAGGAGGGCACGTGAAGTCAATCCCTGTGGATGGAAGTCTGTAACTCCGTGGGTAATCTTCAGGATTAGTGAGCTATAAGTGGCAGCTCGCCTGCTCTGCTGTCATTTCGCCGTTCCACAGAATCTGTGTTTCTGAACTCAGGAGTGACTCAAAAAGGGCAGCTAATATTCTCCCAAGAGCTTCTTTACATGACCTCCTTGACTTTCTGAGTGAAAATAAAAGCTGATCATTTCAGACCACTGTATTGATGTTTCTTCAACACGTGGACAGGAAAAGGTCATAGTTTTGAATTATGACATTTAATAAAGCAACCATCAAGATAAAGCATCACATTTTCTCTGCATCGCCTTTGGTTTGCTTCAGATGAATTTTGTTGTTGTGAAGCGTGACGGTGGAAAGAGAACAGAAGAAACAGAAGAGGTTTGAGCGTACAGTCAGAAGGAGCGTTGCTAGGTGACAGTGTTGAAGGAAGTGGAGTAGAGCACTTTGTGTGGAGGGGCGGTCGGGGAGTAATGGGAGCGGGTGTGGATCAGGCTTTCTTCATGCTTTTGTTTGGTTGAAAGCAACGTTCTTTTTTTTTTCCCTATTGAAGCACAGCCTTGTCAGGGTTTTTCCTCCTCGCCTCTAAAAGCACTTCTCAAAAGGCCGGATCTGGACCGGATGACAGGTCGATCCAGACCCAGCCCACATTGTAGGTCACTTTGTGCAGGTAGTGTCCATATGTTTGGAAATCACAGCTTATTTTTGTGTGCAAGGTTCCTTGCCTGGTTCAGATCGGACCGTCTTTTCATTCAGTAAATATAAGAAGTTGAAAATGCTCTTCAATTTAAGGTGCAACTTGAGATTGCTGTTTTAAAATTGAGGATGTGGATCATTTTGAGCTGAGGGCAGCAGGTGGGTTAAGGGGTGATGGTGGGCCCTGAAGCCAGACCGGCTGAGAACCATGTTATTTTGTTGCCCACATTGTTCCCACCTCATCCATACCCACTGTGGAGCCGAAGCAGGTTGTAGCTTCGTCCTGTCTGTGTTTACAGCAGATGAGGCGGTATCATAACCCCAAATTAGCAAATTAAAGCAAAGCAAATCTAGATGAGTGGCTGAGGAAATAGGCATTTATTTTACCTGCGTGAATCTGCATTCTCAGCTATAAATGTAAGAAAAAAGTTAATATTGTGGCAGTTTGACTATTAAAAGCATAAGTCATATTTTGTGCCGAGTTGTAGGCAGCATAATGAAAACTTGTATTTGAACTCTCAGTTCATCTGTAACTTGACTTCAGTTGTGACGTCACCGTGTCATGTTGCCTTTAAGTTCACCTTATTTAACGCAGAGGTCTTCAACCCTGTGCTGCATGTTTTAAATGTTTGCCTGCTTCAGCACCTGACTGAAAAGACTGTGATTGACAGGCTTCTGTTAAACTTGATGACATTCTGAGTGGGTAATTTATGTATTTGAATCAGGTGTGTTGAAGTAGGGAAACAGCTGAAACATGCAGAACAGTGGGTCATGAGGAGCAGGGTTGAAGACCTCTGATCTCACATGTTTATTCTGTGGTGAAAACTTTTTTTAATGCTTGTTAGTTAAGTTATTCTCATTTAATTTAAAATTTGGTATATTAAACTCTTTAAGTAATAAAGTCATTTTTATCGAACACAGAGTAACAGGATTGATCTGACGGCATGTTTAACATCTCTGCAGGTGAATGTGTTTCCATCTGTATTTTAAACTGTCAGGATCCGGGTTCTTGTTGTCTTTTGGTTGTTCTGGATTTAGGATCTTTTGTTATTCCTGTGTTTATTTTCACTCACCTGTGCCTCATGTGTCAGTCAATGTTGTCTTTGTGTCTCTTCCTCCTGTATTTGTCTACTCACCAGGTGTGTTCATTAGGTCACCTTTTATGTTGCACGTCTTTCTGTTTGTCTTCTTCATACCGTTAATGTTCTGTACACTCTAAGACTATATCATATAGTTAACCACAGAGATAATGGATGCACTGAGTTCATTCATTGTGTTTTGAAAACTATACAAGGGAGACGTTTGTCAATTCTATGAAATTATAACAAAATAAACCAGGTTTGGGGTATTTGGATGTGCTAAGTTTATATAAATCAGAAGGATGTGATGTAACTGTGCTGTGATAATTCAATAATTAATCAAATATGCAAAATGAATGAAAATCTCTTTGAAAGAATTGTTGTGGCAAATAAAAAATCGCCAATTTGAAATTATTTTGTTTTGTGCTAAACACTAACTGGGCTATTTTTTTAAAATGCCACGCTTTTAAATATAACAATGTTTCTATAAAGGAAAAAAACACTTTTATATAGTGTCAACTTTTAGGAGTTTTATCACTATAGTCACATTTAGACTCAATATTAACGTTATGAGGGCTGTCGTGTTTGAAAATAACACTTTATGGACTTTCTTGCCTCTAAAAGTGCTTGAACATTAAAAACTACATGATTGGTAATATTACATCCCATTAAACATACAACATTGACAGGAACCATAATTTATTATTCATGCTTGATCATTTCTTGATATAAATTTAGTCAAAAATGTTGCAAATGTGGCATTTTTATACCAAGAATTCACTGCAGTGCATACTTTGTAAATAAATAATCCAAGTTGTATTTATTTTAATGTATTTAAATTAACTATTTGTTATTCTACTTATCAATTTTAAAAGATTCATTGCTTTTATTAAAAGCAAAACATAAACTTGAATTCTTTGTCTTGTTTTTGTACAAAAATACTACAAAAGTTCATGTAAAGATAACTAAATATTCATCTTTTCTTACATATGGCAGCTTGTGTATGATTACTTTTAAGTTGTAAACATTTAATAAGCTGCAGGGTAATGAGATTAACCGTCTAAGAGTTTTTTTTATAAACTCACTTCTGTGTAATCTCCTTACGGTTTATTAAAGGGTTGAACCAGGGTGACGATTCAGATTCATCACTTCTCTGAGCTTCCTTTAAATGATGCTAACAACCAGTTTTAATGATGCACTCCAGCCAGTAAATAACTAAGAGAATCAAACATTTTAGCTTCAGTCACTCAATTTCCAAAGACTCATACTAACAACTGCTCTCTGATTCAGTGTGTGAGTGGTTTTTGTTAGCTTTTGAGGGTTATTTTCTGGTGTGTCAACGTACCCTGTCTGGACTGTAGTCCTTATGGAGACCAGAGTCCAGTCCTTATACACAGGAAGGTCACTTTTGAGTTTAGTGACTTAAGTTAAAGATCAGGGTCAGGCTGTAGGAATGAATAAAAATCAAAACAATGTCCTAATAAGGGTAGAAATACAAACTTGTGTGTATGTGTTTTAAAATCAGTTGCTCCATGTGATGATAAAAAAAACAATAAGCCTCTTAGGTCTAATCCTGCTCTATTGGGAAGGGAGTGTCTCACACACGACTAAGCACACACACACACACACACACACACACACACACACACACACAGAGAGACATTCAGCGCCAACATGACTGAATCCAACCATCAATAAACATTTGGAGAAAATAAAAAGTATGATTGTTTTGGAAACATGTATTGCTGCTGCTGAGTCAGCAAGTGTGTGTATTGTGTATGTGTGTGGTAGTAGCTGCGAGTCATCCACAACACACACTTTGAGCAGTATCTGATCGTGCAAGATTGTACAGCGTAGTGAGAGAGATGCAGCTTTACAACAAACTATTTACTTTGATCATCAGTAAATGAAATATGTCACTTTTGATGATCTGTTTGTTTTTTTTAAAGATTATCTTTGTTCACCAGAAGAAAACGTGCACATGATTGACTTCACCCGGTTTAAAATCCGTGACATGGAGACGGGGACAGTCCTGTTTGAGATAACCAAACCTCCAGCACCAGGTCAAAGCCAAAGCTCACAGACAAACTCCTTTTTTTAATGATATTGACATTGTCTGAATCTCTGGAACTAAATGTATTAAATACTTCTTTATGTTTTGTTGTTGTCTTCAGCAGGAGGTCTAAAACACTGCGACCCCACCACCGGGCGTTTTGTCCGATACCAGTTTACCCCAGCCTTCCTGCAGCTGCGGCAGGTCGGAGCCACGTAAGTTGGAGTGTGTTTCTTTTCAGCTGAAAGAATAAGGAGGCTGTGTGAGATCCCAGTGGGATGTAGAGGGCCGGATGTAGGAAGTGTGCAGGACACACAGAGTTCAGCCCAGTAAATGAGTCACACAGCAGAAACCTGTCAGAGCTTCTGGTCACCATCACACTCCTACTCTGTAACTGACGGAGGGTCTGAACACAACCCAACAGCACAACACAGTTAATCACAAAGATCTGTCATCTTTTACAAATATAGAGCTAAAAGTTGCTGTGGTAGTAGCTGAGAGTTTCTCCTAACACATAATTCAAGAGCAAACAGCTGGTTTACACTCAATGAGAAGTGCCTCTTTTTTGTCTCGCTGATGTGGTTGTGTGACGAAAATTTGTTATTTTTTGTTTTCACACTCACAAACACCAGTTCTGTGCACAACCCCCCTGTCAGAGCTATCGCCTCACAGCCAAGGTTTGTGTGTTTGGTCAGAACTTTGGACGGTTTAGGCGGAAAAATGGTTGGAGTGCACAGCTCTCATTCAGATAGTCCGCTGAGGTGCAGCTGGCAGAGGATGTTAGAAAAACAGTGGCCTGAACTTGTATAGCTCTTCATCAAGTCCAAAAATCCCAAAGCATTTACTCTACAGACATTCACCCATTCATACACACATTCATACACACATTCATACACTGAAGGTGGTAAGCTACATTGTTGCCATGGCTGCCAGAGGTGAGACTGCCATACACCGCAGCCATCACGCCCTCTGACCACAACCAGCAGGCAAGGCGAGTGAAGAAGACCAGAGCCTGTTGTAGCTATTTCAACAACAGACTGTCCTACAAGCCTGGATTACACGTCAACACTCAATCCGTTGGGGGGAGCTGACGGACCGTAGACAGGCACAAGAACTGATAAACTACCCAAATTTTAGGTTTGGGAAAGCTCTCATCGCCCTGATGAGGAAAACTCTAAACACACTGGTTGGAGTCCTAACTGAGCACAACCAGCTCAACCGCCACAAAATGGTGATGGGACTCCATGACAATGGTCTGTGTGATGCCTGTGGCATTGAACTACAGACCTCTACTTAGACCACTGCCTGGCTCTGAGCATGCAAAGGAAAATAATTCTTGGGAAACCTTTATTGGATCTCTAGAAGCTCAGAACAGTGAGTCTTTCTAAACTTGTCCTTCATTTGAGGGACACAAAGGTTTCATTAAAGCTCAGTGTCTTTTGGGGAGATTAATGGGCCCACTCATGAGGCCCCCGCATATATGGGTTTTTTATCCATCCCCACTCACCAACATAAAGGTAGGTGAAGTGTCTTGCCCAAGGACACAACAGCTGAGACGGACGGAACGGGGGTTCAAACCAGCAACCCACCAGTTACAGGACGAACACCCACCTTCTGTCGTCACATTCAGCCCAAAAACACAGCCATCTTTACAGTTGTTCCAGATAAAACCTATAAAGATGATCAAATAATTCAAATAAAGTATTAAAGATGCATAATTTTAGTGCTTGAAGGAGACAGCGTGGAGACACAAGCGGCTCTCTGTGGCTGTGCTGGTCAGAGAGACTGTGCTTCAAATGGACAGTTCCGTCTGTCAGAAAGTGTTCCTGAGAAATTAGCAAATGTGTGCTTCTTCTCAGCAACAGAAACAGCAGATCTTCCCCTCCAAGTCCTCCATCATCAACTGGAAATAAAATTGTGAAGTATAAACAGGTTCAACACAACTCACGATAACGTGCATTTTTACGAGTTTACACAAAATGTTATCTACAAGTTTTGACCAGAATGGCTATAACGCCTCTTTTCATCATAAATATTATTTTCTGCTCGTGTTGTTGCAGAGTGGAGTTCACAGTGGGAGACGCCCCCATCAACAACTTCCGCATGATTGAGAGGCACTACTTCCGCGACCAGCTGCTAAAGAGCTTCGATTTCGAGTTCGGCTTCTGCATGCCCAGCAGCAAGAACACGTGCGAGCACATTTACGAGTTCCCCACGCTGTCCGAGGACATCAGTGAGTGTCTCACCTCTAAAAAATAAACACATTCACAACCCACATGGGGGAGGATTAAAGGTTTTTATGCTCTTGTTTCCCAGTGAGCGAGATGATCCAACATCCCTACGAGACACAATCTGACAGCTTCTACTTTGTGGACAACAAGCTGGTGATGCACAACAAAGCAGATTATTCCTACTGTGGGGGGCCGTAGGAAGACCTTGTCTGCGCAGTTGAGGACATTTTTCATATGAAGTGATGGACTAATCACTGACAATAACTCCTCTCCTCTCACTCCTCTCAGATCCACACATTTTCATTCAGGGACTCTGCTGCCCGGCCCAATCAGATTCCTCCGTTCGCCTCTTTTGCTTTGCAGGAACAGGAAATTCTGCCAGTTTCATCATCGGTTTGAACACAAGCGAGCGTGTGGGCAGCAAACACATGCGGCGTCTGTACATAATGTCGAGTACCACTTGATCATCAGGGGAGAACTGTTCATTTTATTTGTTTTAAAATGAAGAAAAGTTGAAATAAAATTGCGAGGTTAAAAGGCGCAGTGGAAGATAAAAAATAGATTTTTTAAAACATTTCATTTTAACATAGCACAAAAAATGGAAATTTGTATTTGGTGATATTTTCTTTGATAAGATGTTTCTTGGCAATAGAGGCAAAATATTGGCAAAAAATTGTGTTTGTGGGTTGTGAATGTAAAAAATTCTCAGCAAATGTTAAACAGCTTTTTCTGCAATTAACTATTGTTTATTTTTTATTTTTTGGATTGAAGGATTAAAGTCAGAAGAAACAAGACATTTTGGCTATCAAACATTTTATTTATTAAACAAACAGGAGCTGTCATAGCATGTGGAGGAACCATACACAGCCACAAAAGCCTGGCTCCTCCTCCTCATGTGCAACATTTATTATATTAACAAGAAGAAAAATCAACCAAACACAAATTTCCTTACTTTTTGTGCTAAGTTGAAATTATATTATTAGTTTAGATAGGAACATTTTTACTCTTAAATGTGTAGAAATATAACACACCTCTGAAGAATTTAGCTGAATGTGTACTCTGTCCTCGTGAACGTTGTTTGTTTTTATCTTCGTGTACATCAGGAGTATTTTTTTAATGAATAGCCTTTTCTTGAAAAGTCAGAAAACATGTTAGTTAAAAGTCAGGGAACAGTTTTGATATCAGACACTTTACACTGTGTAAACTTTTAATTATGATAAATGTTTTAACTGTAAAATGGGGAAAGAATGTAAAGTTTTGTCATAAATTACATCAATGCAATAAAAATAAATTTTTTGCAAACTTGTTAAATGTTTGTTTACACGTAGATAAAAAAATACTATAAACATTCAGAAATGTTCATTTATACTACAATTAGGAATAAATAGAAAGACAGTTTAGTGTTGTTTTCTTTATTTTTATTATTTTGTAAGAATATAAAAAAAAGCTTAAATGGAAAATGTTTCCTTTTATTCAACCATCAGTGTCCATTATTGTTTTTGCTGCCATCTTCTGTGACAATAGTCTTACTGCACTGTTGTCATGGAAACGACTGTCAAGTTTGTCTGAAAATCCTTATTTTTGAATCTCGGCCCTAAACAACTGGTGTTAAATTACCTCCCTGATGTAGAAAATTAAACACAAGATAAGGTTTGTTTATAACATCTGTATGCTGGAAATAATTTTCAGCATCCTTAAAGGTGATTTAAACATTTAAATTGTAATTATAATCACTCTTGTGCAGTAAACACTGGTGTGTTTCTTTTTTAAATGAACTGATGAACTGCTAAAATAATACTTTTAGGAGATAAAATTAAAAACGACGTTTTTAAATTAAAAAAAATAACCGGTTGTCAGACGTCAATAAATAGTCTCACAAATAAATTTATTAACAAACATTTCATTAAGAAAGTAGGACAGGTTTTAAATTAACATGTTTTCTGTTTATCACATTTGTGATTATTGTTAAAATATCACGGTATAACAAAGAGGTAGCATCACATATTACAGCAGGGTACATACCTAGTACTTACAGAGTACTAGTTGCAGACGTACTGAGTGTGTGCCTGGTGCATACAGGGTACATATCAATTACATACCTGGTATATACCTAGTATAAACTGGGTACTTACCTAGTACTTACTAGGTACCCATCTTGTACTTATCAGATACTTACTGGACACTGACCTGGTGCTTACAGAGTATGTGTCTGGTATACACTGATGATGTACGCAGCATGTACCTGATGCATGTATCTGGACATCTCTGGTATGTACCAAGTACATAACAGGTACTTATCATGTGTGTAACATGGTAGTTACAGAATATTTATAGGGTATGTACCTTGAATGCAGTTGGTACTTACTGAGTATGTACAGATTATGCACCTTATATACCTGATACTTACCTGGTACTTACAGATTATAGCTGGCATTTACCCTTTAAGTACCAGGTACATATGAGCTACTTATATATGTACCTGATAGTTACAGAACATGTATAGTGTATGTACCTTGTATGCACCTAGTACTTATCAGGTATGTACAGGGTAAGTATCTTGCATGTACCTGGTACTTACTAACATTTCTGGTACGTACCAGTTACATGCAAGGTACTTATCATGTATATTTCTGGTACTTGAAGAGTGTTTACAAGGGATAGCATGCAACTGGTACTTACTGAGTATGTACAAGCTATGTACTTTGTACTGTATGTAACTGATACTTACCTGGTATGTATTGGTACATACCCTGTAAGTACCGAGCACATAGTGGGCTGTATCATGTGTTACTTATAAAGGTTTGAGGGTATTAAATAAAAAGAACGAGGAAGTAATATAGTATGAAAACATAAAGACATTGAGCAGAAATAGCTTGATGAAATAGTGTCTGTCAGCAGTAAGTACAGTCATAAAATACTGCCTCCAACGTTGTTACTCTTTTAGGGTCACACACAACTGATGGTCCAAAGGTTTTACATTAAGGAGACAGATGTAGTGCAGGAGGCCAGATAACCAGCAAAACTCTCCATCCCTGAATAACCCACAGGATGATGTCCATTCCAGTAGCTTCTGTCAGCGTCTTCGTCTTCATACTCATTTTTACAACAACCACCTGCAACCCCCACCGATGTGTGACTGAAGGTTGGCGAGACTTGTGCACAGCCGGTCTGGATGTAGTGGTCCTGTAGGACAAAAGCGGTGCTGGTGTCCTCCCTTAACTCCTCCCACAAGTTCTCTGCAGAGACACGAATAAAAAGAGATGCTGAAAATTTTAATAATCGCAGTGAAAAGAGCCTTTTGATGAGACACTTTGAGGGGTTTTAAATGGATTTCTGAGGTGCCGTAATGAGTCAGTATCTTACCTGCAGTAGACAACAGTCAAAGTGATTTCCGGTTTGAAAAATAGAGAAAATTTGTCATGTTTAAATGATAAATAGTCAGACTGAGACTTATTCCAGAGCAGATGTTAACCAATTTGAAAGCAAACTCCAAGCTCCAACCTCTGATAGCAGTTCAGCTGCTTCAACACACCTGCTTTAAATCACTGGTCATCACCAAGTTTCTGCTGAACTTCATGGCTATGTTCACACTGCAGGCAAATGCGACCCAAATCTGATTTTTTTTCAAAAAGTCAGAATTGAGCCTAAATATAACCTGCAGTGTGAACATAGCCCATGATTTACCTTGGAGGTAATCCTTTGAATCAGGTGTTTTGGAGCACTCACAAAACAGGAAGTACGTCTTTGAGAGGGTTGGGCACCACAAGCATAAAATACCATTAGCTAGGTGGCACTAACAGCTATATTTAAAAGGTAAGTCCCTTCACACAGGTAAGCTAAAAGGCTATGTTTATTATAACTGAGATGTAACATTAACGGTAATGTTCTAAAGTTATGTGCGTGTGTGTATTTTTAAGCATACTAATTACCTTGCTAGGTCACATTCTCCCGTTTGAAAAGCTTATTTGTTTTTTTCAGCATGAGTCACTACCACTTAAACCGTCGGTTACTGGGGTGTAGCACTTTTGTTTGTGTTTGTTTTTAGCTAGAATTATTTAGGACATTATTGTCCTTTCTAAGGAAGCTGGAGGTAATATTAAAGTATAACGTGAGCCATGAATCTGAACTAGTGTGAGTGTTTTACCCTGAACTAAACTGAGGCGGTAAAAATAAGACTTTACTTTACATTGCAATGTTAATATATCAGTTTTACAATTACATCTAAAGTGAAATTTAAAAGTTTTTAATATAAAAAATAGATGAGCTTTGTGAATTTAACTATAAAATCTAATGTCAAGTTAGGTCAGAACGTTTCCTGTTTATGTTTTTTTCAGAATGTTGTTTGCATGTGACTGTATTACCTTGCAGCGGCAGGTCAGTAAGACTCGGGTTTAGCGTGTCGATGTCATAACTGGTGTCTCCCTCCTGCGATAGGTCCTGCAAGCACCTTGGACCCACACCGAACTCAGCCGGCAGGCCGACATTGTAAATGAGTGGCCTTTTTCCCGCCACGGGTGAGTTCAGACATCCGTCGGCTGATGGGAGGCCGGCTGTCGGCTGCTGTCCACAGGGTGAGTACAGAGCGGAGGAGCTGCCAGGCTGAGCAGCTGCAGGAGGAAGGTAGTAGGGTTGCTGAATGTGGGTGTACTGAGAGGACTGAAAGTGCTGGCCTGTGGACTGAGTCGGGGCGGGAGTTAAAGGCGATGAGGTCGGGCTGTACATGGGGGCCACTCTGGAGCTGTAAGGCGGCAAAGATCTCAGTTTGTCCGGCTTTTCTCCCAGTAGACGATCGAGATCTTCTGCATTTAAAACAAAAGTGACATGCAGCTTTGATGACTTTAAACAACAGATTTTATATCAAATGCGTTAAATTGATTTCCTGTAAAATCTCAGTTTTTAACATAAAATTTTTGGCACGTTTGAACCCACCCGGCCTCGCCATGCTCCTGCGGACAGTCAGGGGGTCTTTGCGACGCCACTTGTGCAGCTCATCCTGCATCTTCTCCACCTTGGCCGGGTTGAGAGCCCAGAGGCAACCTTTGCGGGAAGTGCTCCCGTTTTTGTTCTCAACCTTCTCAAAGCACTTGTTCAGGGAGAGGTTGTGCCGCACCGAGTTCTTCCATCCATCAGGGGCAGTCTGAACACAGAAAAAGAAATGCAAGCTCTCATTGGGCTAGCCATTAGCCTAGCCTTGATAAGGACTTTTCCCTTTTAAAGCTGATGACAGAACAACACTAGACCAGGGGGGATCCAATCCTTGTCCTGAGGGCCACTATCCTGCATGTTTTTGATGCTCCTCTGCTCCAACACACCTGTTTTAAATGAATGATTGAGGGGCTTCTGTAGAACTTGAAGAGGTTAATAAACTCATTATGTTTTAAAACCACTTCAGCTCACTTTGTACCCACTCTGACTGCCTTCACTGCAACTATGCAGCTGAAAATATTCTATAAAAATAATATATAGTCATACATTTATGGTAATTAAATAAAAACTCATTGCTTTACTAAAGTTCAGCTTTTTTTCTTTAAGTTATAAAGGTTTTTACAAACTACTTGCAATCCATCAAGTAACAGAAGGACCGCAATAACCTTCCAGAAATGATTGAAACAACATAGATTAATCTTTGCCCGTGTCTGTTTTGGCAGGGACGTATTCCTGCGTGCCATAACAAGTGCCCACTGAGCTGATCTGAAGGGAAACTTACTTGACAATATGCAGGTTTTTTTTACCATTTTGCTGTATTTAAACATGCATGTGAATTTCTCTGAAGGCTTGTTTTCTCTGAAGTGTTTCTTTTATCATTTTCTGACCCTGCAGCCCATCTTCCAGGCACCTGTTTGGAAATCCGCCATCAATGCAGTCATTTCAATAATCAGACACCTTCCCGTGTCTTTAGTCTGTAGCCGATGGGCTCTCAGGTTGCCTATAAGGTGCCTCCTTGAATATGTATGCTGGGAAATATTTGAGCTCTTTCCAAAAGTCACTCCGACTTATTTGATTTGCAGTTCGCTGGAATCTTTTCGATTATCAGGGTTCAAACGGAGCTTCAACCCTGCAGCTGCCCTTTTTTTATATTAATATTAATGTACCAGGTTATAGATTTATAACACTTTCACATCTGCAAGCCACTTCTTTGACAGAATGGCATGTGTAGCTGTGGCAGGTATTTTTATGGATGTAATTGATATTCGCTTCAGCACAGAAGCCTAGACAAAACCTTTTAGCTACAGGCTACAACTAAGGGAGAGGAGCCGGTGGCGTCTCGTGGACTGTGTTGGACCAGAAAGGCTTGTTTTGTTTTTGTTTGTTTTTTGACAAAACAAGTGTTTTTCACTCATGCTTCTACTTTTTTTTTCTATTTCTTGATGATCCAAGCATGTACTTAAATGATTCATGTTAAAAACAGATTGTTGCTTACCTTGAAGTAAGGAAAATGTTCTGTCATGAAGCTGTAGATCTCGCTGACAGGCAAACTTCCTGTTTTACTATTTTTCAGAGCCATAAAGATCAAAATGCTGCAGTGATGAAGAAGACATGGTTCCATTAGTAAGTGGAACTACATCCTCCTCCAGATGATCAGATAATGGAGCAATGTTACCTGTAGGAGTAAATGGGTTTGGGGAAGAGGGACTGTGTGCTGCTGTCCTGACTGTGGTGAGAATAATCAGAGCTGTCAGGCTGGTTCTCAGTAGAATACAGCTTCGATGGCACCTGAGCAGCACACATAAAAACCATGAACTGTCAGCTATGTGTTCTTCAACACTGGAGTAGACAAATTGTGACACGCTCAAACATAAATTTAAAAACATCTTCCAGTTTTGTGATTTGTGTTCTACTGATGTAGCCCTCTGTGGTTCAGCCAGCACACCCAGTTTACCTGCTGCAGAGGGCTCACTGAGCTGTAGGACGGAAAACTTGAAGTCATGGAGCTGTAAGGATCCACGGGTACAGGCGGTGGCTCTGAGTACAAACTCTGCAAAAACATCATTTTTTTAATGGTTTGGAGAGAACCTGTGCAGCTGAGTGTTGTTGTCTTTAAAAACAGTTTAAGATGTTAATGAATGATAAATAGATTGCTGACTGCTTTATCA
Source organism: Cynodonichthys magdalenae (assembly GCA_031762555.1). Classification (NCBI taxonomy): domain Eukaryota; kingdom Metazoa; phylum Chordata; class Actinopteri; order Cyprinodontiformes; family Rivulidae; genus Cynodonichthys; species Cynodonichthys magdalenae. Next base: position 12,623,880 of record JARVJO010000330.1, read on the forward strand.
CTCTTGTTGCCAGTGTCACTGTTTTCTCTACAAACCAAGACATTCTTAAGCTACAGCGAACATCGGCTCGGATTTGTTCAGCTCATATGTAGATTCTCTATCTAGTCAACAAATGGTATCTGAGTGTCTGGTTTTAGGACAGTTGTGCTGCCTGGTTGTGCTGTTTTGCTTTGGAGCTAAACTCCTTAAAAGTCACTGTTGAATTGTGGAAATTAAGGTCAGAGTTCACTGCTGGTTGAGTTAAACATTAATACAGATTATAAAAAGCAGATTTAAAAACTGTTAGAATGTATAACATGCATCGTAAAGAAGGCCCAAAACATTCTGATACTAGCTTTAGGGGAGCTCTACTTTATGCAGGACCGAAACTGACATAATTAAAATTAAAAGCAAAATTAAATAAATACACTTAAAATGCAACAATCCTATATTTTTTATTAATTGGTGCATTTTAAGTGCTTTTATTAATTTAGTCCTCCATACTACTTCAGTACCTTCTTTTTATTCTCTAACTTTGCTTCATACAGAATAAAGTCCTCATTAGGATAAATGGTGATTCAGAGACCTGAATGCTGCCGTTGTACTGCTCCCACATGGTTGGCACGTCACTGCTGCACGAGCAGGTGTCGGGGCTGCACACCTCCTGCAGGTCGTTGAAGGACGAGGTGTTCTGATGAAGGCGGTCCTCGGCCTCCGCTGCTCCATCGCTGAACTGTCGGCGGTACGGGTGGAAGCGGCTGGCGTGGCCCCGTGCCCGTCCTGATCTCGATCTGACGGTCCCATCCACGCTGTGCCTCCTGTTCAGAGCTGAGGCCCTCAGGCTGAAAGAGTTGCTCTCCTGCTGGGGCGGGAAACAGACATAACCTCCCCTCTCTTTACAGCATTTATGGTATTTATTTCAAATTACACTCATTTACGAGATACTAATAAAGAAATTTGTGCCAAAACTGTCTCGTTTTTTTAAAACCAACAATTAAGAGAATTTTAAGATCGTTTATGTGAACCCTCTGAACCGATACCTTGTAATTTTCTTTTCCTTGGCAGATTAATTCCAGAGATTTGATTTGATGTGACTCACACGCCTACTTGCAGGGTGCAAGTTCAACACCTTCAATTTGCCTTAAAGGGATCATTTATGAAGTATGCTTCTTAAATTACTTATGAGATGTCAGTATCTTACCTGCAGTAAACAGCAGTCAGAGTGATCTCAGTTTGAAGAATCAGTATAACTACGTTTTAAGTTTTCATTATTTTGATTCATTCGTAAAGTCAGCAAAATTAAGTCATTACAAATTTTAGAACAATGTACCTCGGAATCACAATGTTTGATAAGTAAAACTGTTTGGTTGAGAGAATAGTGGTAACAAGAACAATAGTTTCATGCAAAAGTTTTTATTATTTATTGTAACTGTGTGGCAATGTTTTATTTTCTAATCTGTTTCAGAAACTCTGCAGCTGTCTGCATCACAAAAGTAGGTTCAGGTTTAGTTTTCTGCAGACCGAAAGGGCAGATCTGTACCTGAGGTTCCTCCATCTGATGGCTGGTGGTCTCTCGAGCCTCGCAGGCGTGCCCACTGACCCGAGAGAGGGACGTCTGAGACTTGCTGCTGGAGAGGGGAAAGTTGGGGGAGTGGGACATTCTGCACCAAAGTCTGTCTCTGTGGAAAGATAACATTTACAGAAGCTCAATGGTTTTGAAAGGAAACAAATAAATGTCTCACGCCATGAGAACTTTGTACATTCCATACAGTCGATTTGAATTTTGAGAAACAGAAACCTCTAAAATTCACAAAAGAATGTGTTTAGTTTGGTAGATTTGCACTAAAAGTAAACCGTTAAAGTTGAATTTTTGTTGTGAAGTTGTGTCTTAAATGGAACTTTTAGAATAAACAGTTCAGTTTCAGTATTAAAACTGCCATTATAGCCCAGGAGTCAGGACGGGGTATGGGAGTGTTCAATTAAATTGAGTTGGAAAATCTGTAGGATCTGCTCACTGTATCAGCAATACAAGCTGTCAAGAAAATGTTCATGTGCAAATAAATAGTATATTATTACTTCTTATGTGCAAAGAGTCATGTTGGATTTAAAGGTTGGTCTGGTGAGAAAAATCCAACTTTTTCAACAAGTTCAACATTGGAGGGCGTTCTAGATAAAACCGTTAGACTCATGAGGGAGGTTTCAACTCTCAGTCTGAAAGAGAAAGGTTCCTAAAATTCAGTGGAAACCACTTGAGTTCAGAAAAACTGAAAGAGTGTATTTGAATAATGTTGCCATAGCCATCACAGACGGCAATTCAGATCCTCTGAGATATCGTCTGAGTCACATAAATCTGTGAGACACACATGGATTGTGCACGAAGACATGAACGAAGGTGGATGTGCATGTGTCGGGGGCTTCATCTGAGCCGGTGTGAAGAAGAGGAAAGTGATTCCAGCCAGAGACACGCGGCTCTGGTTCCAGCAAAGGAAACCTCAAACCTGTCAAAAAACCCCAAGCTCATTAAATCTGCCAACAAACCATGAGGACTGTCAGGTCACGTAAAGCTGAGCAGTGCTGAGGCAGACAAAGTCAACTCTGGTGTAATGTGTGTGTGTGTGTGTGTGTGTGTGTGTGTGGGGGGGGGTGTATCGAGAGGAAAGTAGCAAATCAAAGCTCCCTCTGGTGGACTCGAGGAAGCTTTAAGCGTTGACATGAAAGCTGAGAGATCGTCTTTTTTTATTGCTGTGGCAACAAATCCTCTCACCTGTTCAACAGACAAACCGTAAAAAACAAAAGAAACTCAGAGAAAGGCACAGAGTTTGAAGGGTTTCTAGAGTTATTTTGCTAACAGACTGTATCAGCTAATGCCAAAGATATTTCACAATATGTTGCACTCACTCAGACCGTGTATTGAAGATGACTCTCGGCTACAAACACACCAAAGTTTAGCTCAACGTCTGTTTGTTCAAGTAAATTGGCTGTGGCGGCCATCTTTAATTTAGGTTACCTCTAAAGTCAACACAATTATTTAGTCCTGTAAGTTTTATTTAAATCCAATTATTGGTGATGAGACAAAAAACGCACAGTCAACAGGTAAAATAATGGTCACCTTTTCACCTTTGATGACAGGAGATCATTAAACAAATAAATATAGCATTACCTATATTGTTGTTTGCAGGGTTTAACTTTTTAATAGCATTCTGATATTAAAGGGTTGCTGCAGAAAAAGCTAAGACATTGAATTGTACCTGAAAACGCCAATAGAACCTCATAAAGCAGAGATGGGACCAAACCAAACACGACTGCATTTTGAGATCTTGTCCATAAACACCACAAATACCAAGGACAGCCCTGGAGTCGCCCAACCTGCACCATCTGGAGTAAACTTTTCTGTTGGGGTAGAGAACTGTGATCCCATAGAAACACACTCTCGGATCCACCTTTTTAAACATGGGATCCACCACCCAGTCCTCCATGAGACCTTAAAGTCACATCCAGATCCTTCAGAACCTCAGGGAGAATCTCAAAAAGCTCCCCGACGTCCTGCCACCAGGGAACTTTTTGAGATTCTCCAAGTACAAATGAAAAAATAAAGCATGTTCAGTTTTATTGTTAAAAAATTAAATTCTTGCCATTTTGGGGGATTTTAATTTATAATACATTTGAACATGCACGTTTACCTTATAAGACAAAGTGTTTTATATTTTCCTTAGATTCTAATAACCTGTTTGTGTGTCTAAGACATCATTTAAAAGACGACTTGCAAACCCTAATAAAACATACCTCGCCTGTGTATTCAAATTTGCACAACTGGTTATTTCTGATATAACCAACTAGCACAAAAAATAACAATTTAAGTGCACACACTAACATGACTAATAAAGTCATCTAAGTACAACTCAAATGTTCAGGTAATTAATTAAATCCCATAGAGTGCTCTGAGTGATTCTTTTTATAATAAAAGCTTTATTTTTAAAAACTTTGTCACATTCCAGGTCAAAACATGATGCTCTAATATGTTGTAAAATAACAAAATTTTCTGTTATTCCAGTCCTCTGATTTGAGTTTGGCAACACTACCTGAAACAAGTGCTTTCACCGTTCAAAGCAAACAAATCAGGAGACGAGGCCAACAAGCTGTCGACACAACAGAAGAGCTGCTTTATTCTTTGATCTTATCTTTATGTTTTAGTATAATTAACAACACCTTCTGGTTTGGCTAAGGGTAATGCTTTTCTTGTATGTTTATATTAATATCATCAATGTTTGTTTCAGAAGATAAAAAAAGGTGGAAAAGCAATTTTTCAGGATAAATATATATAACACATTGAAATATTTTTTATTAATTCATCTTCTGTTTAACAAGATATCTTTAAATTTAGACGTTTGCATCAAAATGTTGGTTGTATCTGTCAGTTTCTCTGATTGTCTGTAACGTCACTCGTCAGAATCACACAAATCTGTGTGCTGACACGTGAGGCTGTCATGTAACGTATCTGAGAAGTTGCAAAAAGTACATTTCAGAAGAAAAAAAACGTTTGCTCATATCTTTAAACCTCCACATTCTCCATAATAACAAAAAGAATTAAACTCACCTGACTTTCCAGTTTATTACTTTGCCCTTTTTTTCTCGTAGTTTCCGTCAGATTTTCTGAGTCAGACCTTTAATCTGTGTGTCCATGTTTCATGTGCAGCTCCTGCAGCCTTCGCCCTGACACTGAGCCACTTCGATTCGATCGACTCACTAAATGTGTATGAAAATAGTTGATGGGTCGGTTTCAGTTTTTTTTTTTTTTACTTTTGGCAGCTCAGAATATCATCCTCATGTTCTGTGTATGTGTGTGTGTTTCTGGCACTCGTCCAGGCTAGCCCAAGCAATAAGATACAGAGAAGGAAAAAACCTGCTTCAACAGGTTCCTCAAAGGTCCTCTGGTGCACTCGTTGGCAGCCAGCAGCGCTCTTTTTTTTTTTTTTTTTCTTCCTCTTGCCTTCATCAGTCTTTTCTTTTAACCCTGCTGAATGGTTACCTGCCTGAATGGGACACAAGATCCACCTCTGATCACAGCCAGTGCCAGAGATCAGGCGCCTTGCCCCGCTTTCAGAACATGCCCATGGCAAAGGCTGACATAAATGTGATCTGATTTCACCTGACTGTTGAGTATTCAAATATGTGTCCTAAAAATATGTTGCCTGCAAAACACTGCAAATAAGGCTATTTTGTTAAACTGGAAATTTCAGTTACTTTCAGTTACAGAGTACTTTACCTGTCTACCATGGAGGCAGGGCATCTTTTCCAAATCTGAACTCTTTACAAAGTGAAAATAAATTAAAGATCTTTGCTGAAACCTGCACAATAACCATGTAGGCTGAAGGAGAAATAAACAGAGATGTAATTAAGGTATGTCACTGCAGGTAGATTCTTATCCTCCCAGTGAACCAGGTTCATCAGCAGCCCCGGCTCATAGCTATACCTTGAACCAACCCTGTCCTCAGTGAGAGGGTGAGAGGGTGAGGCGCAATGACAGAAAGACAGGGGGGGATTAATTACAGATTGAATAAACTCTTGTGTTTCAGCGCAAACCTCTGCAGAGCAAAGCTGCAGCCAAAGGCAAGGTTTTTTCTCTTTAAATCCAATGATTGACTATAAGGAAAGCTCAAAGTCTCATTGTTCTGAACAAATAATCGCTCTCACACTCAAGTGTTCTCCCTGTTTTTACAGATACCAGAGCGTGTCATCAATCACGTTACAAGGCTTTCCACGCTGACATTCTCCAGATTTTACAGGCCTCATTGCCAAATAATCCAGTCCTACACCACAAACATCTCATGGCACTGTGACAAGGACCGTGTGGCTCATGTGCACCTGTGGGTGTGTTATTCTCTGCTATATGCAAATCACATGTGGAATGTTTCACCAGCTGCCTCCACTTGTCTCATGAGCGGCTCATGCTCCCGTGCGGGGAAAAACCTACGTAACAGATGAGACTGTGGGACCACGAGCGTTGAGGTGCCTGACTGACATTTGCATGTTCAAACTGCCTGCTGTGAAACGAAGCGGGCACCAGGAACATGAGAATCATGTGATTCTCTCTCGTTCAAGGGACCAGATTGAACTTCCTTCATAGGGTGGCCAAGCTCAGGCTTAGAGATAGGATGAGGAGATCTGAGTGGAGACGCTCAAAAGGAATGACAACCAGGGTGGTGGAGAGTAGCAGACTGAAAACGTGATGGCTAACCAACCGGACCTTGTTGTGGTCGACAAGCTGTGGAGAAGAAGGCAGTGGTGATAGATGTAGCAATACCAAGCGAAGCATGAGAAGAGGAGCTAAATTTAAAGTGAATGGCCCAAGCTGGGTGTTTTATTATATTTGTACACTGCAGTAATGCATATCACTCGCCACCTGAGTTTTAAGATCATGTTATGATGAGGAATGACAGAGTTGAACTGGATTGACTCAAAAAGTTAATCAGTTGTAAATCTAATAACTTTCTGTGTGTTTCATTAAAACCAATCTATTGGTTCATGAGACAAAATCATTGTTGCCCAAGGCATCAATTATCAGCTAAAGATGTAAATAAAAATTCGACTAGGGTTGTAAATAATAAAAAAACACATCCAGAAATGATTATATATTGTAAAAGGGGTAGAAAAGCGACTGATGAGGATTCAAAGAGAAAGCTTTACAACAACAAACTTTCTGTGATTGTGTGAAAAAAGAAAAGAAATCTCAGGTTTCTGTAATACTTTGTGTGATCAGGCTACAAAAATCCTGCCAGATTAGGTTTCTATCCTCTGACAGTGATGATTGTACATTTTTATATGAACATAAACCATGCAGAAGCTTGCCTTCTCGCAGCTCTTTGTTGCTTTAATCTATTAAAGAATTTCAAACTGTCTTCATAAAACATAAACACACACCCTAAAGACTATATGACAGGTTTTTTATTTTTATTACATTCACTACAGCTGTGATGATTTTTTTTTCTTTTAAAATATTTGTAAATCTTAAGATTAGTGTGAGATTAAGTAGGAATTAAAGTCAAATTGGACGTCATCAGTAATCAGAAACAGTGATTTATGAACATCTTGAGAAAATGTTCAGATCCCCCGAGGCTGCACTCTTCATGACTGAATACTTTGCTCTTATTTTTGGCTCAAGGTGAGCTTATATATGTCCAATAATTACTTTTCCTGTCCCAGGGACATCTCATATAAAATGTGCAGCTGTCTCTTCTAATGATTACACTCAAGATATTAACATTTTATGAGGAATTAATAAAAATGAATATTAAATCAGAAAAAGATCATAAATATCTTACCTCTGACAACAACCGTCCAACTTATTTTTCTGAATTTCCATAATTCTGAGAACCGATTTATCCAGGAAGACGGTGATAAATATTCCTGCCAGCGATGCTGTTGTTCAGTTTGTCCCTGGAGCATGTTCCCTGCATTAAACAAAAATATTTGGGATTTTATAACTGCTCATACTTTTGACCTCTGAATCTTGTGGTTCCACTTTTTTTTAAATCCTTTTTATAGTTCAGATAACATATAAAAGATATATGACCCTCGGCTGAAAAGTTCAATGAAATGATTCAATCAGATTCGTATAACAGAGTTTTTTGAGCGGATTTACCTTCTGTCCTCTTGATTCTCTTAAAAATGAAACCAGAGCCCAGTGGACCTAATCCTATGGAAGGCAATGGGATTAAATTCAACATAGAAACCTGCAGCATCTTTATTTTAAATATGCATCTTTCTGATGGTAAACATTCAGCCATAGACTGAAAATTTGTTTATAATGCAGTCATAAAAAAACTGTATTTATCACGCTCAGACTTGTTTTGCAGGAATGTTTTGGACAAAAGTACAAAAACATGTTGACTTCCTAATGTGGATTTTTTCTGACCAGGAATTTATCTGAAATATATAGTTACATCACTTGTGTTACCAAAAGGACACTAGTGATTGATCAAACTCCCACAAAATCCTAGATAAATGCCATTATGACCTAAAACAACGAAAGTACCTGAATGCATTCTATCTATTATACACTGTAAAAAATAAATGTAACTAATACGTAATAATAATATAATAATAAAATGTGATTAAAAATACAGTAATGTCCAATGATTTAAAACATTTTTAGCTTTATTTTTATTAATTTCTATACTGGTAAATGAAGACCGTTTTTAAATACAAAATGCCAATAAAATTACTAATATAAACAGGATTTTTAGGAAGTTAGAATACAAAAGTTAGTTTTAGAATTGCTAAATAATTTAAGTTTACGAGTTGGCCTTGCCTATTGATTTCTTTACTGTAATAACAGGAAATATAAGCATAAAAAACAATTTGCCTCTTTAAAAATTGACTAAATATTCCGTGGGTCTAAAAATAGAAACAAGTATTTTTGTAAGAACTGCAAATCAGTTCCTGTAACTTAAAGGAAATGTTCATGTAATTAAAAATACAGGAAATATCTTATAAATAAACTATATAAAAAATGCATACAGTTATTTTTAGTGTACCTGAGCCTTGATCCAAGATAATTCAATGTTTTGTCAACATCCCAAATAAATACCAGTTTTGTATTTTCAATCATATGTTCCACTCCTGCAGCTCAGTTTCCATGGTGACACTCAGGATGTTGTTTTCCTGCAGATGATCTGATGTAAGGATTATTGTAAGCAGCTTATTAAGAAAATGGATACGACCCTTCAGCCAACAGAGTGTGCGTTAACAGGTGATTAGTTTTAAACAGTCTGATCGTGTCTAAAGGTTTCAGGTTGCTGTCGTGGAAGATGGGGATCATCCTAACGTTGCCTCTAATACACCCAACCGGGTACCTATTAGTGATGGGTGTGGCAGTTCGTTTGAGTGTACTGAATCCCTACAAACAGTTATTTAAAAGAATTTGTTCAAAAGATTCATTCACCAAATTGTTCAGTTCATCCCTGCGGTACGAGTGGTTTACCTCGTTAAGAACCAACCTGAAGCTTCCTTCAAAATAAAGAATGAATGGATCGAGGTGATGAACTAAACTAACATGGAAGAGATGGTTTTAAAAGAGAAAAAAAAGAGATATTGGTTATTACAATAAAAACAATAATTATCTAACGTGATTCCAGGTTGCCTTTTACCTTTAGAAGATTCTGAGATTATAAAGGAGTTCAGTAAAGATAGAAAAACACAGACATGTTGTCTTAAATCTTATTTTAAACCATTTAGTTCCATTTTCAAGACTGACAAATGAACACCGGCTCCTCAAAGTCTGCTTTACAGCTTTTAAAGTGTGTGTCAATCATTATGTCACGCCCCAATGTGTACAAAACACTGCTTTTCAAGTTTCTGAGCCACAGCAACGGTCTCCTGGTTTACAGGTAAGGGAAAGAACACGCTTGACTTAATTTACTGAGTGAAAAAAGAAATCATCTTTGCTAAAAAAAAAAAAAAAAAATGGAGTTTGTGGATCAGCACAGCATGAACTGCTGCACAGGCTTGACCAGGGGGATATCAGGCTACCGTCACTCAGGAAGGAGACGGGATAAAGTTTATTAGAAAGCACTGAATCATCCAGATTCACTGTCGCTGAAGCTGCTGAGTGAGCGTTACATAGAGACAGTGAGCACACATTATTCAATGACAAGACATGAAAGTTTTAATATTTTAGGCCCTTTTGTTTTGTCCTTCACACTTTCTTCATTTTTAATGCAACATGCTATCATGTTTAGGGCAGCATCTTACTGTCCTGTGATTCAAATAATAGGTTGTGAGACAATAGGCAAATGTTCAGTTGCAATCTTGCTTATTGAAATGTGCACACTTTGCAAAATTACACTCTGGGCTGGGCACATTATTTCTTGCTCAACTCCGCCCACATCATATCCACATACATGTCAACAAGTAGGGATTGTCTGTAAATTACATGGATATTCCCCATTTTGCAGGATGTATAGAGAAATATCGCATTTCTTCAAAAGCTCAGCTTCAAATTTATTTTTCGTTCAATAACGAATACATTTCATAAATATCAATTCAATAGATTTTTTGTGAAAACTACAGATTTTTGAAGATCAGTGTAAAGGTAAACGTCCAAAGGGTCCACCTTGACCTGCTTTAACTAAGGGTGGGCAATAATGGAAATTTTTGTTATCAAAACAATACCAGGTAGTATTGCTGATATGTTTTACTTGAAATTTCATGTCCCCTGATAATTTTGTGATTTTGCTTTAAGTTAGTCAAGTATGATAAAACTCAGGACAAAGATTTTAAGCAAATAAAATTACCTTCCATTGCACACGGTGCAGAGGGGTTTCAGATAATGACTAACACATATTTGTAGACTCTGCACTTTTACTGTTTTAATACAATATTTTTTAAAAACTAAGTCAGAAGTAAAAACACAGTGTCAACATGTATTGATCTTTTCATTGATCTGATTCTGATGTTCATTTTGGTATGGATATGATCACAAATCCAGTTACACAAGGAGGACAAAATTCAAACTTGGTCCAGTCCAAGGGCCAATCTGCCAATATTTATTGAAAAAAACTTGTTTTTAAATGTTATATAAAATTATTCCTACTGAAATACAAATACAACATTTTTATAAAATGTTAAATGTTAAAATGTTGGCCCACGAACCTTAGGTTTGACGCATGCTGTGAGTGGATGAAACTCGACTCTTGATTAGAACTTTAATGATGGACTCAACAAAAACTGTAACCCACTTTTGTTGCCTCATTAGAAAAAATGAAAGGTGATGTGATTACGCTTCTAGGTTAGTTTAAAATGAATTACATGTATTTTTTTAATAAATGTGTTTTTTTTCCTCTTTCAAATCTTGTTATAAGAATGAGATACAAGTGAACTTCTACAGAGCTGCAGCTTTTAAACTCAGAAAGAACTTATGTATTATGTATGAAATTAAGTATTTTGTCTGTTAATAGTAATACTATGGTAATAACAGCAACTAAAGTCAAATAAATAAAGATAAATAACACAGAGGATTATCATGACGTATAAAACAGAAATATTTTAAACTTTATTTTATGTTTAAAATGTTTCTTCAACCACTAGTTTTCAAAAGATCATAAATAAATAGATCAGATAAATATGTATGCTCAATATAACATTTAATTTCTCACAAAGTAACATTTTTTATATTACCTATGAAGACCAGTATAAACTCTGATTATTTTGGATTACAAAATGTTTCTTTTACCTTTGATTTATTTTATTATGATTATTAATTACAGCACGCTCTAAACTAAACAAATCAAATATTTTCACTGAACACAAAATCAAACTACTGCATTCATTTACATAAAACCAGCTGAGTGGAGGTTGCATCTTTGATCAAACAAATGTGATTTAGTTCTCATTCGTCATCCCACTTTTATTGAATTTGGCCAAAGATTACAGGATACAAGGTCACTGATGAAAGCAAAACAGCAGGTATAGGTTCAGACGGACATCTTTCATCCTTCCTGATTATCAAACATCTTTCATTTCAGCGTTTTGTCAAAGTTGGCTGCAGATGTAGATCGTAATAAATCCTTTCATTTTCCAAATATTATTTTGTGGTCCGAAGAAATCAACTTAAAACACATGAAGCAAAATGCATTTAGTTTTTCCATGTATCACCAACCTTTAAGGCAGGTCATGTGTGTTTGAATAGACCAGGGGTCTGCAGCCTGCGGCTCTTTGGCCCCTCTGCTGCAGCTCTTTGAAGCTTTGACCAAAACTATTGAAATACAGTTTTTTGTTGTTGCTGTTGTTTTTATACCACCAACAGAAAACACAAACGTTTGCAGTTTTTCTTTCAATTTGCTCACGAAAATGTGTTTTAAACTGTTAATACAAGAAGTAAAACATGTTGATTAGATCATGTGTTGAGGATTTTTTTTGTATTATCTGTAAGATAAGTTGTCAAGAAGAAATATGGTGAGTTGATTAGGTAATAATGAATTTTTTTTTAAGTTTTCATTAAATTTGGTATAAAAAACATCTTGTTTTTTGGTTTGCATGAATATGGTCTTTTTTTATCCTAAAATGTAAAAACATTTTTACATGATCTAATTCATTATTTATTTTTAGTTGCATAATGTCACCCCTACTGGCCAGAAACCAGCCCTTCAACAAACTCAAAGTGGCCCACGGGCCACCAGTTGATAATCACAGTATGTTTTGACACATTTTATTAGTGAACCAAGGGGAAGAAAAGTCTCTTTTGATTGCAAAGGTTAGAGAGCCCTGGAATAGTCATTTTACTTTTCTTTTATAAAGATTCGAGTTTTATTTATTTTGTTGCTTTTCAACATGATGTTTACATGTTTTACAAGCATCGTGTTGACAAGCCCAGGTGAAAAAAGCAGTCAAGGTGCTTTAGAAAGACCTTCAGAGAGTCTGAGGTACCTCTAGATCCAAATCACTGTCAAAGATTACAAAAGTCTGGCTGCATGGAAGCTAAATATAAACAAAAGTGCAAAAAGGTCCTGTCTGGATTCAAGCCCCAGGTTGGGCCTGGGATCTTTCTGTGTGGAGTTTGCATGTTCTCCTTGTGTTTGTGTGGGTGTTTTCTGTGTTCCCACAGCCTAAAAACATGCATGACTTCAACTGAGAACCATTAAAAGTCCAGGTCGGTGCAAAGACTCATGATGTTGTTCACAGTTTCAAGGAATTTGATCCTCATTTAAGTTTTCGCCCAGTTTATTCAAACCCAAGTGATGAAACCCAGAGTTGACATCCGTCAGCCTCCACCATGACCTAAATGAAGATGAAGTGTTTGAATTCCAGAGAAACGTCTCCAAGGCAGAAATGTGGACTAACCAGATCATCCTCCTACATAAATGAAGGTTAAATGCCAAACGTGAAATGTTTCCATATATGACGACACCGAAGGAGAAAGTCTCCAACAGCTGAACAAAGTCATCAGCCGGCGTGGTTTATAGGTCACGCGCTTCTGGGAGGAATGCATACTGCCCGCCACCTTTCATACCAAGAGTTGTAGCAAGAATTGGTCAAATAAATCACAATATGACACGCTGAGAGTATGTGTTCGACATGACTCTCAGCCATAACCAGATCACATTTATCCTCAGTCTGCAGCCATCTTGAATTGGATTGGCTCCGAAAGGTTATCAGTTGTAGATAAACATCCAATAATTATTCCCTGAAAGTATGATTAATAGTCATGCTCTGGTTCATGAGATATTTTACTAACAGACACAGGCATAAACTTTATGGTGCCACCCTTACCTTTCTGCAGCAGGCATTAATTCATTTATAGGTAACTTTTTAATTTAAACGGTCCAATTAAAGTTATTTAAAAGGCTATTTCAGCGTGATTGTTCGTTGAGGTATTGTGCAGAAAATGTGAAAATGTTCAGAATAACACAAATGATTTATTTTTGATTCACTATCTATTGTTGAGACTAACTTTTCAGTCTGTTATAATGAAAAAAAACTGTGATGAGAAAAAAATATGTTTCTGGGCATTGGTGTGCAGTTTAATTAAAAGATAATAAATATTATTCTATTATGTGCATATTCCTTTATGATTAATTATTATAGCTATAACACAGAGTTATAAAAGAAAGTGTAGTATCTTATTTAACTCTTATTTAACTGTATATAGTAGTATATGTCACTATTTTATTAGTTAGCGTGACAAACTGTGAAAACATGGGGCTGTAGTTGTGTTTGTCGTCCACCAGAGGGCGCTACGACTCCACTTTATGCTTTTTTTGTAGATAAGTTATCACGAGCTCAGCTAATGTTTAAGCTAACATAAATTTACGCTTAGCCTTATGCTAGTTAGCGTCTCGGAAAAGTTTTAACTTTTCAATGATATAGTTTCACCACCTCGGTCGGTTCGACATGGACGAGCCGGACACCGCAGCGATCCTCCCCGAAGACCTCCTCAGCGCCGCATCGTTGGGCGACCAGTTGCCGGACTCTGGCGACCTCCATGACGGAGAGGCTGGTGTACAGACCACCGGAGCTGCAGCGAGACCGGCGTGCCCACCGCCGGTGTCCGTGGAGCCGGTGCTGTTCCTCTCCATGTTCTCTGTGGCCCTCCAGGCTCCTCTGTGCACCCAGTATCTGTGGGACCGCATCAGCGAGGACCTGGGCTATAACGGGTCCAAGAGTTCGGACTGCGTGAACAGTTCGGCCCCTCCGGACCCGCTCCAGAAGGTGGGCAGACAGATTTGAACAACCTGTAGGATGTAAAACTGATCCCAAATGTGCTTTAGTTACCCTAAAATGAAGCTTACATATTAAATCATGTTAAACTCTTTACACTTGTATAAACAACAAGAAAACAGGTGGAACCACTACCAGAACCAGAGCCATAAATAAAGTTAATTTTTGTAGGCATTTCTTGTGTTACAGTTTATGACATAAACAAGTGGCTGTAGATAATAAAGGTAATGGTATCTGGTGAAATGCATTAAAAGTTAAGGAAACATTGAGTCTGAAAAATTAGGAAATACTAAAATGCTGTTTTGCTTCTATGTAGCTTAAAAATATTTTGAGTAATAAGTTATAACAGATAAGGAATAAAGAGAACCAGTACTTCTTAAAGCAGATTAAAACAAATTAAACAGACATCTGAATACATTACTAACAACTGAAATCATTTATTACACATTTAAAACTCTGGGATAGAAACAGAAGCAAAACCATTGTAGATGAATGCAAATCTTCAGAAGCTGCACTTATTTGTTAAAAAAGTGAAACGAGAGTCACAAACTGAAACTAAGCCAGAGGGATTTGATGATCAGGCACTTTGTTAGTAGAAAAATGCACATGAAATGGTTTGTATCTCTTCACTCCATTCGTCTTTTCCAGGAAGTGGAGACTTTGACCGCCCACTGGAACCTGTACATCAATCTGGGGGGCTTTTTGGTGGGAATACTGGTGGTGCCTCTCCTGGGTTCGTGGAGTGATGTCGCAGGTCGCAGACTCGTTCTGGTCCTCCCCAACCTTGGCCTGGCCCTGCAGGTGGTGGTCTACCTGGTGGTGATGTACCTCCGGCTCCCTGTGGTCTACTTCTTAGTGGGCAGACTGCTCAGCGGCCTCTCGGGAGACTTCAATGCCGTGCTGGCCGGCTGCTTCGCCTACGTGGCCGACGTCAGCGACAGGAGGTCCCGCACCTTCAGGGTGGCGGTTCTGGAAGCTTGTCTGGGTCTGTCGGGGATGCTCGCTAGCATCATCGGAGGCCAGTGGAGGCGGGCACAAGGGTTAGGAACATTTATTTGTGTGCATTGTTGTCTGAAAATACAAAATAATTCTGATTTTTTTGAATATATTTGTGTTCTCCTCAGCTACATCAACCCATTTTGGCTGGTCCTGGCCACCAACTTGGCCTCAGCTCTGTACGCCTACCTGTTTGTCCGCGAGTCCGTCCACCCAGACCCGAGCGCCAAGCTGCTCACCACTCGCCACCATAAAGCCGTGTGGCGCCTGTACTGTAGAGGCGGCAGCGAAGGTGTTGGGAGGTTTCACCGCTGCAAGCTGTGGCTCTACACTCTGTGCTTCTTCCTGGTGGTGACCGTTCACTTCGGCAGCAGAGACCTGTACGTGTTGTACGAGCTGAGCTCCCCGCTCTGCTGGAGCTCCACCCTCATTGGCTACGGGTCAGCGGCGCTGCACCTGGCTTACCTGAGCAGCCTGCTGGGGCTGAAGCTCATGCAGCGCTGCCTGGAGGACTCCTGGGTGGCTCTCGTGGGTCTGGCCTCAAATATAATCGGACTGGTGGTCTTTTCTGTAGCTGACAGCACTCAGCTCATGTTCACAGGTGAGACACAAGCTTTGTAAATTTCCATAAATACAATAATCTTTCATTTAAGTCTGTCTAATAATAAATAGAAGGTTTGCACTTTTAATAAAAGTCAAACAATATATTTTTTGTTTACTTTTTCTTCCAGGATATGGTCTATGTTTCCTCTTCATGGCTGCGACTCCTGTCCTCAGGTCCAAGCTGTCCAAGTTGGTGGACCCATCAGAGCAAGGTGAGCTCCTGATCCTGGCAGGTGTTTAACGCACATCTGGGTGTCCATCAGTCCTCTGCCACGAGGGGCCGCTTGTGTCCTGCATGTTGAATATACAGTATATGACCCATCACATCAAACTGAGGACTAAGTCAAATTTAGTCATTTTCATACCTGGATCATCCTGATATGAGGGGTTCAGATATGCTTTGATTTGTCAACCTAATCAGGATAACTCATTAATGTTTGGTTATTCAAATAAGGAATTTTTTATGTCATTTTAAAGAGAAAACTTGAAAAAATATTTGGATATTAAGATTTACAAGCTTACAAGATTATATTTCAGGTATTTTATTTACAAAACCCATAGATGAGGTATTTATTTTGACAAAACGCAATTGTTGCAAACATTTTACCCATACACCATAGCTGCCTATTTATTATTTGTGTGTTTTCTGCCCGTTAGGCGCCCTGTTTGCTTCTGTGGCCTGCGTGGAGAGCTCGTGTTACCTTGTGGGCAGCAGCCTCTTTAACTCGCTCTACCCAGCCACCAGACACTTCATGAAGGGCTTCACTTTCCTGTTTGCTGCCGTCGTCCTCTTCATCCCTGCCGGAATCATTGGGTGACTCTTTAATTTGACTCTTTAACAGTCGGAGGGTAGAAAAAACATTAATGTGAAGTAAAATCAGCCATGTTTAATTGTTGTTATTTAGGGTTCTGCAGTGTTTGGACCAGAGGAGAGCCCGCAGAGAGTCTTCAGCGTCCTGACTGATATGATTTAAAGATTTGTTCCTGGTGTCAGAGAGGCGGGCGGCTCGGACAGCGAGGCACCCAGAACCGAGATTTATACCCACGGATGAAGAAAGGGATTCTTCCACCCAGTGACACTTGAAAGAATGAAGACTGAAAACAAACCTTGTGACATAGTTTACCTTTTTATTTAAGAGACTTTTGTTTAAAAGGTTAATCATAAATGAGCAGAATGAGTGTCTAAATTCTGAGCCAGGTGTTAATTTAAGCTTAAGGAGCCTTTTTTATATTCTGTCATTATTTTATCATGCATATTGTAGTTTTTTAATGATTTTTAATATTGAAATGCAATGTTTGTTTAAATGTTGCATAAAACTGAATTTAAGTATTTTTTTACTTAATATTATTGATCATTATGTTTCCAATAAATGGGAGCAAACATTTCTTTTCTTCTGACAAACTAATTTGTTAATTCCTACACAAATTTTATTGTGGTTCCTGCAGGTCTGCAATGAGTCAGAAAAACACCTGAAAAAAAAATTGTAAAAATAACTTGTATACATTGGATTTTGTTTAATAAAGCACAAAAAACAAAACATTACAGCAACATCAGTTTTCTTAATGTTGAACTAATACATTCCTAAAAACTTGATTAAAAATAAATCTGATGTTTTAGGCTTCATTTGTACATTTAAGCTTCGTTCATTTAGTTTTAGTTTTATTTGCCAGAGACAAAACTTAAAAATGATGAGTGAAATTACATCCCAGCTCTCAGAAATTATAGTTAAATATGGTCAAATCTGTACAACATATAGTTTCCATTCTTAACAGAAAGATTTATTTAATGCTACATACTGTAAGTCTTTTCTAGATTCATAGTTTTTGAATTACTTTTTGGTTTAACTAGAGGTAGTGAGTATATTCCTGCAGCTTATCTCAAAGGAAATTCACACAGCTGTCAGTTTTGTCCAAAAAAATGACCAGGTTTTATTTTGTCCTATCGCAGCACAGAAACAGCTGAGTCAGATCAGAGACCGACGTCACTTTATTACAGAAACAATAAAGAAAAGATACCAGCATAAACAGCAACTCTGACGGACACTGGAGGTTCGGTGGAGCTTCCACAGATTATTATTGATGACGGCTGGTTGCTTATTTTCCTGAGATACTGAAACGTGGTTACATTTATACAGCAGTAATGACATTAAAGCTATAATTCAAATATTTTAAAGTGGGATCCACTTTGTTGTTGACAACTCTTTGAACGAGCTCAGCTTGGAAAAACAATTAAAATGTTTAGTTCTGATCGTACGGACAAAGCTAGTGGCTAGTCTGAGCGGGACCAAGACCAAGGAACGCCATTTTGTAAACCTTTACGTTAATATTCTTGCTGGATGTGCTACAGCTAGCTGTTGCTGTTTGCTAATACCCTTAATTTTTTATGTAAATAACTTGGATGTGAAACTAACAGCGGTGGAAAGTTTGTAAAATGGCGGCAGCAGAAGTTCGCTTTGTTTTTGGCTCATTAGCTCTTAAATCCAGTCAGAATTAAACTTTTTTTCTAGCTGAGCTTGTCTCAAGAGCTATCTACAACAGGTAAGACGTCATTTGCTTGTAACCTTTCCACTGAACCCCCCCTCAAAAGATCTGAACTATTAATTTCAGGTTATTTATACGGCAATCTGAAACTCCCGTTTTAACTGTAATCTATTCATTAGGCATTTATGTGAGGAAGTTATCTTAGCATCTTTAGCTTCACATGCTGTTGGGCCAAGCAGGAACAGCTCCAGACAGCTTCCAGGAGTACAGTCTTAAATCTGTGTTCAGACTCGTCATTTATTTCTTCTTCTGGTCTTTAGATTTGTCCGGGCCGTCGATGTCTTCTTTTCGTTCCAGAAAGCGGATGAGCTTCTCGATCGTGGCTTCTTGGTATTCATGGGACCATCTGTGTCAAGAGGCAACAGAATGCGGAAAAATAAAAGACCACTTTTACATTAGGCTCACCTTTGCACTGATAAAAAACTTGATAAATGGTTTTGTGACTGAAAATGAACAATTTCCTTATCTTTATCATTTCTTTTGACATTTTTTCCTTGAAAATTTGTATACCGTTAGGTATCATTGGGGATTTCTCTTTTGGAATAGAGGGCTGGTAAAAAATCAAAACTCTCAAACCAAAACTAGCTTGATGTTAGCCAGGTGATCAACCAACAAATTTCAACAAAATACGAATCATTTTTAAGATTTGAGATGGACAATTTATAAATAACAATTCTGTGTTGAAAAATTCCTCATTGTGGCTCATTTTGCCAGCAGGGGTCTCATATGAGGAGGTTATCACAGTAAAGTGGACAGACACTCACTTGACGCCATTGAAGTTGAGGACGGCTCTCATGTCCTCTGGTAGTAAATTGGTGTCCGGCCACACAAAGTTGTCTATGACAGGGACCACGGTTTTCTTACCAGCCAGGGCCGTGACTATTTCCTGCAAGACAGATGATTTTTTTTTTTTTTTACATACTGTGACAAAACAAAACTGTGTCAAAGTTGAATGAATGAATAGATGATTATCAGGCTTCTGCAGTATGGAGAACCCAAACTGACATAAATAGAAATAAAAGCAGAATT
>JARVJO010000330.1:12643304-12655466 GCA_031762555.1 Cynodonichthys magdalenae
TCAGGTGTGTTGGAGCAGAGAAACAAGTAAAACATGCAGGGCTGCGGCCCTCCAGGACCAGGATTGGAGACCCCTGATCTAGATGGTAAAAACTTGGAAATCTAAGTGTTCCAACAAGAAAATGGTCCAAAATACATCCAAACAGGTTTGTGATTGGATAAGTCTGACCTCAGCTCGGTGGTAAATTTGTCATTTAAGCTGAAAAGCAGGGTCCGTGTCAGGAAGCTAACCAATTTTGCCAGGAAGAGTAGTTAAACACCCAGTCAGAATTAAGCCAGACATCATCGTTTGAGGTGCAACTTACTAAGAGACGTATGTATAATTTTGGAAACCTCCTGACCTTGTGTACCCAGTCCTTCATAGCGGTGTCGCCCATGCACTTGTCGAGGGCGTTGGCGGACAGTACCAGGATGAAGCCGCGGGCCCTCTGAACGCTCTGAATCAGTTTTTCCTCAAATTTTCCGGCCTCCAGTTTCTCCACATCTATAAAGACGTTGTAACCTCTGACCTGCAGGTGCACCTTCAGAAGGCTGGGGGGTGAATAAAAAAAATAATCAGAAGTTATTCTTTTTTTTTTCATTTTGATGTTATCCTCCCTCTCAGTCCTGACCTGGCCAGCTGGGATCCGGTAGTCCGACGGTAGCTAATGAACACGTCGGGCCCCGGAGGTTTAGCGTCCGTGTGGCTCGGTTTTATCGGCTTGCGAATTGCAGACAGTATCTTTGCTCGGTGGACTCCGTTGTCTATGTGGCAGTCGTGCTGGAGCTGCTGATCGGTCAGGCTCTGAATGATGCTGCGGTCCACTCCCGCCTGCAGTAGGCTGTAGGTGTACTGGCGAAATCGAGGGTCCACCTCGGCTAGCCAGTCGGCCATGTTGTGAGGGTCACACGTGGAGTAGTCGGCGTAGGTCTTCAGCACACGTAAATCTCTCAAAAACCTGGAAAGTTAAAAACATCCAACTTGTGACACTCTTGCTCTGCCTCAGTCTTGGGTTTTAACAAGTTTCGGGAACTAACCTCTTGCAGGTGAGACCAATCATGCCCAAATCAGAGCTCAGATCCTGATCGGTGACGTTCAGAAGAAGATCTCCGTCCACCTGAAGCTCCTGTAAAACGGGACAAGGCACTGACTGAGCAACGCTTTAAAAATGTGGTCATCTCTCTGAAATCCGTGGTAGTTTTACTCACCTGGAAACGGTCGCAGAAAGCACTAAAGCCAACCTGCTGCAGCCACGTCTGCACCTCGCAGGTCTTCCAGTTGGGAACACAGGACAGGATTTGTTTTGGCACTTCCTCTCCCATCATACGCAGGGCCCGCTTGGCGAGGCCGGAGACTGTGTTGTTGCTGGAGTACATGACGATTCTCTTCAAGCTCTGGACAGCACCGATCTCTTGAAAAATCTAGAGGAAATCTCACATTTATCACAAGTAAGCCAGACAATGAACTGTTTTATGGTATCTGGCAATTAAACAGGGGTTGTACCTTTGTGTTGCGCTGACGGGATTTGATACTGGCCTCAACACAAAGATAAAAAGCCACGATGCACTTCCCTTCCACCCGTGAGCCGTCTAATAACGGTAGGAGGTGCTGCAGGTCCGATGCTGTTCTTCCTTGCATGCAGTCGGCACTGTCCAACAAGCAGCGGGCGAAGTCGTCTGGATCCAAGGATGCGATAAACGGCTCCACCAGCTCCAAGGTTCCCGACTTCACCACCTCTTTCTCGATCTCTCGATTGGCAGCCAACACCGTCACCGCCAGGCAGGCATGGAAGCGTATGAGCTCGTCCTCTTTGGAAAAGGCCAGGGGGAAAAGCCACTCGGCCGCCTGCTTCTCGATCATCCATCGCTGACAGCGGTGGCCTCCGTACATGGCGCAGTTAGCCAGCGCCACGGCGCAGTGCCGGAGCACGGTGGGGTCCGTGCCCCGGCACCAAAACAGGAGGGTGTCCAAGGCGCCGTTGGAAATCAGGTGGACGGCCGTCTCTTCTGTGTGCTTGAACATGTGCTCCAAGATGCCGGAGACGCTGCGAGCCAGCTGAGCATCATCCTGCTGTCGGGTCAGGTTCAGGATGACCCCCAGACCCATACGGGCAACATAGTCCCTGTTGACAGAGAGGTTATCAGAACTCAAGCGTATGGCAGCGTTCCCAGTTGGACTGAAATGAAAAAGGGATACAATACTGTACGGACGTATCGGGTCATAGCCAAACTTGCTTGTGATCTTTGGACTTTTTTGGTGGGACCTTGGCTGCTTTTTCTCACATTCTCAATCCTGACCATTATCTGAGGAATGTTTTTGTTTGGTAACCCACTAAACTCTGAACTTTTAACCAAAAACTCCTAAATCTAAAAGATGAACCAGCACAATAGACAAAACCACTTTGTTCCCAGCAGCCTGTCACAAAGAGGGTTTATTCAAATTTCTTCAGTTTATTCAGAAACCAGAGGGTCAGGGTCAGTACCTGTTCTCAGAGATCAGGATCTGCTCCAGCAGTTTTGCAGCCTCATACATGATCTCCACGGTGGGGGTCTGCTGCAGCTGAAGCAGCAGCTCCAGGCCTCCGTCCAGACGGATCCTGGTGCAGATCTCCTCGGCCACCCGCCGGCCCACGGTGGGTAAGACCCAGGCCTCCTCCACCAGCTGATAGATCTCTGCCACGGCCCCGCGGGTCTCCTCCGAGTCGGACTGCTCCTTGGCGGACCTCAGCCTCTTGATGGCGGAGCGCAGGGCCGGGAGCGAAGCGTCCAGGGCGGCCTGGACATCCGCGTGGACTCCCGGAGACACCGGCTTGGTCTCGCCTCCGGAGCCACTCCTGCCTCTCTGCAGCCGGCTGACATAATCCGGAACAGTGAGTCTGTCTGAGCTGAACATGAAGGACAGATGTCGGCGGAGCCTGAACAGGAAGAGGAGCAGAAAAAGGAGCATCTACCAGCGGAGACAACAACAGAGGATGTTTACGGACTCCGTTTGTTGTTTACACACATAAGTAAACACATATTTACAGAAACTCGTCACTTGGTCTTCATCCGCTGAAGTTCTTGTATAATTCCTCCGTATATTTAAAGAAAAAAGTAAAGATGTCCTCAAAAAACAAAGAGGCGCTCACTTTCCTCCACCTTGCGCTCAGTGTGGTCTGCGCATGCGCAGATGATGGTCTGAACGTAAACACTGCAGACCCTCTGCTGGAAAAACAAAAGTAAAACCTCTGATATTCACCCCTGAATGATGATCAGACATATTGTGTTTATTTCATCCATATATATATATATATTATTTTTTACTTTTTTTTTCAGTTTATATTTGGCTCACATTGTTCTCAAACACAGACTACTTTTTCTCTGCCTTTTTGTTCTTTTGTTCCTTTATTTTGCATTCAAGGCAGGATCAGCTTTTTATGTTTTTTTTGTTTTGTTTTTCTACATCTCAGTGTTTTTCTTTCATGTCTGTTCATATCTTTTATTTCTGTTCAAGATTTCATGCCAGAGTTGTGAAAAAACAGATGACAAACTACAGATTATAGATGAAAAAAGAAGTTATTGGTTACAATTTAGATATATCTTGTGAGGCAGTGTGGACAAATACTTTTATTGTATCTGCAGGTTCTGTTTCACATTTGAAGAGTCCAAAAATATTGAACAAGACAAATATCAAGTTAAAGAGTTATCTTTGAGCAGCAACTGTCCTGGTTTTCTGAGGCCTTGTGATGACTCAGCCACAAAGAGATTAAACTTGTTCCCAATCCATGTGCTAAAACCATACATTTTTTATTCTGTAACCCCCAGAAACCACATCATGAGCCATAAACTGCAGCATAAATGTAACTTGGCAGGGTGTCATCAGATAGGTCTGACCCTTTGTTTCTTATTGATCTCAGCTGTTTTGTGTTTAGTTGAAGAACTGAGGTTAAAGTAAACAAACGAGGGTTGACTGACTCGTGTTTCCAATAATTGGGAGTGTGTCTCATCGTTCCTCAGTGAGTCAGTCAGCAGAAACAACATGAGGCTGTTCATCGTCTTGCTGCTCGCTCTCGTCTCTGAGGCCTCAGACGGTGAGTTTTACCAAAAATGTTTTATTAAACTCACTTAATTTCACACATACTTAAAAAACCACTGTGTCTTTATTTGAAAGCTGGTAAAATGTGGAACAAATCAATGTAATTTTTTACTTTAATTACAGAAACAGACCCGACTTTGGCTGCTGTTTATTATAGTTACATTTATAATGCTTAGCAGCTCATCAGATTAGTTATAATATGATAAATGTGTTGTGGGAGACGAGCAGGTTCAGGCTAAAATGCGATAATAATCTCAGCATGAAGTTTACTTCTCTAAAATAAAGAAAAAGCTGAAGCTTACAAAAAGGAAGAGAGAGATTTTTGGTCACTTTCACAATGTGTGCTGAGGTTTTATTGTGCCAGCAGGAACTGAATTTGAATTGCTCAGATTGAATCTGAATGTGCATAATTTGAAATGGTTTGTAAAGGAATTTCACTAAATTGAAACTGAATTTAATGGTTTGAAACTGAATTTAATGTTTTGAATTATTTTGCTTTAAAATTGTATTTTGGTCTAATAAAATTTCAGTTAGACTATTTTCACTTTCAGTTCCATAATTCAATTCTATTTCTAAAATTCAGATTTTTGTGCCACACATCCGGGTCCTTGAGTACGGAGCCCGTTCGGTGACATAGTAAAAAAAAAAATTTATCTAGCGGCCACGAGATAATAACGCGTTCCCACGCAGTATAGCTAATTTTTGCATTCATTTCCATGCAGAGATTGTTAACATGGAAAAGTTTGAATTAATTTCATTTTATTTTAATCTAGGGATGAATTATATTGACATTCAAATAGGTCGCTGACCACATAAACAGTCTGTATTCACGTAATACACTCAATGAGACATTGTTATGAGGGACTCATACCTGAATGGGAGGATTTAAGTGAAAGATAAACCACATTCATTCATATTGTATGACGTGACTGAACGGAGTTTTGTAACATTCAAGAACACAGTAAAAAATCTGTTTCCCGACACTCAACTAGGGCATTGAATTTAATCTTAAAAATAGCCCATTAATCTTTGAACTATTAGGCTATACTTTTAGATTGAACCTCAAGCAGACTGCAGAAAATTATCTCGTGGCCACGTGACAATTATTGCGTGGGCACGCATTTTTTTTTTCTACCATGTCACCGGACGGGCTCTGTAAAATTCAGTTTCAATTTAGTGAAATCCATTTTCAAATCAATGCATTCAATTTCAAATTATGCACATTCAGATTCAATCTGTGCAATTCAAATTCAGTTCCTGCTGGCACAAGATTTATCCCATATTTTATGACTGAAAAATAAACAAAGAAAACCTCTGATTTCTGCTGGAGTTTACTTTTAAACAGGAAACAAGAAGCTGAAGTTTTTGCGTCATAAGCTGTAACAGGAGCTTTAATACAATGTTTGTTTTGTCTTCAGAGTCGTGTTTGAACCGGTGTGAAAACGGTTTCGACTCTCAGAGGAAGTGCCAGTGTGACTCCATGTGTAAATACTACAAAAGTTGCTGCTCGGACTATGAGACCGTCTGTGGGATGACGAGTAAGGAACCTCGCCTCTCTTTTGGTCCAAATCCAACGTGATTCAGAGTCAAAATTTAATGACCTGTGTTCTTCTCTTCAGCACGTGGAGACACGTTTGTGTTTGCTGAGGATGATGATTACGACTTGCCTGAACGCACCACTCCATCTCCTGGACCTTCAGTTGTCACACCCTCACAGCCTCCTGTCCCAGACTTCAGCCGCAGACTGGCTCCACCTCCAGATACCAGTCTACAGATGACCAAACCCCCACAACTGACGAATCCCAGAGTCACACCTGCCTCACACGCAGTTGCACCCAAAAGTGACACCTCTGCTACGACGGAAGCTCCTCGGACTCATGGACCGGCTGAGACCACCACGGTCCCCGTCACAGCAGCCCCAGACCTGGACGCTGAGGTCTGCGGCGGCAGACCTTTTGACTCCTTCATGCAGCTGAAAAATGGTTCCATCTACGCCTTCAGAGGTGAGTTGTACTTCCTCTAACATTTAGCAACCTTTCAGGGTACCGTCGTGGTCTTGTTTAGTGGTTGATGAACCTGGTTTGCAGGGAAGTACTTCTTCGAGCTGGACCAGAACTCGGTGCTTCCTGGTTATCCAAAGCTCATAGAGGACGTGTGGGGCATCGCCGGGCCCATTGATGCTGTGTTCACTCGCATCAACTGCCAGGGGAAGACCTATATCTTTAAGGTGAGGGTGCAGAATACTACTTCCCATTGGCGCTCCTGATTTATTGTCTGAATTAAAACTCTCATCAGGGGGACAAGTACTGGAGGTTCAGCAACGGTGTGCTGGAGGATGACTACCCTCGAGAAATCAGCGTTGGGTTTGAGAAGATTCCTGATCACGTAGATGCAGCGTTCGCCCTGCCGGCTCACAGTCACCATGGGAAGGAGAAGGTCTACTTTTTCAAAGGTAGAGTCCCAGAACGCAAGCAAGAAACTCATTATCATAAACCCAGATGTTCAACGGTTGTTTTTGTCCAGGCAACCAGTACTACGTCTACGAATTCTTGCATCAGCCGTCCCACAAGGAGTGTGCTGCCATCTCCGAGAGGTCTCCGTCCACGCTGTTCAGGCGCTACACAGATCTATACTACAGCAACTATGAGCGCTACTTCACCGAGCTCTACTCTGACTGTAAGTTGGGACTCTCACAGACTTTTTGTTTGGCAAACTTAGGCTGTGTGTTGACCTGTTTCACCTTATTCAGCGCCTCAGCATCGAGACAAACACCACTTCATTAACAGAGACTGGGTGGGGCTCCAGTCTCCGGTGGATGCAGCCATGGCCGGCAGAATCTACATCGCTCCCAGGAGGTCAGGGCGGTGGTCTGACTACCAGCCTGACCAGCAGTGGGGCCAACAGAACAGGTGGCAGAGGGGTCAGAGGAGGTGGAACCGGTCGCCCTCCTGGGGGTCTATAGCTGAGCAGGGGATGAACATGGGTCAAGGGTTCGCTGAGAGAGGGATGGAGATGGGCATGAGACTGGCAGAGAGGAGGATGGAAATGGAGGAGAGGCTTGGTCGGGATTGGGACAGACGCCGGGATCAGGACTGGGATCAGAGCAGACGTCGGGACCAGGACTGGGACCAAAGCAGACGTCGGGACCAGGACTGGGACCAAAGCAGACGTCGGGACCAGGACTGGGACCAGAGCACACACTGGGATCGCTACAATCAGAACAACCGAGGAAACTACGACTCCAGAAATGACCGCTTCTTCCAGAGGAACATGCCGATACAGAGTGTTTACTTCTTCAAAGGAGGTAATATATAAACAGTATATATATATATATATATATATATAAATGAACTCATTCAAACATCACTGTCCTGTAATAATTATTACAAGGTTTATTTCTCATGATGCCTAACACAACATGGTTGCATTAATCAGATTTAAAACTTAAAATACAGAAGGACAAAAAGCAGCAAATTGTCAATTTTACCAACACAAAACGTGATCTTGAACATTTTTGGTTAAAATTTAACAAAGGTTTAGCTTAGTCAAACCATCTAACCCTGAAAATCAGCCATGAATTGCTAAGTCATAAAACAAAAAATAATGATTAGCATATCCCACAAGTTAATTCTAGGTGAGCTTAAATCTATATTAGTCAGTTTTTACTTTATTATCCAAAGGAGGAATCTAATTATCCAGACATGTAAAGACAAACAACATGAATGCAACCAGATCTTCCCTTTGTTCCAGCTAGACGACATGTTTAGTCTGTTCATCAGTTCAAATCCAAAAGAAGGTCAGAGTTTTAGACAAACTTGCAGATAGCAGTGAGAGTTTAGTTGAGGATGTAGACCCAACCTGAACTGATTAGATCATCTTGCAAGTTGTCTGTCAGTTCACAGAAAACTTATTTTAATAACTAGTTTCACGTTTCCTGTTTGTCAGCACGAGAAAGATACAAATCTTCCTTTTCATTTTCCCCTTGCTGTGTTTCTGTATGTGAGGCTGTTTTTTTTGGTTGCTTTTGATGCACCAAACACAAAACTAGTGTCACAGTTTGCATATTTTTTATGACACTCTGTGTTTTTTATTTAGATTGTTGCATTTACAATTTGTTTTTTACTCGTCACCCTGAGGAGCACATAAACTGCCTGTTTTTCACAATTCATTGTTAGATCCTCGTGTTGGCTTCTGGTCTTTATGCTCATCCAACTACATCTCTTAGTTTTAAATTATGTTGAAATTAAGAAAAAAACTGGTGACGTTAGCACAATCTCCAGTCTAAGTAAAAAAAAAAGAAATGATTGCTTTATTTGTGTTTTCTAGATAAATACTACAGAGTGGACCTCAGGACGAAGAGGGTCGATTCCGCCGTGCCGCCGTACCCCAGATCCATCGCCAAGTACTGGCTCGGCTGTTCAAACGCAACCGGAGCCGAGAAGAAATAGTTTTAGATTTTTTTTGTGTGTTCAATGTGGTTACAGTACTTTGTAAAGAATGAGTCTTTTTTACTGAAACTTGTTCAAGTCATAACTAGTTGCTCAACAACTTCAGCAAACATGAGCAATCAGTAAAAGTCCATGTGGCCAAAGTTTAGCCAGCAGTTATCTTATGTGTCGTCAGCTGACTGATTTTATCACCAAACGATTAAGAAATCCTCAGAGGTCGGAAAATAAAAAAAAAAGTTACATAATAATCACCTTTTCTACTGTTTGTATAGCTACTAACTGTGCTTTTTATTTCTTCTTGTAAGAAAAGATTTTATACAGCGAGTAATAAAATATGAAGGATTTGATGGAGGCGCTCTGTCACAAAAAACACAATAACCTGCAGTCGTGTTTATAAATATTAAAACCAAGTCCACTTTTCTCAGTTCCAGTTAATAACTCATCAGTGTTTTAGTTCCTTTACTGAACTTTACTGTGAAGTTTCTGTCTGTAAAGTACAAAAAAAATAAAGTTTGGATCAATTTTTAATTAAGATGTTTTCGTAGCAGGGTTCATCATTCATGTTCACCTCCTCTCCCTGGTTGGTGAGGATCTCCGTGGCGTCTCCTGCTGCTCCCACAGTTTGGTAGCTGCTCTCTGTTTGTTCTGAACTAGCATCAACACCCTGACCTGAGCCTCCCTCGGCTCTCAGATCTGATCCTGAGTCAGATCTGCTTTTTAAAATTGATGACGGTGGTCGTTTTGAAGCATTCTCTGGTGGTACGGCTTCAACGGGACCAGATGTGATGGGAGGATTGTGGGAAGCGTGCTTCCTCCTGATTGGCTTACAAACGCCAGACGGACCACCCTGCTCCCACACTGCGACCCGAGCTCCCAGTTTGCTCCTGGGGGGTTTGGTGATGCCTTCAGCTGCCTTTGACCGTTGCTTCCCTGGCTCCTGCTCCCTTTGTCTCTGAAGGCTGCCGAGTCTGCGCAGCATGGCCTGAACCGGGCCTTCAGAGCCCGATTCCGTCTTTGTTAAGGGCCGACCTGCCTTGCCCACCGTCACGTACACTGTGGTGACCTTACGCAGTGCCCCCACCTCTCCCTCAGGGGTTCCTTTACGAGCAGCTGTGTTGGACATGGTCCGTCTTCGTCCTGAGGACCCAAGAGCTTGAACAGCCTCCTGAGGTTGGGATTGGTCTACTTCCTGGGCCTCTTCCTCACACCTTGACTCCTGATTGTCTGTAGCTTGATCATTTGCCCCATCCTCCTCTTCCTCTTCCTCACCCTCAGCTCCATTCCCCTCCCCATTTCTCACTGTGCCTCCTTGGCTTTGGAGGGCCGACAGCATCAGAACCCCCCAGGGGGACTTGGCCTTGCTGCGCAGAGGAGTCCCAACGTCCTGACCGGAGCCTCGCCTCTCCTTGGGGCTGAAGCGGGTGCCTTCTGCGAACGAGACAGACGGGCGCTTGGATTTGGCGATGCTGGAGGTCCGAGGGATGTTGAAGGGTGAGGCGATGTCCTCGCTGCTGAAGCCGGACGGGTCTAAGAACATGTTACACTTGGAGCTCATCTCCTGGAACTCTCCTCCGGCCACTTCCAGGATGTCTGAGAGGAGACGTTGAAGTAAATTAGAGAAACGTTCAGCTGCAGTGTTTTAAGACGGAAGTTTGACCTGCGGTCGTTTCTGGTCCTACCTTCTCTTGGAGGCACACAGTAAAGAGCCTCTCCCTCCTCTTCGTCGCTGTCGAACGACGACCCCTCGGTGACCCAACCAGAGGAGGGAGGCTCGATGAAGCTGTGGTTAAAAGTCAGCTCCGGGTCGTGGTGAGACACTGTGGAAATCAGGCATAAAATGTCCATGAAAGTACATCAAATGTGGGGACAGCAGGTTATTTCTAAAGTGCCTTGAAAAGGAAGCCTATTTTCAGTCCTTCATGGTGGTACCTACCCGTGACTCGAGGCAGGCCAGAGGACCAGTCGGAAATGCAGGGGAGGGCGGCGCCGATGTTTGCCAGGACGCTGTAGACGTGATATTTCATCCTAACAGACAAGCCGCCTTCAGCCACAGTCGCACTGTTGCAAAGAAAAAAACTTTATAAGAATAATAATAAAACATATATTATAAGGTTTTAAACTTATTTTACTTTCTGCCTTTTTTGTAGTTTTGAGCATGAACATGTTAAAACAAACTGAATTAATTATCTAACAGTGAAAATATCTCGTTTTTCCAGCACGGGTCACATTTCTTGTTCAAAATGTTAATATTTAGATTATGATGCATGAATGTGAATGATCTGACACAACTTTAGTCTCAAAAAGAGCAGACCTGTCTTTGCCAGCAGCAGGTCGTCCTCCACAGCACAGACAGCAGCACAGAACAGCAAACAGCAGGAGGAACAAAGGAACCAACACGCCTGCTAGAACAGCTCCTCGACCACCTGACGGACAAATATTCACAAACATCTCATGCCGTTTAGGCTCGAAGCCTCACAGATGCCTAAAAGAAAGACGGATGAACGAGTGAATGTTTGGACTTACTGTTGGGGCAGGCGCCAGAGACGGGGTTGCAGCCGACTCCGTCACCACAGTCACAGAAAGACGAACAGTTGAGACCAAACTGCAGGACAGGGCAGCTGCTGTTACAGCTGGAAACACAAAACATCTCATAGTTATTAATTAAACTTAGCTCTTATTACAAAAAAACAAAAACTCATCGTGTCTATATGTATTAAAATCTTGACGTTTTAGTTTATGTCTCCACGTTTTGACATTCTACTCTGTCTTCAACAGCTTTAACTTTAGATAAACAAGTTTTATTAAGAGCCTTGACCTGTCTGCTCACCTCTCTCCCTGAAAACCAGCCTGACAGACACATCTTCCTGTCACGTGATGGCAGTTACCATGGAAACAGGGGCTGCACAGGAAGCTGCAGGCGTCTCCGTGTGTCCCACTGGGACAGGGCTCCTCACACCTGGATGAGGACACAAATAATGTCACTTTTTTTAACTTGAATCTCAGCCTCACTGTTCTAAAAGAGACAAACTCATTTAAAGTCTTACAAGAATTTTCAGAAACTGTTTGTTAGACTTTTATCACAAACTCTCCTGAATTTACATTAAACACTGTCTAAGCTTGGTTTTGATTGATACATTTGTGAAGTTGTGAGAAAATATAGCAAGCAGATGATAAATTCCCACATCAGACCACAGAATACAGAAAGAACTGTAAACTGACTATTAAAACATGTTGCTGAATATTGCAACAATATTTGCACTCTTTATCGCCTCCTGCTGAAAGGTGGTCAGTAATGTTCTGTTTGTCTGTTAGCAAAATATCTCAACCACTGAATGGGTTGTAATGAAGCATTAAAAAAGTAATTATTGGATTCACATCTACAACTCATTGACTTTTAGAAAACGTTTCGTCTCTCCTCCAAAAGACTTCTTCGGTCAGCATTGTAGGAGGGGGACACTTGGACACGAAGGCCTCCACCCCTGTTTAATGGTGGACATTTTTTCTTCATAAAAATGTCTTCCTTTACTCCTCTTTCAAACCAATGTTCTTCTCTATCAAGGATGAGAACATCTTCATCTCTGAAGGAGTGACCGCTGGCCTGTAGATGAGTGTAAACTGCAGAGTCCTGGCCAGATGAAGTTGCTCGTCTGTGCTGGCTCAT
>JARVJO010000330.1:12656723-12703242 GCA_031762555.1 Cynodonichthys magdalenae
GACCACATCCACCGCCTCATCAACAGGAATGCACGTAAAGAGTGATGTGACATCAAAGGAGACCATAGTTTCATCCACGATGACAACTCAGTCAATTTTACAAATACTGAGCTAAAGTTTGGTGTGGTGGTAGCTGAGAGTCATCCCCAACACATTCTTTGAGCACTTACATATTACACAAGTCTTTTATTTACAAGTTGGCAAATAACTATTAGAGTGAACTTTATATATGTTAGCAAAATATCTCATGAAACGCTGTGCAGATTTTAATGAAATTCTCAGAAAGAAATCACTGAATGCACATCTACAGCTCATTCACTTTTGTAGACAATTCAATTCAAGATGGCAGCCACAGCTCATTGACTTCAGTCAACACAAAAATAGCTACAATTCAGTGAATTTTACAGCTACGGAGCTAAAACTTAATGTGATAGTAGCTGAGAGTCATCCGACACATACTCCAAGCTCTAAGAGCCAACAAATCATGCGAGATCTTGTGAAACTGTATGAGAGACTGCATAATTGTAATTTCATCACTTTTTCAACATAAGATGATCTCAGTCTAAATAAGCTGCAAGTATTAAAAGTAGACTGTCATGTTACTCTGTCACCAGAAAAAGGTTAAAGTTTTTGTCCTGTAGTGTATTTTGGGAAGCGTTTGAACTGTCTGGGCAGATTTTGTGATTTGCTGCTTGTTTTTCAGTTAAACATGCACACACACCTGGTTCCGGTCCATCCAGGGTCACACCTCCTACAGTTCCCGGTTTTTGGGTCACAGGTCTCGTTATTCCTGCATCGAGGACACCTCTCCTTACAGCCATGGCCGTGAAAGCCAGACGGGCACTGGTGGTCGCACCGCGTGCCGTTCCAGCCGGGCTCGCAGGCAGCACACCGTCCATCCGTGGCGGAACAAGGCTGGTGGTCTTTACAGTGACCGCAACTAAAACAGGAGATGACGTCAGGAGAAGTGCCAAAAGATTTCAACTTGAATGTTATCACAGACTTGCCTCATGTTGCACCCGCTGCCGTAGCTCCCAGCTCCACACGGCCGGTCACATGACAGACCGCGGTAACCCGGGTGGCACACACACTGCCCTGTGTTCGGATCGCACCAGCTGTACGTGAGGTCGCAGTTACATTTCCTGTCACAGCCTGTCCCCCACCAGCCCGCCACGCACTCACACACACCGGTCCACTGGTTACACGGAGACAGGTTGCAGCTGCATTTGGAAGAACAACTGACCCTCCAGAATCCTCTCTGGCACTGGCAGCGGCCCGTCAGCTGGTCGCAGCTGGTGTCCACCGACCCCAGGGCGGAGCACTGGCAGGGTCTGGTGCAGGTGGGCAACGACCAGCCTTTGTCGCAGGTGCAATTCCCGAAGACAGGGTGGCAGTGGCCGTGGCCGCTGCGGGCGCACTTGCAGATGTTCTGACAAAGCGGACCCCAGCGGTTGACGTTGCAGGTGCACTCGCCAGTGACAGGATGACAGCGGCCGTGAGGGAAGCACCGACACACCTGACGACAGTCTGGAGCCCAGAACTCAGAAGGACAGCCTGGTACCAAACACACACACAGAACACACGAACCAGCTGAGCGTTTGGCAGTGTCCATTTTAAAAAAACAATAAGTGTTTGAAGTTATTTTAAGAATTTTCTTTTTATATTTTTTCAGACTTATTCAGACCTCAGAGGTAGTTCTATATTAAAACCCCACAACTGGCATCCTACAATTCAAAATCCAGGGTCTATATGTAAAATAAAAACTTGTGTTATGTTCTGTTTCAAATCTGGCTTTTAATGTAGACTTTGACATGTTTAGTTTCTACACAC
The DNA here is from genome assembly GCA_031762555.1 of Cynodonichthys magdalenae. Lineage (NCBI taxonomy): Eukaryota > Metazoa > Chordata > Actinopteri > Cyprinodontiformes > Rivulidae > Cynodonichthys > Cynodonichthys magdalenae. The sequence goes on from JARVJO010000330.1 coordinate 12,658,554, forward strand.
AAACTCTTCATTTTGACATCCTACATATATATTTTTGGACTCCAATTGTCACAAATATCTACCAATTTTTTAGCTGTTTTTTTTTTTTTATATTAAAAGTCTGCAAAATTATTACAAATGTATTGTGGTGGAGTTTATTTTCTTGGCTTGAAACACAACATAAAAAATGTGCTCAATAAAATCAAACCATCTTCAGTTTTAATTTTTATCTTATTAAGAGGATTTAAGCTTTCTTCAATAAAACTACAAATTTACTAAACATTTTGTGTTCTTTACAGATAGACTACTTAACAATATAAATGAAAAGTCATTATATATGTAATATTTGGTTAATATTTTGTAGGTATTTACCATCTGTGATTACCTGTTTTGTGCAGAAACAATTTTTTTTATCACCAGAAACCAGTTTTATCACCTGAGCCTCTAATGATGCTTGTAAAGCTGTGTGTGTACATCTGTTTTTTTACATTCAGCGACACAAAAAACAAAGGTTTTATGTGACAGACGAATGAAAAGAAGACATGATTATGACTGTTTAACTCACGTGTTTTACACTGAGCTCCATAGTAGCCAGGTGGACAGCGACACACTCCTGGAAACAAACAGATCTCATTCTCCAGACACGCCTGCTTGCCTTCACACACGGCTACACAAAAAAAACCAAAAAAATAAACCACACACATCAGAAACTACATACAAAGAAGTCTTTTTATTAAATTTCTTGAATTAAATTACACAAACTCACGTGTGGTGCACTCGTCTCCCTGCTGACGCCATCCACTGCAACAGACCAGAGTGGCAGGATCTCTGAGGAGTCAGGAAACAACAAAATAAAATATAAATATAAAGATATATTTAGTTCAAACCCAAACCTGGATTATGTTAGGCTCAGTTATACATCCTATGAAACTTGTTAAAACATTTAAACGAAAAGTCATTTATTTCCTTATGAGGACAACATAACTTTTGTGCTTTATCCTTTAACAAAACAAGATCAGTGTAGGTCTGGTTTCTAAATCAACATAAGTATTTTGTACCAAAGTTATTGTTACATGATGGAGAAAGAGATGAAAGAAAAATTGGAGGCCTTGAAGACAGGCGACAGTGATTGACAGATGTTTTGCCTCTATGCAGAGAAGCATCAAGTTATTTTGTGTGCAGTTTTTAAAAAAGCACAATGATCTCTTAGATTTGTGTCCATGTATGAATTATATTGTGATTTCTTTCTTTTATAACAGTGGAATTGCGCAGTGGAACAGTGATTAGAGGTGTCGCCTCACAACGAGAAGGTTGTGGGTTCACCTCCCGGTCTGGGATCTTTCTGAGTGGAGTTTGCTTGTTCTCCCTGCGCACATGTGGTGTGTCCCGGTACTCCGGTTTCCTCCCACAGACCAAAAATACACGTTAGGTTCATCTGTAACTCTAAATTGTCCCTGAATGGTTGTTTGTCTCTATGTGCCCCTGTGATGGACTTGCAACCTGTCCAGGTGTACCCCACCTTTCGCTAAGTGATAGAGATAAACAACAGCTCCTTGTGACCCAGCGAGAAAAGAAAATAGATGGATGGCTAGACGATGACATGTGAAAATAATATGTTAATTACATTATTTTGTTTCGTTTTAAAGATAACTAGAGAAATATAAGTGTAAAGTCCAGATTGAACCACCTCAATTATTGTAAAACAAACTCTCCAGCTGTAAAAAGTAAACGAAAGTAAAAATACCTTAAAGACTTGCAGACGTTCCTCCCTCCAGGATCCAGAGTCTGAGCAGAGAACAAGCAGCAGAGCAGAGCACTCAGAGCTCTGAGAAACTTCATCTCCACACAAAGTCCAGTTCTACAAACTGGAACCAAAGATTTTTTGTTGTATATCCTGATTTATTTTTCTTCTCTGTCCAACATCCACCCTTCCCTCCTCTCTCTATCGGGTGAGTCGTCTTGTGGCTCCGGTGCAGCCAGAGAGGTCAAAGCCCCCGGCCTTCCTCTCCCCGTTTCCTAGGGAAGTCAGAGCCACTTCCTTCTATTCACTCAGACACAGGGCTGTTTTTAAAGATGATAACACACACACAAACACACACAAACTGGTGGAACACGTACAAAGCGTGACACACACGTCTGCTGTTCACCTTCTTTCCCAGAACCTATTGTTGAGGGTCTTACAGGAGATGATGAAGAAAGCCTTCATCGTTCCTCACGTCAGATCACTTTCAGCTTCTGTAAAAAATACTCATTTTCACACAACATTCAACATTTCCTCTTTATCAGAGGGGGGAAACATTAAAATCATCCCAGTTTTCAGATTGTATCCTCTGTTTATTGAATTTTATTAAAATAGCAAAATCATTTATTTTTGGTTTTCACACAGCCAATACATTTTATCATCTGGAAAGTCAGTTACATGAATAAACTGTAAACAAAGTATTAAAGTGTGTTGTCATTAGAAGTTGATTTGTTGTCCCTCAGTAACACATTCGCCTGGCGTGTCTGTCTGATTAAACATTCAGAGGAGGGAGCAGGTGACAGAAATGACGTCAGAGGAAAGTTGTTCTTTAAAGCCGTGAGGAGAACACAGTAAATCAGAGAGCAAACACTGATACATCAGCACACACGGCACTGTTATCAAATACAAACCCATTCAGGTGCTTTGGTTGTGACAGAATACTCAAAAACAGGAAAAAATAAAAATAAAAGCAGGCGTAAAGGGTTAAAATACCCTCACTGCTGGAAGAACCTGGTTCTATGACTAAAACTTTTTTTCCCCACATCTATACAAGTGCTTCAAATCATGAACAAACCATGACTTTAGAAGTAACACAAGTAATAAGTACATAATGTTATAAAAGCGCCCCCTGGTGGAACTGATGATGATGTGAAGATGAATCTATAGATTTAACACAAATATTAAAAATGTGTGAGATTTTTTCATTAAAATCACCTTTTATAAAGATGTTTGTGACATTTGTGACAGAATTTAGAGGTTGAAACAGGTAGGTTCTACAAGGTCGCTGTTTAAAACTTTTATGAAAAGTGCAAACATGTCAAAAGGTTTTAAATTAATAAATAATCTGTGAAGTAAACCAACAAAAAAGGCCACAGACTTTAAGAGCATGACTTGATGAATTATTAGGGAAACTATATTGTGCATGTATTTAGTTTTGTAAAACTAATAACTAAAAACTAATATGAGTAAAGGTAGCAATGTAATTTTAACCACTTTAAAGCTTTTACAGTGTGTTCAAAAGGAGCAAAAATATAAAAAAATAAAAATACTCAATTAGAAATAGGATAATCTAAATTTAAAGTTTTCTTACCCCCTGAAAAATATAAATAAAAAAATAATCTCAAACATTTGAAACATAGTTATAAATTACATCTAAAACTAAATTCCTACAAATATAATATATAGTTAAATCCATTATTTGGGGAACATATTTTATTTTAAATTGTGTTTTCTCAATCATACAGATTCATCTTTCAGCTGAAGAGAAACGAAGAAGATAATCTTTCAACAAGTTCAATTTTGTCTGGTATTTACATAAAACTTTGAGGACTTATACAAAAATATAAATCCCTAAAAACCACATCAGTAAAATGTATTTCCTTATAATAAAATATAGCATGATTGTTCTTATAATACCTGAACTGTTAAACAGCTTCTTTTAAATAAACAGTAAAGAAGTTGAAAGCTTTGTTAAAATTAGTCACAAGTTTTTTGTTTTTTTTCCTAAACCCACATAATGTTTTTGTTTTTGTTGTGGGTTTGCATTCAAATGTCCAAACGACTGTTTCCCAACCAGAACAACCAAGTGAACGGGCAGAAATCTCACAGGGTACCGGCTTAAGAGGACGGTTGTTGCTCCACGTCCTCGCTGGCCTCTGTGTCCCCGATAATTTCCCAGCTGGAGGCGGAGTTGCTCGTGGGGGCGGAGCCGCTGCCCGACCGCGTCAGAAAGCCAAAGCTGTGGCCGACAGAGTGAAAGAGACGGGCCTGAGGTCAGATCTGCAGTCGGGGATTATGGCTAAAAATAGACAAGGGCTGATGGAGCTCAGGACTGAGACTGAGATTCTTGTTGGATTGTTTATGTCTGATGTTTTATAAAAGAAGTCTGCTTTATTTATTAGCTTTCTCACCAAAGTTTTTTGTATTTCATCAACACCAGGGATGTTTAATCCTAGTCCTCGAGGGCCATAATCCTGCAAGTTTTACTTGTTTCTCTGCTCCAACACACCTGATTCGGTGACTGAATCACCTCTTCAAGTTCTGCAGAAGCCTGTTAATTGTTCGTTCACATCAGGTGTGTGAGCAGAGGAAATAAGTAAAACATGCAAGACAACGGCCACCCCTGAACTACACTCTGCTTGAATTAAAATGTAACAAAGCCAGGATGAAACGAATAATGAATACATGAATAATTAAATTTAAACTAAACTAGTGTTCTGAAGGTGAACTCACAGGTTTCTAATGCGTGACTCAGCCGGTCTGTCAACTTCGTCCACTGCTGCTCCGTCCACTTCTGTCTGCCCGAACCGAGAACACCTGTCTTCATCATCACTGGAAGTGGAAACACGTAGAAACTTCTGAATTTCTGAACACATTTCTGCTGACAGTCCTGAACGTGAGGAGCATAACATGAGTCCAACCTGCTGTTGCATTCTGAGGCAGGAATCCCCAGCATCTTGGCCTTTATCAGCCTCCTCTTCTGTTTGATGGCGGAGCGGACAGCTTCTAAAAGGAAACCCGGACACCTCTCCTCGTTCAGTATTTCCCTGCAGACACATTAAAATCTGTAAAATCCACAAACAAGCTCATCTAAAACCCGTCCACTCGTGCGTCCGACCCACCTCTGGTAGTAGTTGAGCTCTTCTTGCACCAGGAAGAGGTTGGTTTTCAGCTCGTTCCTCTCAAACAGGATGTCCCGCACCTCCTTCTTTGTGAAGCAGGGCTGATCCAGACCCAGATGGCTCTCTGTCGGCTGTCTGCACGACTCTTCTGCTGCTTTACTGGGACTGGACTGATGGGAGAACAGGTTCTCGTCAAGTTCATCCTCAACACTCAGGTAAGAAAACCATTTTTATCAATAAAATGTTTTTTTTTTGTCTTTTTCCAAATGCCTATGACACTAAAATTAGCTGAAGCTAACATGGAAGCAAAATATGAAATGTAATGTTAAAGAAAACACCTATACTGTTTAAAAAATAAAATTTTTTTGTAAAATAAACATGTTTATTACAGTTATGACTTGTTTCTTGAATGACATGTCAGGCTTTCGAAAACTGAAGGGCCCAGTTTTATCTAAATTTCAGCTGTCCAGCTGTTTTTGTTTCATTTTGAATCAAATATTTTTAATTTGAGCAGATTCTGGGTTACAGAAAGACAAATTTAGCACACTTACAGCTGCTGAAAATGATCTGACTTTATATCTGATACTGTGAACGAAAAAAAAAAGTGGGGGGAAAAAGCTGAAGACCATGTTGGAATTTCAAATAAGTTCTTTTTTCCATAAAAAACAGATTGTTTACCTTTTAAATAATTGGCATTCTGTTCTGATGGTCTTGTTTTAAACCTTGTTCTTGTAAAATAAGTTTTAAAAATAAAGTTATTTGTTTAAAAAAAGCAAATACTTGCTGAAATAAGCAAGACATTCTTTAAAAATAACGTAAAGAAAGCAGAATAATGCATGGATTTAATAATATATACTGTCTACAAGTGTTGAAAAGTTTCTTCTGTTAATTTATTGCTGCTTTCTACCGCATTATTTTCTAAATTTATCATATATTTAAATAAAAAAAACTTTGAAGTGAAAATTTTATCAATATCAGTGCAAATCAAAATGAATTTTTTGTACAACTGTTTTGAAAAAAGCGTGCTACCATTTCCAAATCCATTTATTTTATAGCTCAGTTTATTTCAAATCAAATAAATTATTTCTGTGTCTGAATAGCGGATCTCATGTGGAACATGTGATGAGTGTAAGACCAGATAATACTTGGACCATCAAATAAAAGGCGTGTGCAGTAAATGAACTGTTTTGTGTAGAAGGAGCGCGTACAGGGCTGTTTGTGACGGTCTCACTCAGCTGCGCTCTGAGTCGTTCCGTCTCTTTGGTTTTCTCCTTCAGGTCGGCCTCCATGTCGGCCTTCCTCTCCACGGTGCTCGTCAGCTGCGCCTGCAGGACGTTCTGCTTGTGACGCAGCTCGCCGTTCATTTTCATGAAGCGATCCAACTGCTCCTGGAGCTGCGTAAACACACACAGACGCTCCAACGTTACATATCTGGAAACAGCGTGGTGTAAAGAAGCACGACCAGTTTCCCTTTTCTTTTATAGACACAGCTAAGATCAAAATGCTGAGACTTAAAAACCCAAAGCCAGCTGAATTTGGTCAATAAAAACCCAAGCGGAGTGGAGTTAGAGACAAGTAAAGGCAACAACTTGAGTTGGTAAATTTGGTTCAGTTGAGTTAATCTGAGCCACTAAAAAGGTTATGGCAGTGGATGTCACATTTAAATTATTCTGAGATGTTTATTTTACAATTCCACACACCAATAAATGAACAGCTAACAAATGACAGAACAAGACGGATAAGCGTAAAAAATACAAATCGAACAAATTTAAATGTAAACTAATGTTAAATGTTTATGTATAAAAAACACATGAATGGTACAACTCATCTGAAGCCACTGTTTTACAGGCAGCAGCCTGTCTGTGAGATGAAACATCGGACTCATGAGTCCTGACTCAGTGTGACGACTCGAATCACTAAACTGGGTGAATCAGTAACAATCAGCTCTTATAACGATTGAAACCAAACTCTGGCAAAACAGAAACTTTTTAGGAATGTTTCTTTACAAGTAAAATTACAATAAAAACATGAACTAATCAGATGACAATGAAGTTATGATTCTTTTTTCTTATAAGTCAGACGAACGGGAGCAAAAGGTTAAACGTTATCAAACACACCCAGTTGTTGCAGCTGTTTAAATCATGTGATTTATGTTTTGACAAACACGCACGCACAGTAGTTGTGGGTGAATCAGTGCCCTGACTTGTCTGTAATCTTCACCCAGTTTACTGTATATGAGAACTTCACTGACTGTCAACCTGCTCCTGTCTAACAGTGTGTTCATTTATGTTGTTTAAATGGTAGAATGTCTCTTTTTAAGCTGAATAATCCTATGCTGAAATGTTTATATGACAGAGTTTTTGCATGACATCAACGTAAAACATGGAAATCTGACGTGGATTTACAACCAATGGAACTTTTGAAGCCATAAAGCCATAAATGTGCCCTTAATGGTGCGAGTGTACTCGTGCTACTTTGCATACAGGTTGGGGGTTTTTGTCCGTCAGAGCGCACAGGTGGAGGAGTGTGTACAGGACGGAGCTGTGTGTGTCACCTTACCGCCTCCACCTCTTTAGAGATGGTGGTGATCTCCTGAGCTTTGGCCCTCAGCTCGTCTCTCTGCTTGTCCACCACCAGCTTCAGCTTCAGCATGACCTCCCGCTCCTGCCTCTGAACACGATCTAACACACATTCACATGAACACATCATTTCAGTGCAAATGTAGAGTAAATATAAAACAAGTAATACAATTAATGTATGTGTGGGTGCTGCTATGATTATACAAATAAAAAAATAACCAATTAGTCAGCTTTTAAAACCATTCCAACCTAATGTTTTATAATGTTTAAAATGTTTCTGTTTGTACTGTAGAATCTGATCTGACTATCAACAGGTCTGCAGTTAGAGAGGACATGGTGGAGTTGGAGTGATGACAGAGTGAGATGGAGGAGGATGATGTCCTTGAAAAGGGAACAGCCAAAAGCAGAAGAGGAAGACAACTTACAAACTCATTTGAAAAATATTTCCCCAAATTTTAGACTATCCAGTAAAATGATTGTACATGATTTCGACATGAGCAATGAGAACTGTGGATAATCTAGAGTAACTAAAACATTATCTTGAAGAAACATTTACAGTTAAGACTTGTTTTTTTATACAAACATACCACATTTTGTATAAACAGACCATTTAGCCCTACTACAGAAAAAGGGCAAGTTTAGAAACCCAACCACCGAAGTCCCCTAAATCTACTGTAAATTCTGTTTTGTAAAATGAACACTCATAAAAAACTGAAGCCTGACACATTCACTTTTACTTTCAGAGCATTTTCTACTTTCGCCTGCCTCTTTAAAATTATTCTTTAAAAAGTCCAGATACAGCGTGTTTTCCTTTTTCAGAACAAGAAAACAAGAGTCAGCTGTGACTCCACCAGGAAGATCACGTTACTGTTGAATTTGTCAGGATGAATACAGCATCGTGGACTGAATCTGATCAGTTTTACATTTAATTTTAAAGAAAACAAGAAAACCAGGCATGTCATGAATCTCCGTAAAACTATACTTTGGTTCAAACGCTGTAGTTTTTTTCCTTTGCTTTTGTTTTGCTGGTTGTATAGTTTTGTGTCTATCTATTTTCTGTGATTGCAGAATGTTTCTTTTGCTGCGTTTTCTGTTGCATTTGTGTTTTTTTGTGTGTGTCTTAGAGTTTGCATTGTTCACATTTGCTGCACGTTTGCATCATCATCATGGCGAGCTGCATCAGGCACGGTACAAAATGGCATTTCTGAAAAAATGTTGCTTGTTCCTGCTTTACATCTTCTCATATCTGTAAAATAACTAAGACTAAGCAAAATATCTGTACCGTAAACACTGCATTAACCAGTTGGATTGCTTTACACTTCAGTCTGACTTTTTGTTGCTGCTTTGAGACGAGAAGCTTTTACATGACAAAAACTATGACCTCTGTTGAATCCAGAGTATTTTTGTGTGTTTGCTGAAGTAAGATACCTTCCTGTGCATGGTTGCCCTTCAGTTTGTTCTGCAGCTCCTCTCTGTCCTCGTGGAGCTGCTGCACTTGGACCTGCAGCTCCTCACACCTCCTCTTCCACTGTTGCTCCTTCTGCTGCAACTCCTGCTCAAAAAAGACAACAAAAACAAAACCATGAGAGACAAATCTGTTGTGACTGAACCTCTCCCATAAGCATTTAGGAATCTGGACAAACTGCAATTTGTCAAAGCAGGCGTGCCGTTTAGTTGTTAAGCTGTTACAGATGTTGTTATTGAATAATCATTTTAAAACTTATCAGCTAAACCTCCAGTCACAATGCCTTGTTTGTGTGTTACATAGAAATTATTACAATTAAAAGTGTAAAGGGTTAGTTAGTAATTGTTTTTCAAAACTGCCATTAAAACATCTACTGTAGATATAATTCGGTAAAATCTATTAAAACTTTGAAAAGCTTAAAATAATATGTCATAGATCTGCTTTGAGTGTTAGTGTTCAACTACAAACTAAATTTAAATACAAACTAAAAAATTACATTTAATGCTATTTAACAGACTAGCATGAGAAAGTCAGAAAACACTCTTTTTTTTTTTAATCCAACCTTACAAATTAGCTTTTTAATCCACAACAGTAATACTAACTTTATTAACTATATTTTATTAAAGTTGTTTTCCAAATGAACATCTAAAAAGTTATGTTTTAAATATGTTTTATTGATAAAAGTTTCACTGTAGCCTAGCTGTAAGCTAACAGTCCTGATGGTTGTCATGACAACAAGAGGTTTTCATTAGCAATGTGTGTTGTCAAATTATTAGTTTAAAACTTATATGCACGAGTTTACATCGGTTATTAAGATCTTTTTTATTTTACTTTTTCGAGCAACAATAACCCTGTAAAATAATTTTGTAGCTGGAAAATGAGTATTTTAGCGAAGAATGATGTATTTTAAGAGAATGATGTAAAGAGATATTAAGAGCTCGTGCCTGTAGATGTTAGCTTAAACAAACAGAGAGCTGTTTATAGTTATACTTCGTTATAACGCTATATCATAAGACGCAGTGGTGCCTGCGGGGCGTCAATACAGTTATTATTGTTCTCAAAATGGTGGCGGGCCAGGGGTGACCCAAAACTCCGAGGTCTTACCCGTATTTCATGCTTATCACAGCCCTCCTCGCAGTCTTTGCCCCCACGCTTCTTCTGCTGCTGCCGCTGGATGGTCTCGAAGGTCCGGAGAAGCTCCTCTTCTCGCAGACTGTGCGCGTGGTTCCTGGAGGCGAAGCTCTCCAGCAGCTCCAGCACTTTCACTACTTTCGTCACAAGACCCTCGACGCTTTCCTTTCCGTAGCCGTCGATGAGCTTCTCCACCTCGGCGCCGATGAGCTTTGCGATCTCGTAGACGTCGTCGACGGTTAGGGCGGAAAAAGTCCTGCCGAAGCAGCCTGGCTGCTGCACGGACCTCCTGCCGCTGCTACCCTCCTCCTCCATGTCTTTCTGCTACTCGCTGCTTCGCATGAAAACTTTTAAACTGGCTTGTGGTTGAGCGCACCGAGACGCCTGGGGGTTTCCTGCTCCTGTTTCAGCATGTCAAGTGTTTTAATGTTCGCAGCCGACCGAAACAGAAAGGACCTGGACAGTCCACGGTGACAGCAGTGTGCTCCTGGATCCTCCTCCTCTTCTGACCAATGTGAAACCAGAGAAACAAGCTCCAACTTGCTGCCAAGTCAAGCAGACTGATGCACCCAGCAGAGCATGAAAACTCACCCTTATGTGTGAATGCTTCAACTACACGGAGCAGATCTGCACAAAACAAACCTCTGATTGGTTGTGCCTGATTTTTGGCCTCTAAAATAAGGAAGTGAATTAAATGCTCCCCAAATACACACTGAATACATTAAATGCTGCACTTCCCCTTTTGCTTACAATATCAGAATAAAGTATACAATGTTTGACACTTTATTAGAAAAGTTTGTCTTTATTTAAACCCAGGGTACAATATCACAGATGTACAGGTGAACACATTAACGGGGTATGACAGGTATGAAAATGCAACTTTCAATTTCATTTCTCAAGCAACAAGAAGGGTCTTGAATTTCCTTTTAATAATGTCAAATATTACAAAGTATTGTGCTCCGACAACTACAAGCAAACGCACATATGGAGAGATTTACCAGAAGCCACAAAAGTTTCGCAATTTACTAGTCGTACTATAAAACAAAAAATCTTAAAAGCTCCTAAAGCCTTTACATAAAAAAAAAATCCCCCAACATCACAGTTACGTGAGCTGAAACATATTACAGTGACATCGCTGAACTTCATGATTCTCGCAGAGTTATCTACAAAAACTTGGCCCTTAGGCATACATGTCTTCACGGTCAGCGTTGTAAATCTCTCCCTCCTGCAGAGAGGCAAAGTTGAGGAAGTGCGAGGGCCGATGGACCTCGTGGTAGAACTCTTTGGGGTTGGCCAGCTGAAGGTCGTACTTCATGTTAGGATCATGGCGCACACCTGGTAAAAAAATAAATAAAAATGTAGTGTTTTAATACATTTTAGACATTAAATAAACCAATTAGTCAAAATAAAAAGTCTAAAGCTGCTGACCCATGAAGTTGTAGTTCCAGGAGACTTGGCCCGGCACCATAAAGAAGCCCAGGAAACGATCAGACAGCAGCATCTGAACTCTTTCATAGTGGGACGGGAGGTAACCTTTAGGGTTGTTGCCCTTGTCTGTGTTTTGACGCCCCCATTCATACCCACTGGGTGTCAGCTTGTAGGCTGTGAGTGTGCACGAGCCAGGTGTGAAGCTGAAAAAACAAATTTCAAGTTACATAAACTGAAAATTTATGGAAACGATCTGTTCCGTTAACCATAAGACATTTTTTAAGGAAAGTCTGGTGAAAAAGAACCAAAACATACCTGCAAGTTATTATGATGGTCTTCTCTCCATCCCAGGATGGGTTATCAGCCATGATCTTTGCATGAGTTGTAACGTCCTGTGGGGACAGCTGCGGCGACTCGTTGGGCTGTGTGTGGATCCAGCCGAGGGGCTCCATTTCCTGAAAATATAAAAAGTATTTTAGACGTCTTGCATTGTAAAATGGTAATAGATGAGTTGAAAGGACATGTCTTACTTTGAGATATTCATGACCAGGAAGTTGGTTGGGGAGGTGGACAGTCTGATGTGTCCCCCACTGAGGAACCATGACGATACAGCGGATCTCCTTCACCTGAGGGTTGTCTGGTGGGCTGGTGCCGTACAGGTAGCCAGAAATCTGAAACATGACCAGCATTAACATGACCCACTTTCCTTTATTACTAAACAAAAACAAATAAAATAACAAGCGTACCTGAGCCCTCAGATCTGAGATGCAGATAAACTTTTTGAGGACGTTTTTGGGCAGAATGTAGGTGTATCCCGTCTCCTTGATGTCGTCAGATGATACGTAGATGTGGTTGGTTCGGAGATGGAGGTTGGCAGCAGATATGGCTCTGAAAGCAGAAAGCAGAATTAAAACCATCTTCAACTCGCTTGTTAAAAAAAAACGACTTGAACTGTTAAACTGTTTCACGTACCGGACTCTCCACTCGGTCTTGGAGGAGAAAGTCTGTGTCTCGTAGTTGGAGGTGGTGGAAGTGATGATTTCGTCTCCGTGCTTGTTGACAGTGCGGGTCTGCGTGGCGGTGAGCTGGGACTGTTCTTTGGTTTGCTTTTCAATCTCTGCGATCTGCTGCCGCTGCTGTGATGGGGCTGATATCTCCATACCCAGGATGATGTCACGGATCTCCGACTGGGTCAAAGAGGCCACGTTCACGCTGAACGCAGAGAAAAGAAGCTTTTACACAAAAATGCACGTCTATCTTTGTCTGATGAGTTAAAAGAGGAGAATACCTTTTAAGAGTTACTGAATCTACATCAACTTCAAACAGCTCTTACTTGTTCTTTTTGCCATAATCAGCCAGGATGAGATCTTTGAGTGCCACTTCCACCTTGATCCACTCCTCATCGGTGAGCGTGGGCCAAATGTGATGGGGCTCAGTGACGGTAGTTTTATCAGGTTTCAGGATCACCTTAGCTCTGTCGTTGTTGACATGGAGAGCTCTGAGGATCAGGATGAGACGGGAGAAGGCCTAGAAGTACAGAACACACAACTTATTTACACAGGGGAGTGAGTGGATGGTAATGAATTTAAAAAAGGTTTGATCATATGTAAAATCCTATGAGTTTGATTAGATGTTTTTGATTGTTTTTTTTTTAGGAAGGGGTGAGACTTACTGTGTAAGATGAAATGGTCTTCAGCCAATCATCGTAGAGATTGAACAGCACCATCTGTGGTTCTGTTGCCTTCAGGATCAGGTCTCCAAACTTTTCCACCTTCAGACAAGCCTGGAAAGGCAGCTGCAACTCAGAGCCTTTGATCACGATGTTAGGGAAGTCGAGCAAGTGGACCTAAACAGAGATGAAACACGTTACAGCTAAAACATTTTTCTAAATAGACGGAGATGATCTTTAAAGGATTTCAATTTATGTAGCAGTTTGTAAGCATCCTGAAATCTCACCTCCAGAGGGTCCAGCATGCCCTTCCTGGTTACGATGATCTGTTTCGGCTGCTCCTCAACCGGAAGGGAGCGAATCAGGGCAGCAACTTCTTCAGCTGTTTTCCATTTGGCCAGCTACAAAGACAAAACAAACCATTTAAATATGATTAAACCAGTCATACCAAAGAATAATATGTGATGGAGGCGTGTAATCTGTGTGGAAATATGATAAACGTGAGCACCTGTCCCAGACGTTTCTGTCCAGCCCACACAGACGTGTGAATGATCTTGAGGAAAAGCTGACCAGTCCTGGGGTTGAAGATGAAAATGGCTCCATTGATGGGCTTTGTGGTCAAGTTTCCTTCAAAAGTCTGTTGAAACATATTAAGCATCAATTTAATAAGTTAAGGAGCTCATTTTCTTAAATATTCTGACACATTTTTCAGGTCTCACCTTGTGGATGGTGACTCTGTACACATTGGTGTCATCCACAAACCAGATGATTTGGTTGGAGAAGAGTTCACCGTAGTTCTGTGAGGACAGGTAGGGCTCGGTGGGCTCTGAGGAGTACAGCTGCAGACCTTTACGGATGCGCTCTCGGAGCACATAAAGGGCGGGGTTGGCCTTCATGATCTTGGCCATGGCCTGTTGGATCAGAGGCTTTCCTCCGGGGAACCAGTTACCATACGCACTGAAGAGGAAAAAATAAACATAAGCCGAGTTGAGGTTATTTTCTAATAAAATCCAGTCAATCGAAATCTTGACATAAATCAATGTACAGCGTGAGTCAAGAGTCAGAGGACCCACTTTTATTTCAGAAAGAAAATTGAACATAAAATATCCGAATACCCCATCAAGTAATGGGTGAGGGGGCTTATCCTTTAGCCTATGTCCAGAACATGGCCACCATCTCGGATCAGAATATAAGAGTGTTCTGTGACTTTCAGTTAGCAACTGTGAGTTAAACCAGTGTCAGTTCTGTTGACCGTTAAGGACATGTACAGGAACTTGGAAAGTCGGTGTGAAGACTTTGAAGGCGACTGAGGAACACGTCAACATTAACAAGCAGATGTCAAACATCCATTGAATGTTTCCTGCAATCTCTTAAAAATAATGATCACTTTGTTTTTTAGTTTGACTGAACTAAACTGTACAAATACATAATCTATTTTAGCAGAAGAACAAAAATATGTAGAACACAATCCACACCTGTGAAGGTTGTAAGCCAGGTCTATAGCGATTAGCACTCCGGTGGGGGAGGGGTAGATACTCATGTTGTCTGTGGTGTAGTCCAGGAACTTGGCTCTGGCGTAGCGCTCGATGTCGTGAGAGTCGTAGTCTCCCCATCGGAGCTGAATGTCGATCCAGTATTTCTGTGTGGTGGTGCTGTCCATCACGTCCCTGAGGGAGAAGCCCGGCTTTTTATTTCACACAAAATAACTTCCTGTTGTGCCACAGTTATAAAACTAATGTATTGACAAGATCTATTCGACAGTGTTTCAGTCAAAAATGCATCGTTTAAGTTGTGCCAATATTTCTCCAAAAGTCCTACTTTGAGTCAGCAAGCAGAGATGGTCGGGAGACGTTCCACTTGTACGATGCGAAGAGGAGGATATCTGCGCAGGACGAGTTCATCTTATATGACTTCCTGGGATGGATGGTCTCCTTCTGCACCGTCTCAATCTCCAAAGCGTCCAGCTCCTGGTCAAACACCTGGAAACCAAAAACATACCATTTATTCAATTTATTGGAAGAGTAAGACATTTGTTTTGGTACTATTAAAAAAAACCTTTAATAAATTATGAGAACCAACCTGACAGAGATCCATGACGATGCTCTCATGAATCTTCTGCCACAGGTGAGCCCTGAAGATCTGAATGAGGGAGATCTTCAACGTGGGAATCTTGCCGTGCATGAAGATGCCCGTCAAGTCGAGCTGCACCTGGAAACCTACATACACCTGGGGACGAGAAGAGACAAACGCCGTCAGCAAAGAAAATCTTACATGCATACAAATAAAATTTCTTATCAGCTGATATTTGTACTTACGTTGGCTCTGTTGATGGTGGGGGACCACCAGAGAGTGAAGCGACGATTTGGGATTTGGTTGAGACCAGATCTCTGAGCGTTCGTCAGCTTCTTCCATTTCATGGACTCCTCAAACCCACTGGCCTTTTCCCTAAAACCATGAAAGACAGTTGGTGTTTTTAATTAATTAAAACAGTACAAAACGATGAATATACGCCTTCACAGTGTTGAAGGGCTCTCACCAGAAAAGACCCTCCCAGGTGGGGAAATAAGTGCCTTTGAAGAGCGTGTGCTCCAGGATGCCCTCCACGCCGCCCAGCGCCTGGATCATGTCTGTGCGGTAGTTGTTCAGGTTCCACAGTTTACCGTCGTGCCTCTGGTGGGTCCACCAGAACGGATTCTGCTTCAGCACCTGCAATCAAGACAGATAAAAAGGTTGTGCTGCTTTTCTAATGTTAAATGTAAAACATTTCTGCAAGTATGTATTTTTTTTATTTAATCAGGATAGTGAGCAATTAAGACATAAGCATAAAAACATTTGATGAATTAGTAGTCCCTCCAGACAATAAAAACAAATAAAACATCCAACAGTAATAAAGATAAGAAAACAAAAAAACTGAAAAAAAAACAACATTTTGCAATTAAAGAAAACATGTCCACCCCGTTTCAGTCTGTTAGCATGCACAGCATACATATTTTTGCTTTTGTTAAAGTTGTAATCTTTTCAAACTGGAAAACACGAATAAAATAACTTCAGAGACAATTCAGCGTCTTCATACCTGATACTGTTTGAAATCTGTTCTGACCCTCCAGCCTTTGTCATAAGCCAGAGTGTGCCTGTCCTTCTGGAAAAGTGTGTTGATCCGAGGTATTCCTCTGTCCCACGAGTCCTCTAAATCCTCCAGAGTGAGACGCCTGGTGCATAGAAGAGACATTTCAATTGACTTCGAAAAGGTCAAAAACAGGTGGGACGTTTCCAACTTTTTGTGAATTCTTTCTAAAAATGCCAGAATTTCAAGAGCGAACCTGTTCTGGGTAATGGCTTCCTGTCTCTTGAGGGCGTACTCAGCCCAGACTCTCTGAGAGTCGATGAACTCGCTCTCCCACGGTTGGATGTAACGATACAAGTTGGGAATGAGCTGGTCTTCTTCATGGCTCATTCCAGACCTGAAATGAGTGATTCCTACGTCCGTCTGCTTGGACCACCTGGAGAAAACGGACAAGTGTCACAAGCAAATTCGCAGAGGAGGCAACGTTATCGCAGAGCTGCATGAACCCATACCGCAGGTCTGACTGTGGGATGAGCACGTGACCCATGGACAACATGCCGAGACCTCCCAACTCTTTTGGAGTGTAGAAGACCACCGGAGGGAAGCGGCTAGGCATTTTGGAGTTGAGGCCAATCTTGATTCGAGTCTGGATCTTGTTCTCGCATTTCACCAGAAGATCCAGGAGCTCCTGTGTGTTGACGACAGCCTCACGGAAGTAGGTCATCAGACCGATCAGAGCCGTGTTCCACTTGTTTACAATCTAGGAGTAAAAACAAGATGAATCGAGATCATTTCTCTGTCACTAAACTTCCATTTCTTTTCCTTCATCTGCTGTAGTTTATGGGAGCAAAGAGTTTTTCCAACCTTGGTGAAAGTTGTGGATCCAGAGGCCATCAGGATCTGACGCACTCTGTTGTGGAAACGCTGCATTGATTCATCATCCACACGCAGGAAACATTGAGCTGTCCTCTCCTTGGTTACCTGAAGCAGATCAAAAACTCTTCAGAGACAGGGTAGCCTGTTGTTTGCATTTATGAGACAACTATTAAATTATTAAAGCACTGTTCAGAGCTCGTTGCTTTATTCTCACCTCATTCTGCAGGTTCCAGACTCCGTCCTTGTGAGTGAACTCTTCGTAGCTGGTGCGACACTTGGGGAGGATGCGGCACTCAAAGCCACACATGTTGAAGAGCAGGTTGGGGTTGTCTTTGCTGTAAACCGACACAAAGCTGTTCTCCCACTGCACAGTGGTCACAGATCTGGGCAGGCGATTCTTGATGTCCCAGAACACAGCTCGCCCACTGGGAAAACAAAGATTAGACTTTCCTCACACTACGACAATCTCATGACCAGAGTCAAACATTTAACAATAAAACAAACAAACTGATGAATCTTTGAGAATAAACTCACAGGTTGACATCGTGTTTCATGAGTCTCATCCGAGCATCACGAGGCCAGCACTTCTTGTTGTTGTAGCCCACTATGTTCTCGTTGTTGGGGTCCGGATGCTCCGTCAGGTACCGCTGAATCAGGTCCCTGGCCTCATCGGCAGAGAACCTGGAAAATCAACAAACGAGACGTCACTATTTTGATTTGAAAACACCACAAGCTGGAAATAACCCTCTGATAATTTTGATAATTCAATCCCACCTGAAGAAGATGTGTATGCGGTCGATGTAACGGCAGTACAGTCTGATTGGATGGGCGCTCTCTGTGGTGGTGTCCTGGAAACTGAGGAAGTCGTTCGGCATCTGGGGCGGGCCAGCCATCTCACTGGCCCGGTGTAATCCGAGCACCAGCAGGTCCATAACGAGGCCGTAATACTGAACGATGAAGGAAGCAAACTGGAGCCCCCTGATGATGCCGTAAGAGTTGGTGTGGTTCATGTCCTATGTGAACGATGAGACAAAGAACTCAAATACCAAAAAAATACAGATTAGCAGGAGGAAAATAATTTTTTAAAGAGTCACAAACGCTTACCTTGTAGTTTATGACCACGTTGTTCTTGGCCGTCATGTAGTCAGCAATGTTGTGATCAACAATAAGACGCAGCAACCTGTTGAGCAACGTCAGATCGATCTTCTCGTACATCTTCTCGAAGCGAGACTCCAGCATCACGTTGCATTCTCCCTCTGCAGTTTCCCACACATCCTGCAAGTTGTTGATGCCTGAAAATAAACATTTATGATGATGAAATTTGTAGACTAATTGTTTCCACAATAAAAACATGTGAATATAACAAAGCCTGAATCAAACGTTACCTTGACACCACTTGTAGACCAGCAGAGGAGGAGGTTCAGTGTCGGCAGGTTTGATCCACGGTGGGAAAAGGCGTCTCTTGTCTGCCTCGTACCACAGGTATTGGTCCAGGTAGGCGTCGGTGATCTTCTCCAGAGGTTCTACATCGTAAACGGGCACAAGGTGGCTGTACAAGTCCATGAACTCGATACCAACCTGCAACAGAAGATGATGTCCTGATGCTGACAGAGGAATGGCTCTTGATGGGTAAGGACCTCTTTAGAATTAAACGGTGAACTATTAAAAAATTTTATGACAAATGACTTGTGCTCCAATGTTAATATATATTTTTATTAACTTCGACTTAATTCCCTCAAACATCTGCACTTCTTTTTGCTGACCTCCTTGAACGCTCTCTGTGTGAGCAGATGACGTTTGATCCTGGACAAAGCTTCGTGGGGGTTGTCGTAGGCCTGCTCAATCAGACCCAGCTCCTCCCTCTGACTCTGGTTCAGACGAGACTTCACACTAAAAAAAACACACAAAAAACAAGTTAAATTTTTTTTTTTAGCTGTTCCCTCCTAAGGGGTCACTACAGTGAGTCATCCTCCTCCATCTCGATCTATCCTCACTCCAACTACCTCCATGTCCTCTCTATCTCCTCTGTCTTTTTCCTGGCCTCACATTTTTAACACGACAGATATTGACCTAAAGTTCTCAGCATGTTTACCTGTACGCCTCTTTCAGCCTCTCCAGGGCCAGGATCAGCAGCTTGGTGTCATGTTTGTAGGACAATGGGGGGAAAGGGATGGGAGAGAAGCGCCGACTCTCCAGCCAGTGGACGGTGGTGGTGTAAATAGCCACAGCCTCTTCTGCTGTGATGTAGGGACCATCCTGCAAAAGAAAAGCACTAAATTCAATAAAAGTAACAAAAAGGGTTTGAAGCAAAGTCTTTAACAGTTTAAATATTGTTTAAGAAGTGCACATTTTGTCACGTTTCTAACAAGTCTTTTAGTTAAGACCAAGTATCTGAACAGTGATGGGCTAACTGCAACAACAGCCAGTAATAAAAAGAATCACTGCTCATTTTTATATCCCTCCAGTTCTTACGCACAGGCAAGCCGACCAATGCAAGTGCGCCTTTGTAAGAGGATTTCTTTAAAACAAAACATTGATTTTTCTTTAGGTGCATTGTGTTACATTGTGACGTCTAACTAGATTCAGTGCAGCATTTTTTTCAGCTGTAAATAAATAAATAAATAAATAAATGAACTTTTGTGGTGTTACCTTCAGATAGTTGTGCTGTCGCTCCTGCTCAGCTTTCAGGTACAGACGGGTCAGCCTGCCCAGGTTCTTCTTGCACACCGTTTTGTCCACGGTGGCCCCTCGACGAATTCGCTCACGGTTGTAGTGAGCCGTGTTTGTCCACCAGTCAGCCTTGGCCTTCACGTACCGCAGGATCATGTTCTCAATGGGAGTGGGGAGGCCAGGGACCTAAAAAAAAATAAAAAGACGACTTTGTAATTTACTCATCTTTATTTGACCTAATAACAGTAAAAACTGTAAGAAAGTATTTTACAAAATTCTTGACCATGTCTAAATTATTAACTATACAATCAGATGTTCTAAAAACGTATAACAAATTTGAGTAATCATTTTAGATTTTTCATTTCCCAACAGTCACAGTGGAAGTCATCACTGTGAGCCACTGACCTTCCATGGGATGTTTGCTTTCCAGCACCTCCAGGACTCGCTGAGATGCTGCAGGATGGTTCTGGCTTTGTTCTGCTTGATCCCCTCAGGCATCATATCCAGGATGTCGTGCATCACTGCAGCACGCAATTCCAGGTCAAAGTGAGACTCCACACGCTGCTTGGTCACGGTCTTGGCCACACCCTTCGAGTGACGCCCTGTGGAGGTAAAAAGAATAAGGATGTTTAAAGTGACTCGCTTCCTTCTACCCACCATCTCTAAACGTGAGCATCACAACACCCTGCAGTTAAAAAAAAAATAAAAATAAATAATGCTGCACCTTCAAACTGCCTGGCCAGCAGATTCCCGAGCCACCTCTCCAACAGTGGAGTAATGCCCCTCATGAAGAAGAGCCACACTCTCCAACCAGCAGCCCAGAAGCCACAACCTGGACCTTTGCCCACAGGACCCTGATTAAAAACCAAAGATGATTGAATATAATTTCAGGGAGCAGAGAACTTGTCATGGAAGCTGTTCAAACACCACATTTACTTACAGTGTTGAACCGGTAGTAGATGAGATGTTTCAGGTCTTTGCACATCCGGATCTGCCTCATCAGCTTGTACTTGTAGCGATACATGCCGGTCAGCTGACCCACGTGGGCGAAGATGTACTGCAGCCCGTCGGCCAACTGAAACGTAGAGATGAAGTAAGGAACAAGGTCAGTGTGTGAAACAAACACAGGGAAATACATTTAAAAGATCAGGACAATATCAAGTTCAAAATCAAAATATGTCTAAGTAATTAAACTGACATAAAATTCCACTTAAATAAATCCTTTTATTTATAATGATTGACAGGGAAAATGTTGAGCCCCATTGCTCAAACTGTTCTCACAATAAAGTTACTTGTTTTATAGATAAGCAGTGAAAAGTCCTAAACCAACCTGGAAAGCATCAACATTTCCCAGTCTGTACTGAACGTGGCTGTCCACCACCAGCTTGCTGAGACGCAGCACCTCTCTGCACAGATGGAAGGCGTTACCAAACCTGGACTTCTTTCTCTCCTATTGGACAAAAAACAAACAATAAGTCAGAACAATGGAGTTTTTCTCACACCTAAATATATTCATGGAAATTACCAATGAAATTATTTGTAACTTTAGATTATTTGTTCAAGTTTTAGATCTTGGTGGATCTGCCTTAGAAAATGTACCTTTGTAGTCAGTGTCTTCACGGGCTTCAGGTTGAAGTTGTAGTCCAGATGCAGGTAGTTGAGGTTCTTACGGTGGATGAGCAGATTGAGCATGTTGTAGCCCTGCCTGCACACCTGCAGGCCCACCTCCACCCAGTCCAGCTTGGTGGACTGAAAGAACTTTGTGGCTTTGAAGGAGCGGAACAGATACCTGAAAGAGCAACAATAACTTTATTAAAATGTCAAAAAATGGGAGGACAGACTTAAATAAAAAAGACAAAACAATTTTTTTTAAATTATGTTAAGTAATGGTCACCTCTTCTTCTGAGCCTTGGGTGGTCTGTGTTTGAGTGCATTGAGGACGTAGTATTTCAGCAGTTTCTGGTACGAAACACGCACTTTCACTGGCTGTCCTGCAGGGCAATGCTCTCGATACCTGCATGTATATATTTTATGTTTATTTTTCTGTCCAGTGCATAATGTTATAATTGACCTGATATGACCTTTATTTAAAATAAATAATACCAACAAAGCAGATTTAAAATTAATAACAGATTCTCTTTGACTACAGCATGATTGATAGCTCACCAGTTCTTGACTAAGGGGATGTCGATGGCACGTCTTGTGCGACCAGAGCGGAGATTGAAGGGTCTTGGAGCCCAAAGCAGAGCGATGCCATTAGCCGTGTTGTCAGTGTAGAGCGGCGTCTCTTTGAGGAAGGGCTCCACGTACTCAGGAAGCTCAAACTCCTCATCATCGTCAGGGAGGGGCTCCTGACTCTGAGTGAAAACAAAAAATTAAGAATCTTGGCTTAAAAAAATTAATTACTTAGAAAAGTGCAATTTTTTTATTACTGACAGAAATGTCTGAATGGCAAGGAGTAATCTGCAGCTGCAGTCAGGAGTATTAGTGAAGAAGTCACCATTCATTTGAATTTTCCTCTTGTTCTTACGCACAAACAAGCAAGCCAATGCAAGTGCGCCTTTGTAAGAGGACTTAAGTAATAAAAAGCTTTAAAAATATATTTTTCAACAGGCTCTCAGTTCTCAGCTGCTAAAGTAAACAGGCAGTCTGCACCACAAACCTTGACAGAATGTCTGTGAGAAATGGGGTTGATCAGTGGGTCAAAGTAGAACGCAGGAAGGTCTGGATCCTCTGTTTTGATAAATACCACGTTTGGTGTGTGGTACCTGCAGAATAAGAATCACAAACATTTTGTTTACACAACTGACAGATGATATACAATTAGCAACATAAAGGAGCAATGCAGTTAAATATTTAATCAAGGTGAAACCCATTTATCACAAATAAAGTACGCCTCAACAGCATTTTAAGAACTCGTTTATTCTCACCAGGTGAGGTGCACGTGATGTGGTAAGTTGTTGTACAAGTAGGGGAAAGCGATTTTGTATTCTGTCCTGATGGGCTGTCGGATAATGATTTTGTTGATGTCGTTGAACTCGTTCCAGTCTTCATCCCTGCAGAGAATAAAAACAGGACCATCAGCAAAAGGACAAACATTTTGTACTCGTCATTATTTGACTGTTTATAGCAAAGCTAATAAAACCGGTAATACCCCCAAAAGCAACCTGTTTGACAAATCTATTTGTTTACAAACAGGAAAACAAAATTCAAATTCTACAGTACAACAAAAATGAACAATTTAAAGTCAGTTTCCTATTTTATTTTTTCCATTTAGATAAGAAACACTTGTCGTTTGGCTGCTCCCTTCGTCAGGGGTCGGAACAGTGAGAGAACCCGCACAAAGGACTTGGCAATTGTTTTATGTATGATGCCTTCCTGATGCAACCTGGGCTTAAACCTGAAGTGTCAGGATTACAAGACTGCTGCAGCTTGGATAAAAAGCACTTACTGAAGGTTAATGTCCCTGACCAGCGGCTCAAACTTTGGTCCTCCTGGGATCGCCATGTTCAACGCCTTGGATGTGAAAAAGGCCTTGAGGTCAAACAAATAAAAGTAATTATAATCCACCAAGTCTGTCATCAGCTGATTGGCCAAGCGATACAGAGTGGACATCATGGGCAGCGTGAACTGCCAGCGACGATATGTGGTGCCATTAACGAACCTAAAGAAGACAAAAAAAAAAAAAATGTTGATTTTGCAAACCAAACAACAGTTGACATATTAAATGAGTTTGTAACAAGAGAAGTAAAGACTCACTTGGCTGAGTCTTTGAGAGGCTGGTGCTCATAGAACCAGTCCGCAACGGAGGAGTCTTCCTCAGAATCAAGCTCCATTTGGATGGCCTCCAGAGGTTCCACGTCAAGGATGTTGTCAGCGTAATCCAGCGGCGGCTCCTCATCATCAAATGGAGGAAAACGCATTCTCTTGAAGTGTCGTCGATCACGTTTCTCACGACGCATCATGATCCACATAGAGCTGAATTTTAAAAGGAATACCACCAACAATTAATACCAAAGAACCATCACTGATGTGCACTCTTCTGGGTTATTAACCAGACAAATAAAGTGAGACAAAACTTTGGTATGGGATGTCAAACTCTCTCTTACCCCCACTGAGCAATGTAGACAGGCTCTATGACCCAAGGGATTTCATTCACAAAGGAAATGGCTCCAGTGATGTGATAGAGCACAGGAACGTCTCGGATTTGTTCCCAGGGCATCGGCATGTTTTCCAGCAGCTTCAGCACGGCATGGGGCATGTACTTGAGAGCACTGTTCAACAAGAACAAATATATATACACAATGAGATCAAAAGAAGCCCAAATGGTAGGAGATTGTAACCAGTAGGACAAGTAGATTGTGAAAATGGTTTAAACTAGCCATTTGCATTAACATAGAAGCAAATTTCAGTTTTACCCAAGGTAGACCCTTTTGTCATGGCGAAACTTTCTGTTGGTCATATCTCCATGGTCCCTAATGATTTTGCGGACATGTTCAGGGGGCATGTCCTCCTTCTGGGCATCCACAAAGCCAAACTTTCTTTTTTCTGCATAGCGCTTGGCCTGCAACTGCTGCCATTTTCTTGCTGTAAAATTGGAGAAGCAGTTTTAAATCACCATTAATATGACCATCTACAATAACTTTAGTTAAATGAGTTACCATAACATCTACTTTCTCTTTGGGATCAATGAAGTATTTTAGAATTGAACTAGATGTAATTTCACAAACAAATGTAAAGGGAAATATGTCTGCCTGTAACAATGTGCTGAATTGAACAAAAAAGGTACCTTTTTCTTGCAGTTTCTCCTCAGACATGTAATCTGGGACAGGTGCAGCAGGGGGTACAATAGGGGAAACACCTGGGGGGACAACGGGGGGAATAATAACAGGAGGCACTCCTGGTGGCATCCCTAGAGGCACCCCTCTGTAGGGAAAAGGGGCTGCCATTGCGCCTCACAAATCTGAAGAGAGAGACCAAACAAAGAGGTCATGCCAGATTTCATGAATTACTGTTAAAAAGACAAAAAAATCAACTGTCCTTTAAATGAAATAATTGATGCTTTGGAACTTCTGCTTACATGAAACCCCTACCTTTTACTTTAAGAATTCAATCAATTTTAGTTACTGAGAAACATGCTGGAGTACAGCAGCTGAGCTTAGCTTGATCAACAAATGCGGATACTTGTGCTTGTAGCGGAGTTAGCTCAACATGGCGGCGCGGCACATGCTAAACTTGTATAACACCGGACGTCACATAACTCAACTCGTATTATTAAGCAAAGTTCACATCCTCCTTTTACTTTAACACATTAAGACAATAAGATACACAATTTTACAACAGATTTGTAAACGCACTTTCATTACTATAACAAATCATGTTTGGCGAAGACGCTAAATGCTAACATTAGCACAGCGGGTAACCGCTGAGAATGATTAATAAACGAAAGCATAAAAAAGATCACCTACCTCGCTACCTTCACTTTCAGGACACTTTTTGCACGTTAAAAACAACCTTTACCTACTCATTAAAAGCTACTACAGCATTTCGTTTAAGTTTCTGTTGCTGTAAATGTGCCTTTTTCTGCGACAGTAACTTGTTTTCACAAAGCTACATAACGCTAAACGGTAACCACACGTTCAACGCGCCTCTGTGGTATTCACGAACAGCAGCTACGCCAGATAACTGAGTCCCTCTCATTCAAAAGACTCACTACTACGCTGAAAAAAATAACACGCGTAAAAGCCGGAAAAGACAGTGTATTTACGGATGGTGATTTTAGGCGCACTACTGCCCCCTGTGGTGTTGGAGAGGTAAATGCGGGTATAAATTATTTCTGAAAATCCATTTACCGTACATGCCTGCAATTATAGACGTGATATTTTTATGTAAAGACCATAGTAAGTTGGGACTTACTTTTATAGTAACTTGAGCTAATGAAATGCCAACGTTTTGATGTAAAAACTGTGTGAGTGATGTAAAAATGAACCATAATCAGAAGCATTAGGGTCACCATGGTAACCACACACCTCCAGTATGTCTGTCACTCCCTGATAGCACTCACAATAACAGAGGCACACAAACACTCAGTCACCGTTTAAAAACTACAAGTTATATTGAAACAAATCTTGGATCATAAGTTCAAGAAAGATCTGGTCATCATGCATGTAAATTATGATGTATTTATAATGTTTTCTTTGGGAGATATAGCAAGTTTATTTCCCCCCAGTTTTTAGATGAAAACTCAATGTCTAAAAAGAATGACAAAACAAAAAATCTTTGATTTGATGTATTAAATGTATAAGAAATGTAATGACTGGAATTAGGAAGTTTTATTCTGCAAAAAAGGCAGAAAATTTAGATAGTGTGTGACATTATCATACTCCATGTTGATGAGTATTTTTCTAAAGTCTTTATTACTGTCCAACTTAAACAGTGGTTGTGTTAAAAACGATTACAAATAAGATGTTAGTTCATACATCAAAGGTCTAACTTCCTGTGACCTGTTTAAACTTCCTATTAAACCACATTTCTTCTAAGATGTGTTTCTTTCACTTTTTTACCAAAGTCCTACCTTTGCTCATGAGTGTAAACTTTCCGTTTTTAAAATAAATGTGTTTACATTGTACAATGTCCTGCTACTGAAAGTCATTTTCTATTGTTGATTGAACTGCACGTTTTGATTTTATTTTTATTTGCTTGGGATTTCCAAAGCTGCAGGAAGAGATGCAAAAAAAAAAAGACGTAAGAATAACAGTCATATAGTATAATTCTTTATTTGTCTAATTAGTATAATTTATATTGTTACAGTGAAGAGGAGATGTTACAGGCATAATGAGAAGAAGGAAATTTGATTACTTTAATGCAATAAAGCTTTACATGTTGCTATGGTAAAAACACATTTGACAAAGAACAGGCAGGAGGTCTGATTGGTTTTTGCTCAGTCAATAAACAAAGATATTCAATTTTGTATTACAAGGGAGCAAAAACAAATCGGTAAGTGACGTCCTTCGGCGATCAGCTTTGCTCCTGTAAACATCTGGTCACATCTGCAGCCAGCTCAGGTCATCAGATCTGCACCAGATCAGGCAAGTTAAAAAACACAGGTTTTCAGTCTTCTGATGTTGCAAGTATGAGAAAATAAAAAAATAAAAATCAAAGGTGGGGTGAGAAATAATGCTTGATGTGTCACTCACTGAGCTTGTTTCTTTGTGATGGTTTTGCCCTCAGCCATCAGCTCCACGACCTGAGCCACTGCAGGATCGAACGCCAAGCTCGCAGCCGCTACCACCTCCTCATCTCTGTTCATGACACAAACAGGGGAGACGTTTAACACACAAAGGTTTGAATTTATTCTCACAGGCATCGAAGGTCGCGTCATGGCTGCTCACTTTATGTAAAACGCCAGGAACTTCTGCTCTTCCACTTTGCCTTTGAACACGATGTCTGTGTATCCCTCCCCATAGCCTGTGGAGGGAAACTAAACACAGATAAGCAACAACTTTCACCAACATTTAATTCATATTTTAAACAAACTAAATATCATTATAAATTACTTTTAAATGGTTAGTAAATAATAAGTATCAGTAATACTTGACCTCCGTATCTGATGCTTTTCCCAGCAAAGGCAGACCAGAAGAAAGGTACAGATTTAATTGCCATTGGTTTCTTCAGCATATTTAGAGCTGCTACTCTTCCTGGTGTAATACAACAAAAATACAATAATAAAGCTGAGTACTACGATATCACATGTCCCATTCAGAGTCTGTTGTGATACTGTGGTAAATCTGTGGATCACCATGAGCGTGGGACATCTGCCAGTGACCAATGTTGACCCGCTGGTCGCCACGAATGTTCAGAGGGAAGGAAGTAACGTCTCCGGCACTGAAAATATCGACGATGTTGGTCTTCATGAACTATGAGAAACCGAACAGTAATGTGTAGATCCATGACTCCTTTTATAAATATCAAATCTGACCAAAAATATCAACAAACTGTTTTTAATCGGTCAATTTCACACA
This sequence comes from Cynodonichthys magdalenae, assembly GCA_031762555.1. NCBI lineage: Eukaryota > Metazoa > Chordata > Actinopteri > Cyprinodontiformes > Rivulidae > Cynodonichthys > Cynodonichthys magdalenae. The sequence continues at coordinate 12,686,299 of JARVJO010000330.1, forward strand.
TTTAAAGTCATAACATCATGTTAATGATTTATTCTTCCACTTGGCTTTAGTCTTTTTTATGTTACCTTGTCAACAATTACTGCTTTCTGAGAATCCACTGCAACCCCACTTCCTGTTAGAAAGTCAGAATTTGGGATAACGCCTGGAAAAAAAAAGAACAAAGAGTTGGTTTAATTAACAATTATTAAAAGATGCAGTTTTAATTGTTTAACTCTAATTTATTGTTCACACAAACATGCTTTATTATACAACAGGAAAACCCAAATTACCAATCCCAGCAATCACCACATCCGCCTCCAGCACTGCTCCACTCTTCAGCACCACCTGCTTCACCTACAGATAAAGTTTAGAGCTTTGCAATAAAGCATTCTGTACATTTCATCTTATTGAGACTCCTGCATTTTTCTTAAAGTGTAAACAAGTCAAGTTGAATGCAAACAGCATAAAATCAGCCTTCACCTTTCCATTTTCTCCTCTGATCTCAGTCACTCGGTTTTTCATGTAGAACTTTACTTTTCTTTCCTCGAGCATCTTAAAAGGAAAAACAGTTTGAAACATGGCACAAAAAAGAAAGGGACTTTTGTGTTTGTGTTTGTTTTTTTGCTTTTTTTGTAATATTGCTTCTTGGTAGGGCTGGGCGATATTTGATTTTTGATTTTAATCAATTTGTTTCCCACTTAACGGAGTGCTTCTGTTTCAGGTGTTGAAACAAATTTGTTGTACTCCTGCTTTTTGTGGCAAGGACCTTCAAACAGATTTTGCAGTGAGGTGATTGTTGCTCCAAGTCCGAGGTTGCGAAACCTAACCAGTTCCAGATAACTGAAGAAACAGTGCCTTTTTTGGGAAGTAGATCCTCTTTGCTAGCTGCCATATTGTCATATCATGTACCGAGCATCTTGAGGGACAGGTGCGGTGACCTCTGAGCTACAGAAGCCCCAAAAAGGGCACTGGTGGGAAAAAAAAATCCAGATTTTCCCAAAATTAAATCTTTATAAATGGCAAATTCGAATTAATCGACTAAATCGATTTATCGCCCAACCTTACTTCTTGGTAATCTTAAATTATTGGAAAATCTGTTTATTTTCCCTCAAATTGTGTCACATTTGTAGAGAACATGTATTTGTGTGCCGAGTTGAGTTTTGTGAGTTGTATTCATGAAAATCGACTCTTTTTTTTTTTTTTTTTAGTTTATTTAATTCATTCTACTACCACCTCTTGTTTGGTGTCCCTTCTTGGATTAAAGTACGTAAAAACTAGACATTTTTACAATTTCTTCATTTAACAAAGAGGGGCTTCAGTAGCATGTGGAAGAACCATACACAACCACAACAACCTGACTCCTCCTCCTCATGCATGTTGGTCACACACTGTCATGTGACGGTGTCCCATTCTTGAACCAGCATTTGTTAAGAAACAGCCGATGTGGTTGGGTTGGAACAAGCAGAAAGCTGATCCCACATGTCGAAACTGTAAAGACAGACCGTTTCATCCTCCCATAAACTCTGTGGTTTGAGCATTGTCATCTTGGAGAACAGAGCTCAGACCCAGACTGTGATGATATAAGACTGAAACAATAGTCACAGCTGGGGTACCAGAAACTCAAAACAAGAGTCAAAGAACCTGTTTGGCATAAAAGATGCAACCGTCATATTTAACTCTGCTGCTCAACCCACAGATGCATTTTCTCAACAAATGTGGCTCCATTTAAGAGAAAAGAAACAGCTTTTCTAACAGCGTTAAATTTAACATTAAGAAACAATCAAACACAAATTTCCTCACTTTTTCTGGCTAAGTTTTGCACAAAATGTTTACAACTTTATTAATATTGCTCACTTCCATCGTCATCTTGCCAATTTCTGGCCCCAGACTCTTCTCAAATGGGTACGAGGAGGGGCCGACCAAAGCTACACTGGCAGCTTTATCAGACAGGTATGATGCCACCTCCATACCTATTAAAACAAAACACAACAAAAACCTAGTTTGTTACAGATTTAAATGTTTTTACACACCAAGCCAAACAGACACATTCTAAGTGACATTAATGCTTAAATAATTTTAAAGCTATTTCAGGATTACCTATAAAGGATGCTCCGATTACAACAGCATTCTTGTTGAGGGAAGAGGTATGAATCTCCTTGGCGTCTTCATAGCTCTGCAGCAAATAGACACCCCTCAAGTCCGAACCAGGACAGCTTAACGGACGAGCTCTGCATCCAAATGGAAAAACATCCAAACCATTGCATGTGCGTTGTTTTAGGTTTGTGTGGCTTATTTTACAAAACAGAACAAAATAAAAAAGGTTTGGGATGCTGAAGATTACCTGCAGCCGCTTGAGACGAGGAGCTGGTCGTAACGCTCGGAGGTACCATCCTTCATCGTCACTTTCTTATCGGCTGGGCTCACGGACATCACCTGCAGCAAAACACGCACAAAAACAGCTGATAGTAATACCTCAGTAAATTGAAGCCAAAATGTTTAATGTTTGTGTGCTGCCATGATTTTTTTGGAACCAGAGTCTGTGCATTAGGAAATCAGAATTGTACCATCAGTCTGAAAGTCCCGCCTACACCCCCCTCCCAGCTCACAACTGGCCTCTCACGCTGTCAGTCATTCTGTATGACACTTCTGTAAAAGCCTAAAATAACTAAATGCATTGAAAATAAAATCAGATTCAAACAAACAGTGAGTCTTTTGATATTTTGCTAACAGACGGACAACAAAATAGTAAATGGCCAAAATTTATACCAAGATCTTTAATCTGTTAGTAACAATGTGTGAAGATCAGTCTCAGCTACTACCTTGCCAAATCTACCTCTATATTGTAGAATAAACAGAGGTATAATCCAGTGATTTGTGAGATATTTTGCTAACAGATACACAGGCACCTTTCACGTTGCAGCTCAACTATTCCATCTCTTACCTCTTTCCTCGTCTTTATCTCTATGGCATATTGTTGGTAGAAGTCAAGTGAGCGCAGGAGGATGCTGTCGCTCTCTACATTCATCGCCTGAAAAAAAGAGGCTTTTTTACTAAAGGGGAAACTGAAAGGCAAAAAAAAATGCTTATTACAAAGCAAGCAGGACTTGAAATTAAACACGGTTTCTGGTCTAAACACATTCTTACTTTGCTGAGTTTGGGTTTGTCAAAAGGAGGCAGGCTGTCTTTGGTGACGATGATGATGCGACCCTGGTAGCTGTTTTGTCGAAGCGTCTCGGCACAAACCAGAGAGGCAGGACCTGAGATCACAAAATTCACACTTAAGTCACAAATATCTCTCTATACAGTATATAATCTTTGGCCTCGTCTTTGTTACAGATTAAATTGAACAGTAGATTAGTAAGTAAACGCATCACCAAAAGTCACAATCCATCACAGGGACACATAGAGACAAACAACCATTCACTCTCTCACTCACACCTAGGGACAATGTAGAGTTACTGATTAACCTAACAGTCATGTTTTTGGTGTGTGGGAGGAAGCCAGAGTACCCAGACAAAACCCACACATGCACAGAGAGAACATGCAAACCCAGACAAGTCCACGGGCCGGGATTTGATCTGGCGACCTTCTTGCTGAGAGGCAACAGCTCTACCAAATGAGCCACCGTGCCGCCACTACAATACATCCAGATTTTATTTTTATTTCAAAGGAAATCTCACCTCCTCCTATCAGCAGGACAGTATGTTTGGTGTCAGGCTGAACTGAGCACATCTCCTTCATCCGCTTGGTCAAATTCAGAGACTGAAAAAAACAGTTATTTTAAGTTAGTTTTTTTAAGCACTAAATAAAAAAAAATAAATAAAAGAGTATAAAACTCATTGCTTACCTTTTTGTTTATGGTAACATAAACTTTGCCATTCTCAACCTTGACCTAGTAGAAAAAAATAATAATTATTAAAATCTGCATTTGCTGCAAAGTTGCTGTGTAATGCTAAGTACTAGATGGCTTTGTTGAAATTGTTGAAGAAGCTAAAACTGAGTTGTTCAAATTAAAACAAGCAGAAAGAAGCTAAAACGGATAGTTAACTTAAAAGTAGCAAAAAAGATGCTAAAGCTAATATCAATAAAACAGTAGCTAAAAGAAGCAAAAGCAGTTGCTGATGCTAAAAAAATAAAAATAGTAGCTAAAACAAACAAGACAGTAGCTAAAAAAAGCAAAAATGGTGATAGAGCTAAATTGACCAAAACAGTAGCTAAAAGTAGCAAAGCAGATGCTAAAGCTAAAGTCAATCAAACAGAAGCTAAAATTGCCAAAACTATAGAGATCTAAAATGTGCAGAATTGTAGCTAAAAGATCTAACTAGCATAAAAGCAGCTAAAGGCTAAAGATAGAATAGGAAACCATATATATAATATAACATAAAACAAGTGTTCTGAAGCAGATTTTAAAGTGAAAAGAGATCTCAATAGGGAACTTTATTTGAACTAAAGTTACTTGGAAGGATATAAAAGTTTAAAGGTGAAAATGGCACAAAGTATGCAGAGGTAGTATGATGTTTTATCAGAATTTAAAATTTATTCAATATTTGTTTTTGTAAAAGGAGAAACAATTTGCTTTTATAAATATTTTTACCTTGTACGTGGGTATACAGTCTAGGCCTGGATACTCCTCAATGTCTCCAGTTTTTACGTTGAAGCAGGCTCCATGAAAAGGACATCTCACTCGATCTCCAACCAGTGCTCCTGAAAAATTATTACTTTAGAGCTACGACACATCTTTTACCACAATAAAAAATTCTAAAGTAAATTTAAGAGTTTACCTTTAATCAGAGGAGCATTGTAATGAGAGCACTTGCTTCCAACGGCGCTGTACTGACCCTGTGTTCGGACCAGTAGCACCTTTTGATCCCCCACGGTTACGTCCTTCATTCTTTGGAGTGACAAAAAGTGTAAAATGAGACAAGTGGGGAAAGGTTTGTATCACTGGGAGCAGCATGATTACATCTGATACATGATCTGTTTTTAAAGTGACAATGAAAGCTGAGACTTACTGTCCATCCTGGAGCTCAGACTCCTGACAAACCAGTCCAGTCACCTCCTCCTGCTCTCCACTTTGACCTGCTTCTTGGTGCATGTCCATACCTGCAGAAACATTGTATCTATTGTTACACATCAGAGGGCAGGATAACACCTGTTACTGTATATGGGCGATGCATTTACACATCATTTACTTCTTTTTTGAAGTTTAACAGTTGAATTTAGCTATTGTTTGTTCAGTCGCATGAGACAAACTTAAGGCTCCTGAGCCAGAAGCGGTCCTTGTTTACATTTTTTCTGGGTCACAAGAAAATGTTTTTGATATATTCTAAATGACAAGCCAATCCCTAACATATGAAGTCTCATAAAATTGCTTTTAAAAGTTGATTAAAAAAAGTCAATAAGTTGTAGCCGCCTGACTTCAGTTTAATGTTTCGAAATGAGGCAATTTATACAGATGAATAATGTCGGAAAAACTAAGTTAAGCTTATATATTTTAATAAAATAAATATCATTTGAGACTTGCCATGAACTCAGACCATGATTTTAATTTTGGCCTCCATGTAAAAGAGTTTGACAGCCCTGAATTAATTCATACATGGTAACCTGCTTCTAAGGTTGTTAATCTAGTAGGCCTATCTTGTCATTTTTTTAATTGTTTTCAAAATACTACATGTATGGTAAAAGTCAAATCTCTAAATAACAAATAATGTATTGTTCAGCAAAATGAATCTCAGTCATGACAAAGACATTGATTGAAAATTCTTATCAAGAATAGGCCTACTGGGCACGTATCTTAGAATCAAAGTAATCCACACAGGCAGCAAGGAAGATACACTTCATTTAAATATTTACATGGCTTATTTTGTCTGTACAAACCTGTAGCTTCGTACTCACCTTATTTATTTCAGTGGTCAGCTAAAAGTCCCTTAATTTACTATAAAATCTGTTGGACAGAACTTCCGTTTTTACTCATACAAGCAGGATTTCAGCACAAACTCTCGCAGTTAGACAACACCGCCTACCCGGTGCTCCCTCCGTCTCCTCCCATAGCAACCGTAACCAAGGAAGAAGCTGTCGCAAAGTTCGCAATGCGCATGTGCTGAAAATCAAGAGTGGGAGGGGCGAACTCCAGGAAGATAGAGCAATCACTGGAGCTAAATAATGATTATATGAAAGTTTTTTTTTTTATGAATTTAATAATTTCCCGCTTAAATAAAAGCAGTCTTGAAGCTAAACTATTTTTTTGTGTTTTTTTGACATGCGCTGCAAACTTGGCGGCAGGTGTCGTTGTGCAACTAAACATCCATGGAGGATTCGAGGCACAACAGCTGAAAATTCAAAACAAAAGCTGAAGTCTATACTATCACAGCTTTCATGTGAAGTATTAGGTGGAGACGTTGGTCAGTAAACACTGGGTTTTATTGAAGCCTCAGCTCTGGGTCACTATAAGACAAATTAATACAATTAAAAGCACCGCACTTATTCTCTATGGTCTCAACACATGTTCAAAATGGACTATTATTTTTGTAAATACATGGTGAATGGAACCCCATAGAGCTGAGCTGCATTAATCTTCTGTTTTATTGGACGTAATTTTATTTTCCAGCACACGTTTTTTTTCAATCTAAGAAATTTGAAAAATAAAATACAGATGACAAAACATTACGTTTTACTTTCCTAAATTTACTGTTCCTAAAAATAATTCAGGGTTATTTTGAGTTATGTATCACAGTATTGACAGTATACTGCATGACTATATTTACTTTTATTTATAGGTTCTTTTTTCCAGCAGATCAAGAGTATAATGTGATTAACAATGTGAAGTATTTAGGTCATTTTATTGGAGGGACTTCCAGAAATAACTAGAAAAAGCAGTTCCCGCTTTTTAGTAATCGGTTGTTACGAGTGTATTTTTTTTTCCTACGGTGCATGAACGCAACCCAACAACACGCGCTCGTAGCCGCGCCCCTGTATAGTAGGGCGGGTAGAACCCGTTGTTTGGGTTCTTATGTTGATGTGAAAAAGTTACACAAGCTGAGGGAATGAGGTTTTATAACGGAGGGCGGTTTCACAACTGTCAGCGAAGCTTCAGCGCTCACGTTTACCGATTTTACCTGCGAACGAGGCGCAGAAAAACCAAGCCGAGGGAAAACGTTTGACTGACTCGGATTTATTCGTTAAACTTCGTTGAGCGTATTGACACTGTGATTGTCTCAGCGGAAGCCCCTGTTTTGAGCTTGCTTATTTTACACCGCTCGAGAAAACATTCACCGTCTCATCTCGCGTCTCTGTCCGTCATGGAGCTCGGTTCGGTGATTTTAACCACCGGAGGCTCCGTGGTGTTCTTCAGGCTTGTAAACGCCGGTGTCGGAAGACTCCCAGTCCCTGAACCCGCGCGCAGAAATGCCTGGAAATGGAGGAACATCTCCTCATCCTTCGTCCACAGTCTCATCACTGCCATATGGGCAGTGCTGTGGTAAGTGCAGCAGAGCCATCAAAATACACCTCTAAGCTGATTATTAAAATAAATGAACTTGTAGTTTTTAAATGATCTCTGACAAACCAACGGGGAGGTTTTCTTTAGCTGATGTTTAGTTAGGCTGTCATTTTTGTTGGCAAACTAAGTGATATCATTCCACTGGAGCAGATTTATGCTGTTAACAATTTATGTTTTTATTGTTTAACCTTGATGTCAAAGCTACTTTAAAACTTTCATTTATTTAAACTATTTAATGTTTTAAATGTTGTCATCTTTCCAGCTTCTTCGTTCAACCACAGATGGCTGAGGATCTGATAGAAACTCACTCTGTCTTTTCTCACGTTTTGGTGTCCTTTTCAATCGGTGAGAATAATTTATTTTTTATTCTTATTCCTCTTATTTTAGTTAAGAGTTAGTTGGATCTAATGTCCAAATAAAAGCTTTCAAAAACATTTAGAAAGCCCAAAGAGCTAAGCTCAGACGCCTTAATAAAAATGAGGTAAAACATCTATTTGGAAGGTAAATGGTTTAAAAAAAAAGACTGATTACTAAGTATTTTTGCACAATACTGTATGTTGAAATGTTCAGAGAAAATCAGAAATTGTGGAAACTTAAAAAAAAGGTTTTAGTCAGTCTTTGTTCCAAAATAATTCAACAGGAAGGATGTCTGAAGAGATTCGTGCTCCATCTTAATTTTACAATACAAGCTACAGTGAATATCAATACCTATTAAACACAAGCCAAAATATAGGCTTGTATAAATTAGATTTTGCCTTATTTCATTATAATTACTCAAACCTGGGAGGACATGCTAACCTACATTCCTAAAACAGCAACCTTCCTCTGGTTTGCATGTTTTCTCAATAATAATAAATTTTTTCTGATGTGACTAGGCACATGTAAACTCTATTAAATGCACAATTTTTATGGGAGGGTTTATATTGGGCAAAAAGGTCTCGCAGAGGATTCCCAGGATGTTTGACATTCTTTTGGGTCACCCAGCCCAGGACCTGGAATAGCGAGGAGCAGCGTTGGGGATGTGAAACTCAATGAAGGGCTTTGTAGTCAGTCCCAGGCACCAGACGTAACTTCTTACACTCATGTGACATCACCAAGATTGTGCAAAAAATCAGTTCATTAATGCACTGCCCACATCAGAAACTGTTCTGCAACAGGACCAGAGTCAACCACCCCACATCAAAATGCTTCTCTAACCCTCCTACTCAAAACGTGCCATTGTTCTGGTTTTTCTTTCTCTGCTAACCTTCCATAAATTTTAAATTTTTCTCCACTTGCTGGACGGAGACTTGTGAGATTTATGAGACTCAAAGGAACAATTTGGCCACATTTAATTACGTTTCTGTGAATGAGAAATAAATATTTCATCTTGTACTCATTGTGGAAAGTTTCTTGAGCTTGTTTAGTTTGTAGAAAAAAGGCTAGTCCAGCTAACACGACGGTGGATAGCTATCATTTTAAAACGGCTCCAGTTCATCATGGTTCACGTGAAAATCTTTACATTGCTGTCAATTCCGCATTACAGTTTTTGCATGATATATGCGTGAATATCAACAGCTGCAGCTAGCTGTAACACTTCTGGAGTTGAAATCACTATAATGTCAAACTAGAGTCAGTGTAAAGGTTTAAATAAAATCTGCTTTGGAAACGGCTTTGCCTGGGCTACCCATGTTTATCTCATCAATGCTGTCTGACTGGATCTGCTGTCATCTCAAAACAGCTTAAATCTTCAAAAATTCATAGCACTTCATGCAAACGTCATGGTTTAAATCCTTACGTCGCATCACATGGTTACTTAGACAGAAATATTTCAAACATTCTGCCAGAATTGAACCTTTGACCCAGAAGTGCAACATTACACTGCTGCCGGTGTTATTTACATATTGCAAATAACTATAGAATCCCAAATAACTGTAAAATGTGTTTTTAAAGATTTCTAAAATAGAGTTTGCATGAACCACCAAGAAATGTTTTTGAGTTTTAAGATGGCAACAAGCCACTTTGGTTCTGGGTGTGTTCAAAGTATCATCAGTCTTAAAATAGTTCAAATATTTATCCTTAATAACTTTTACACCTAAACATGCCTAAAAATGGGCAAACTATTCATTTGACCAGGTGTCTTAATTAGGTTTTGCAGTCATTTCAGTTTCTTTAAAGTCACGTATCTGCCTGAAATATGTAAACTATCTGGTTTAGGAGAAGAAGGCCCAGTTCATATAATATTACTTTCTTTAGGAGAACCCAAACTAAAAAAAAAAAAACATGCTCTATTTTTCCTTCTCTCACTTGAATTGGAAGCCATTAAAAGTCTAATTTCTCTGTTGATGTGAGAATCAGGATGTAAAGAGCCTCTCATTTACATTGGCATCATTCCCACGCTGCACAACATGAAAAGCCTGTCTTGAAAAACAAAACAGTCACACTTTCATGTTTTAATTAAACATGTCAGGCAGCACCATAGATTAAGCCTTACTCTTCAATTGACCCAAATTACTCAACTCATATCGATGGATTGCTAAAAGATGGGATTGAGGCTTTATCATTGCAGTGTGTTTTAAGTAGAAAGACCCAAATCAACCATTCTGCAGCAGGTGGCATCATTGTTTTTAGGGATATGGATCCAATGTAAGGGTTCTGGTGTCACCTTTCCTAAATAATGTGGTTATTCCAGCCTCCCCTGAGCCCCAGTTTCTCTCGCTATCCCTCAACCCTCCATTATTTTTTCAGTATTCTTAAATGTTGTCGTCATGGATACAGCTGGTGATGGTGGGTATGAATAGCCTCTCACCAAGAAGCATCCTGGTTGCTATCGCTGTTGTCATGGAAGCAGCCCCCACTCACCCCATTATCTTGGTTGGCTCAAAATGATCTGTTTGGGTTAACTAATGAAGCGCTGAAACAAACAGACGACATTAACCAAATGATGTTTGTCCTCACAGGGTACTTCATCTATGACTTCTTTGACATGGTGTTCAACCAGAAGCTCAGTCAGTCCTGGGAGCTGCTCTTTCACCACATCGTGGTAGGTCTCTCACATAAAAAACATTTTTTATCCAAGGAACAGCTTGAATGTTTCAGATGTTATTGTATGGAGGAACATCCTTTTTTACTATCATTTTCAAAATGTCCTTTATTGCAGCTTTAAGTGGAAAGTGCAAATTATTCACCAAAGTGTGCTGCTCAAGTGGGAACCAGGACTTTGTGCAGCAGTAGTTGACAAAATTTGCAAAAGATTGCAAAGGAATAAAAAAAATCTGGAGATTAATTGGATTTTGTGGAAACATGAAAAAAAAACCAGCTCTCTTTACAGAAGGAACAATAAAGTTTAAACGGCTCACAGAGAAGTTGGACCTTATGTGTCTAACCTGGCATCTTGACGTTAATGTTTTAACACGATCACAGTTTAGGATGTATGAGCTCCTCTGGGAGGACTCCTATGTGTCCCCAGTCCAGCCAAACATGACAGTTATCATCAGGTTCCATTAAACTTCGGTCATCTTGACCCTTATCATGCTGCTGTTCTGACAGATATTTGTCTGGTTGGGTTATATACATTACATTCTGGTAAATAACCTGAATTTGTTGCCCAATGTACTGAGTGAATATTTACTCTTCCCACCTCTGCCTCCATGACCTACATCCAAGACGGTGCTGAGGTTCTGGAATCTGTATCGCTTTCTCTGTTCAAGCTCTTGGTTCTTGCCTCACAAAAACTGTTTATTTAAGGGATTGGAGTGGATTAGTACAGCAGCCATGATTTATGTCTCTAAAAATTAAATCTAAAAATATAATATGTGATAATATTTCTTTGTAAAATATAAAAGTTGTCCCTAAAAAATTTTTTATCATGAAACTTAAAAAAATTATTTTATGCTAATAGTTGCAGTTACTCAAAATCAGTGAACTGACTAAAACGAAAGATAAGATTTCTCTAAAAGAAATGACAGCCAACAAAGTCTGCGTGTACCTGGTTTTTTTAAACCATTTTTAAGGATCTTATCTGGTATACACGCCTACCTTGCCAGGACCAGTAGTCCGCTTGGGGACTAAAGTTCAGTCCTAATACGATGAAACGCTTTTTTTGGGTTAATGTTTAGGTTTAAGTCAAAGGTCAGGGTTAGGCTACAGAAATGAGTGGAAGTCAATACATAATCCTAATAAAAAGAATAGAAACACAAATGTGTGCGTCTGCAGACAAAGTGTGCAAAGTTGTATCGTTCCTGGTTTCACCCTGGCAGCTGAGTGACTTTTTTGTGTTTTACGTGATAAAATTCTTGTTTGGTAAAAACTAACTTGTTGGCATCTTCATTGATGAGCTGGTTTTACCTTTTCTTGTAAAATGTTGTATTTTTTGATAGACTTTTTATTGCACTCTTTTTTTTTTTATATATATATGTACACTTGCAGATTATGTGGTTTTAATCCAAACCTAATAAAGCCAAGCTGACTGGAAAAAAAGGTGTCCAGTTAAAAGCCAGTGTTCCAGTGCTGGAAATATTAATAATCTTCCTGGATCAGTTCTTGGAAACATGCTGATGTTTATTCTCAGTTATTCAGGAGTAACCGAGATAGTTGAGTTGTTTTTCTCAGAATCTCAGCCTTTTTTTCTCCGTCCTTTCCGGGGATTTCAGTGAATGGATGTTTTGGTCAAACCATCTGGCTTCAGATTGTCTTTAGAGTGTGGGACGGACGGAGATTTGCCTCTCTTTTCAGAAGGCTCCCTGTGCTTCTCGATGAACTCGCTCTGTTTGCCTTCTTTGTTTCCTCTTTGTACCGTTTCTTATTCATACTTTCCAGTGACCCTCACTGCTGCATTTTAAATATCCCATCTATCCACTGTTTTTGGTCTTATGTCATGTTTTATGTTTTCAGTTATAAAAATTCAAGGTTTACTGCCCACACACTGATTATCTGATGTCCAAGGTCATACAGTCAGGAGCAGAAGTTGCTCTGTAGTTAATTTTAGTGTTTATGCTCTGACAAATTATATATTTAAACATGAATGTAAAGGAGAGCATTGCAGTGGAAAAAACTGTTTTGACTAATTGGAAACAACAAGATAGATGGGATTTTATTAAGTAGGTTTGTGTGAAGTTCCGAGAAGTCAGTATCCTACCTGCTGTAGATGGCTGTCAGAACAATTTCAGCTTGTCTCTTTTCTTGCCATCTAAAACAACACAAACCTTGCACGTTTGATAGCCGTTCAATTAGTTCAGTTAATAAAGAAAGTTTAAAAAAAGATATACTCGCTTTGCTCCAGCTGTTAGCAGTGATTCATTATTTCTAAAGTCTGCTTTAAAAATCAATAATGTTTTGGAATTTAGGTTTGGGTTGTTTTGCTCTTAAACATGAACTACCGGTAACTCTTTATTAAGTTTTAACACAAGCATCACAGTGTTGCACAGAAAGAAGGGGCTTTTTAAATATATTTTTTTAATTATTTAAGCTAAAATATTTGTATGACAGTTGTTGCCACACCGGCTGCATGCTTCCAGTACATAACATACTAGTAAAGTGAGTCACATGCAGAATGAACACATCCTGTACCAAGACTGTGACCTTGGTACTTACATAAGTTCCCTCTGGGATCAACAAAGTATTTTTGAATTGAATTGAGGTGAAAATTATACAAGCTCAGGTGATTCTATAACTTCTAGATCAATTTATTTGTAAAGATCTTAAGTCAAAGTCTAATAAAAACCAGCTACAACTCAGTCAGTTTTACAGATATTAAGTTAAAATTTGATGTACCAGTAGTTGAAGTTGAGCATCATCCACATCTCATATTCTCAGTCTGACATCTTATGATTATGCAAAACATTTTTGACGTCTGTCCAAAAGAGCCACAGTCCTGTCATTTCTCATCATAAGATTAATTTAGTTTAAAACTCTGGCACAAAAAACACCTGATTCAGTGATTAAATTAAGTTCTACAGAGCTTGGTAATCACCCATTCACTCAAATCATGTGTGTTGGAGCAGAGAAACAAGGAAAACATGCAGGATAGAAGCCCTCCAGGGTTGCCCACCCCTGCTCTAACTCCTTTTTATTTCCTGTTCTTTAACGACAGCTGCTCTGTAGCCAAATTTTATTTCACCTCTTTCCTCTGCTTTTCAGCTCTCTTATATTTTGTGCTTTATATCTGGTGGTAGGGGTGTCTCAAATGTTTATGTAGAAGAAGGAACAAAGGGTGGAGATCTTCTCAGGGACATATTTCAAACAACAGTTGTGTAATTCTGATGTAGGTTTGGCAACATTGTTATAAAAAATATGAAATCTGTCACAAGCTATTAAAGATGCATTAGCAATTTTTATTTTTTATTTTTTTGTATTCGCAAATTGACATTTAGATTTTGAATTAGGAAGGAATAATTGAAAGGATGTCAAACCAAGAGGTGATTTTTAGTTTGCTTTAGAGTTTTAGTTTTTAGTTTGGTTTATGAGCAAATATTGGAGCAGCATGTGGTCGAAAGGCCAGATTTGTTGACCTCTGTTTCAATACAGGAGAAATACAGTCGTGGAAAAAATCTCTTTTTTTTTTCTCCCCATTGACTGAAGGGTTTACAGCTTCTCTTGTGTCAGAGGAACATGGGCACTGAATCTGCTGGTTATTCTGCTGTAGAAAACAAGGAGATGTAAAAAGAATAAGAAGAAAGAAAGTGGTTATAAAAAATAAAAAGAAATTGGCATGCATTGTTATGAAGTAATACTTTTTAACTGAGATGTTATTTTTTTCACTATTTGTTTTCTGGTAAAAATTACTTGAATGTGTTTTAGTTTCACTTGCCAACAACTCTTGGAAATAGTTGGTAATTAAAAATGTGAGAAGAGCAGATCAGTTTTCTGAGTAGGAGGTAATCGTATGTTTAACTGGAGCTATGTTTATTTTCTTAACCTGTCAAAATAATTTAGTTCCTTTCTGCTCCCCCTTTTCCCTTAGAATGCAGGGAATTGAATGTTTCACAGCTGTTTTCTTCTACAGATGTGTCTCAATCATCTCTTATTAGACCCGATTCAGTCATCGTTGCACATGAGACAAATCAGATGTTTGTTTCTGAGCATTGTGGGTCCATTGGGTCAATGGACCTCAAGGCCATCTTCATGTCTGCATTCAAGCTTCAAGTAGTTCACATCTGGACTGCACTGATGAAGATTTATCTCCTGATATTTCATCAGATTTTAGTTTTAGACGTCTCAAATCCGGTTGCACAACTCTTACAGATGCACGCTGAAAACAAAGAAAAACAGAGGGTTCTCAAACATATCGGGAAGGGAATAATTTCTCAGTGTCCTTCTGCTCTTTCCAGAACAGTTAATGTCATATAGAACCATGATACAAAGCTTTTTAAAAGGTTTCTCTGTAGCAGAACTCATTCAGTCAATAAAAAAAAGGAAAATGGCTGCTTATGGTTTTTTTTATTTGTTTTGACTTCCTTCTGTTTCCTGATGAATCTCATTAATTTCATAGAAAACATACGTTCCTAGTTCTCAGTGATGCAACAGCAAGCTTGTATTTGTATGTTTGTAACCTAGAAACCCTCTTAGTCGTGTTTTTAAATCTCAGCCTCGAGCCTCATTTCATCTTCATAATTAATCTCTTAGAAACAAAGGGAGTTTCTCAGTCAGTCATGAATGAAAATAGATTTTTGTGGTGCGAGTGTGACGGAGTCTCTCATAAGGAATTTTCACATGTGAAACCTGACAATCTGATTGTTACTGGTTATTTAAAGTCTGACCCGCGCCTTTATCTTTTGCATCTGTAAAACCTGAATAACCTGTACTCTTTTTATCTTTTGTACTTTAGCTTCTTCTTTTTGTTTGTATTCTGTAGAGTCCTAACAACTTCCACACAGAAACAGTGGGATCACAGTGCGAGGGGTGGGGTACACCCTGGACAGGTCTCAAGTCCATCACAGGGCTCATATATTTATATATAAATATATGATATAATTCTGTAATATTGTTCTGGTTTTGTTGAGTCAATGGCTTAGAGCAATAAGTATAAAGTAATATGTATTGATAACAAAATCAAATTGAGGTGCACTGTATCAAGAATCTGGGTATCGCCACATCCTAGGCTACCCAGCCTTGTAGATATATAATAGATAAGTGAAAATATATTCCTGAATACATATTTTGTGATTAAATTTGACAAATAAAATGACGACAGCAGCTAAATTCAGTGCACTGAGTTTGGATGGATTTTTAAACTAAACTTAATGTTATTAAATGTTTCACCATGAACAGAATTCTGCTTCATATTATGCCCCTCAGAAAGATGGATGTTCGATTTTATCAGTAACTGTGAACCCAGTCTGACCCGTTCTACATTCTTTGTTGTCTGAGACAGCAGGACAAAGATTTGAGGACTGATTCATAAAGAATATGAACACAGTTTGTCCGTCTGTCACACTTTGTCCTGCAAACTTGTATTTATTGCAGGACGTCCACGCCTCGTACATTCTTCATGTGGACACACCTTATTGAACCGCCCCAAGACTAAAATGACAGTGGAGAGGAAAAATGTTAACGTAGAATTAGAACATAGAACATGCATGTAGAGATCATGTTATTTCTCTGGCACAAGAGGCTAGTTGTCTTACTTGTTACTTTGAGCATCTTAAATGTTCAAGAAAACCACACACTGACCGCTGCATCTGTACAGCTGTGTCTTCCTGCGAACGCAATAATCAACTGTAACAAACATGCAAAACTCAGCATCTTTAAATATAAGCTCAGGTGCACAGAGGAGAAAACAATAATCTCTGTGATTGAGTCATCTGGCTTATTGTGGACAGAACAAACAGGTCTCAGCTAGAAGACATCATCAGAGTGACTTTATAATGCATTTTTAGAGGAATACTAGATGAAACGGAGCATCCATCTCTCTTAATTAAAGCAGATTATTTTGTCCGTTTTACTGATTTCTCTGGCACACACACTGCATTTCTATTTTACGTTTTTTTTTTTTATTCCTGTATAATTTGTTTTGGTTCCGTTTTCTAAATGTAAATGACTAATAGAGGAGTGTTTGTGTCTACTAAAAACATGAGTACAGTTTCACAGTGACTAAGCTTTCAAAAGCACATTATTCTCCAAAAATGCTGATTATGCACATTTCTGCTTCAGTAAAAAAACATCTCTCAGAGAAAAGCCTCTGCAAATGACCTCCGCCTCACAACCCACAAAAATATTTGTGCAGCAGTCCTGCTCCATACATCATAAACACTGTTTAGTTTTATTGTCCTCATCCTTGGACAACTTCCAGATATCATCCCTGTTCTCACCTACTTTGTGACTCCACCTCCCCGCCTATCTCTTATGATACGCAGGACGTTTCTCATATATTGTTTTGAGAGCGGAAATATTTCATTATCTAAGACAAATGCACCAAGCGGATTGCGGCTCGGGTGGTTGCCGAGGCAAAAACTCGGGCGTGGGAGGAGTTCGGAGAGGCCATGGAAAAA
>JARVJO010000330.1:12712388-12759953 GCA_031762555.1 Cynodonichthys magdalenae
GGATTCCCCCAGATGAGCTGGCCCAAGTGGCTGAGGAGAGGGAAGTCTGGGTCTCTCTGCTTAGGCTGCTGCCCCCGAGACCAGACCTCGGATAAGCGGAAGAAAACGGACGGACGGAAGACAAATGCTACAAATGAAGACAACTACCATCATGTGATGGGAAGTTGATAGAGACGGGAACAGAGGAACTGTTGACATTGTTTGAGAATCGCAAATTAAGAAACAAACATTTTATAAAAAGCAAACATTCATTTAAGAAAATGTACCTTTTCTAGATGGCTATACAGTAAGACAACTCTGTCTCGTCACAGCGCACTTCAAGGTTACAGATCATGAAATCAGAGCTACCAATGTACCTGAGCCTTTGTGTTCTTGTCTTTAAATCACACATTAAAGAAGCCATTGTTACTCCTAATTTATGCTCCAACTTCCAAAGAGGCTTAAAGTTAAAGAAGCAGCAAGTTGTATTTGTTCCAGCAGACGGAAACACTGTCGGCAGAGATCTCGTCAGTGAGATTTGATTTAAAAAAAAAAAAAAAAAAAAAAAAAAAAAAAAGGCACCTGATGCTCAATGAGCAGCGAGTTATTAAAAAAAAAAAAAAAGAGCAAGGTAGAAAATATGCGTTGCTTCTGCGTGCCACGCCTAGTAACCTGAAAACCAAAACATGAGAACAACTGGTAAATAAAGTTGGATGAAGTCCAGCTGCTCTGGGAACATCACAGAACATTCATTTGGGTTCAGAACAATGTGGGTGTGTGTGTGTCGGCATGTGATAGCCCAGTGTTGTGTGGATAAAGTCCTCCATTGTGTGTGTTTTGTTTAGTTTCACAGCAAACATGAATTATCAAGGTGTTCTGATGACGGTGATGGTCGTGTGTGCTTCATTAACTCTTATTTTGAAGGTTTCTTTTATTGGATCTTTAAAAAAGTCAGTTTTTTTTTTTCAATTAAAGAAAACTATAAACAGAACAGAAGCCTGAATGAAGCAAAATTTGCTTTTCAGTTGAAAATTAGGCTTTTTGTTCGTCAATTTGGATAAAAACGTCAGTGAAAACGAGACAAATTAGGCAAATGTGCTAGAGAAGAAGTGAATATTTTACTGTGTTTCCACATTTGTGTAAAAATAAACTAATCAAATTCTTGTACCGATGCAAGACTGGTCAGTTTTCATCTCAAGGGGATATATTGTTTAAAAAATCCACTTATTTCCCCATCAAATGCATTTTGTTGTGTACTTGGAGTCTCTCGAAGTGCAGAAAAGTTTAATTTAGTCTTTACCAGTGCTGCATAGATCTTTGAATTATTTTTGGATCATATTTTACAACTCATTCAGAAAATAAAGAAAACTGAACTATTATGTCAAATTATTTATTTGCGACGGAACTGACCAATAAGTTGTGGACCGGTCTGGAAGCTGGAGGGGTGCGCGGTGTGAAGCAGGAACAGTATCAAAACCAGCTACTTTTGAGACACACCTCAGAAAAGGGGTGAAAAAGGCTGCTGTAATTCAGACCAAAGCATTGCAGTTACACTTTTATATAGACCCCCAACTGAATTATTTAAATCTGGAAAAAGAAGGATTTAAAAGCATAATATGTCTAGACTGAAGACTGAACTGCTTCATTACATATTTAATTTATCCTCTCAAAAAATATCTGAATTAAGTGATTACATGTTCTAATGAGGGTTATTATGTCTATTTTCTCATGTCCATCTTTATGAAAAATGGCCAACACACATCTGACTGTAAACTCATTCTTTCTGAAGACCTCAATCATAAAAAAGTCACCACTTTTATAAATCTCACTCTAAAGTTACATGGAAAAATCGTTTAATACATGAATTCCCTTCATTTGAGTATTTCCTAAATGAAAAGCTGCACAGATCTCAAACAAATAACTTTATTTCCTGTAATGGGAATGTTTGTGGCAGGTTTTAATTGGATATCTGTGACATAGAAGCACTGAAGGGGTACGTTCAGCAGCTGTCAGCTGACGGGCGTTAACACAAACCTCATGACAGTAGTTTAGACAATTTTCCCAGTCCTAAAGACAGCCATGTGTCTCTTCTCAGCCCCTAACACTTGTCTATCACCTTAGTGTTGGTTCATGTTCACCATCTGTTTGAGATCTCTGCTGAGTGTCGAAGGGATTTCTTTTTTATTAACTTCACTGGGTCATTTCCTGCCTTTTTAATGGCCTGCACTAAGGAAGCACTGGCTGTCCTGTTAAGCGTTTTTTCCATTGTGCAGTCTCACTTGCTTCAACACCGCCTGAATCTTCTGCAATATTATTTCCAAGGCAAACGCAACACAGCAGAGGGCGAATAAGTCAAATAAAGTTGCAAAATACTCACCATCCTCTGCCACGGTTTCTAAAAATTAACATAGCTGAGTAGAGGCCACCTTCCCTCCGCCTGTCAGAGCCTGTAAATCAAGTCCATTTGGTCTTGTTTCCTCTGAGTTCTGAAAGGGCCAGGTAGAATGCATATGTATAGACTTTAGTGCATTAAAGAATCCATCATAGTGTAAATAAACTGAAATGTAAAAACTTTAGGTGCACAAAATAGATGTTTTTAGTCGCCTACTGTGATTTATATGCAGTTTCTGTTGTCATTTTGTTTTTAATTCTCTTGTAAAAGAACCAGAGCTACAAGTTAAACTCCATAAAACAGTATTCTTCTATATTTGCATATATTTTTGTCGTTATCAGAGGTTCGCTCGCTGATCTTCCCACTATCTCATTTTTAACTCTGCTAGCAGCCACCTGTTGATAGCGTGTCTGCTAGCACCCTCACATATTAGAGCCTGTTGACATGACCATCCAAAGATGTTAAAATCTCCAAAAACATTTTATAAACTGTTAAAGACAAAGCTGTGCTCCTGCCCTCAAAGTGTCATCAGAGACAACCTTTCGTTGTTGAACACTTGCTGCAAACCCATTAGCTAAGTTTTCAAACTTGAAAACTGGTGTTACTTACACAATCTTTAAAGAAGTAGGTGAGAGGGTGGAGAGGTTAGCTGGACGTTTCTGTTGAGTCATAAATGGACTGATGCATCAGATGAGTTTGTACGCGAGTGACGAAAGCCCTAAAAACTTCCTGACAAACAGGCCGCAACCTGAAAATGAGGAAAGGCTGGTTGCAGAGGCCAAACAGGTGCAGCCAAAAAAAAAAGTTTATCCTCAGGTTGACCTCCAGTTCAGATAGTTTTAATCGCAGCTTTTACTTCGTCACAAATTGTGAGTCATGTTGGGTTTGTTGCTCAGTCCTGGTTTTCACACTAGTTCAGGCACAGATTATTACCCATATTTGCCATCAGTGTATGCAAACTTCATCCCACGTTTTGGTTCTGGTTTGCTGCCCAGTTTATCTAGACTTATGTGAAACTGAGTTTTGTTCTCCATCATTCTTCTTATTTACTCACGCACCACATTTTGCACCCAATGTTTGTCCCCTGAAAATTCACAGTGGTTGAAGGTCCCTCACCAGGGTTTAGCGTTTGTCTAATTGAACCCGTGGGGAGGAAGGTGCAGAAAGCCAACACTTTGTTTTTCAACCCTTTGTCTGGGTTTTAGTGACCCTTTTGTAACCATATAACAACCCAACTGTATGAGTTTACAATTTTAGGTAAATATACAAATTTAACATCCTTCGTTGAGATTAGAAACACAAACTTGGAAACATTTTAAACTGATACTAGTAAAGTTTATATTGCTTTAAAATTACTTTTACACAGTGAAACAGGATACACCTGTTAAGGTCATTAACTTTGAACTCATTTCTTGTGTTTAACATCAATTGTTAGGCTTTAAAAGATTAAATATTATTGAACGTAGGGTCTTTTGTTACAGTTGTTATGGGTTATATCTAACTGTCATTGGCTGACAGTAACCAACAATAAAACCAGACGTGCAAAACATCTTATCTGTTTAAGAAACCTTCAGAAGCATCTGGCTTATTAGCCAAATGTAGAACAGATTTGATCTGTACCAGCCTTCTTCAAGGCTTTATGTTGTAACTCAAAGTGTTATAGAATCATCTTATTATACATTGTATAAGGATTCACTTTGACCTTTGCAGTCTCTATAGTTTATTGAGGCTAATGGTTTTTGTGGTTAAATATTTAACTGAGGGTCTTTTGTAACTGCTATTATGTGCGTATGTATGGGTTATAATTGACTGATTGAATGCCAGGTGTGTACAAAACATCTCATCTGTTTAAGAAACCTTCTGGAGCATCTGGTTTATTAGCCAGGTCATGTTTGTAAATTAGAAGTGGTTCTCAAAAAGTTTACCTAGATAAATAAAGGTTAAATAAATAAATAAATTAGCCAAATGTTGACCAGATTTGATCTGTACCAACTTTCCTATAAAACATTATGTAGTAACTCAAAACGTTATGGAATCATTTTATTATAGGATTGTATAAGGATTCATTTTGACCTTTGCAGTCTGGTGTTTTGTCTCATTTTATCTTTGCAGATCAGATTGGTTGATTCAGGCAATAAACTAATGGTGGCAGACAGTTAGAAATGTTAATAAACAGCAAATAAAACACATTTAGGTTGCAGTTTAACATAAATCTATAAGCATACTGACTGACTTTTCAGTTATTTCAATCACAGGATGTCTCGATACACCTTGTTTGTTCTGAGTTTTTATAAAAAAAGGCCACAAGATCATGACTTATGGTGGTGTGATCTTACTTACTTGTAAACAAGTAAAAAAACAAACTACATAGTTGTTTGTAAAGAGGCGTGTTGTTACTGAATGGTGCGTTCACTGACATCAGTACTACTTAGTTTGTCATTGAAGGCTGGCAACACAGTTTGATTTCTGTGTAAACCCTGAAAAGGTTTTTAATTTTCATTTGAAGTAGATTGTTCAACTAGGTTATAGCTACACTACTGCTTGTTATTTTAGTTCACACACACAAAAACAAGGAAATAAGACCATTATATAAAAGAAACGAACTTAGGTTTCTCCTCAAAAGACTATTTCAACACAGATGATTGAGTTTTTTTTTCAGAAATTTAAATAAGCCCAATAAACCCAACCTTTGATCCTTAATGTAAAGTGCTGCAAAGACTAACCACTCCTCACGTGACCTGTTGTTTCACCAACAAACCATGTATGAAATGTGACATGAAACACGTGAACGCAAGATCATTCTTTCCTGCACTCACCTACCGAAGGTTAGAATTGTTGCTTTTTATTTTCACATCTCAGTGGTAAAGAGTCTTAAACCACAGTAAACAAAAGCTCCTCTTGTGGAAATCTGTCTGCTTTGATATAATCCTGTTTCTGTCCAATCATTCAGTGTGAAAGCAGTTTTCAGATCTGGGTTTTAACAGTGTTACTGCCCCCTTGTGGAGCTTATTTGTCACAAACTTTCATTACAATGTTCAGCAGAAACAAGTTGTCACAGTGGTCACGTTTCAGATGTACAACGTAGTATTAGGGCCACACAATGAGATTTTTTAAAATTCTTTTGTTACGAGAATAAAGTCAAAATATTGTGACATTAAAGTCGTGACATTACGAGAATACTGTTGTAATATTAAAGTCATATCACAAAGAAGCAGTCTTACTACTGCATTAAAATGAGGACAGATGAGCAACTTGTGAAGTTGTTTTTTAGTATTAGTTAAAAGAAATACTTAATCGTTTAGCACATTGACATCAAATTATCAGTAGCTGGACTTTGAAATGATTATATAACTGAAGCAGTATTGTAATTAATGGCTGCATAGTCAGATTTAGTCGTCACTTAATTTGTATGAAAGCATATTCTATTCTGTCCCTCTCCACAGGTGATCACCTGTTTCGGCCTGTCTGTCGTCTCATGTCGCTACGTGGGCTTCTCCGTGGTGGCCCTGCTGGTGGAGATCAACTCTGTGTTCCTCCACCTCAGGCAGATGCTGCGCATGGCCAACATGGCCACCAGCACGCTTCACCGCATCAACAGCATGATCAACCTGGGCACGTACGTGGTTTTCCGGATCAACACGCTGGCCTGGATGACCCGCTGGCTGGTACTCAACAGGGACAACGTGCCCCTCCTGGCGTACACGCTGGGCAGCGTGGGAATGGCCATCATGACGGCCATGAACATTATCCTCTTCTGCCGGCTGCTCAGGAGCGACTTTTTAAAGAGCAGCATTCGGGACGGTAAGAAGGAGAAGGAGACATAGGGCTCTGGACGCTCCTCGTTTACACCCAGTGGTTGAGACAGACACCTGTGTGTGTAGATGGAAGGATGTGTTCATCTCTGTACGAAGAACCAAGCGACCTCTCTTTAAACTACAGCGAATGTCTTTTCTGCTGAATGAAACAACTTCCTGTCAGCTGCAGTTGCAAAACATCAGGAGGCCTTTATTACTTACACATAACGCCTTATTGTCCCACTGGGTTATAAACTGACGACATGAAACAAATTCTTCTGCCTTCAGTTAATAAAGCATCTTCAGCTACATCATCATAATAATATTTTATTTTTTATATTGCGGTGTTATTTTTTATTTACCGCCGAGTTTAACCTGTTTGTTAAGAGGTGAATGACGTGTTTACCACCAAATCACCTCAACAACAAAAAAAATTGCCTGCTACCTCAGAGAACCTGCTCTAGTTCTTTACCTCCACCCGCCTCATGATTTGCTGTTGGTGGCATTCTGTTCAGTCGCAGCAAATAAAATGTAAAGTAAGCAAAGAAAACGCTACAGGAGGACAAACCCTTACTTTGAAGAAGCCTTTAAATGAAGCAGAACAAATTTTAATTCAACATCGGTGCAACTTGTAGCAAGTTTTAGGTTTGTTTTACATATTAAAGACAAAAGACTTTGGGATAATTAATTTAGGTGTATAGTAATTTATGATTACAAAGTACAATCCTACTACCTGTACTTAGTTTAACCATCTGGTCTGTGTTTGTCTGTAAGCCTTCTCCTCATGGAAGCAGACTTTAACCCTGTCATTTAACAAAGTAAACAAACTGCCTATTGGTTATAATGCTGTGATACAAATAGCCTTTTTAAACACCACTATGGCTTTAAGTCTGCAGTAGGAGCTTTCAGACAGATGAGGAGCTGCTATTCTATAAATAACCGCTAGAGGGCAGCACATTCCTTAACATCACCGTAGTGACCTCCAACTCCAAGCAGCCAAAAACCGCAGATGTTTGTATTTTGTAAATTTTTTTTTCAAGATCATGCTTTTAATCCGAAGAATGTTAAGAAATAAAAACCGACATGGATATTTTTCAGAGGAAGAACATGCAGATCTGAGATCTGTGGACTGTTAAACACAACCGTCTGCTCCTCCAACTCTAATCATCTCTTTACAGTTCTGACACAATGTGGAAATACATTTTCTTTTGTGCATCATCAGTGTTCGATAATTGTATGCATTTGTAATTTATTTTTACTGAGAACAAGTTGTGGATTAAAGAGTAAAAAAAATTAAGTTTATTATTGTATATGATGTATTTAGTTGCTGAAGTGTGTTTTTGACACTTTTCCTGTTTTCTGCACTCAGTGACTGTAATTTTAGGCTCTAAGATGTGGTTTAACTGATACAAACTTATTTCAGTTTAGAAACTGTACATGTGAGGACACGTCATACCTATATGCGCACTTAACCCTGCAGCCGATCAGGAGGCATTATCACACTCGAAACACTAAAACAACGATGCACTGCGTTAGAATTGTTATGGTCGAGGCAAAAAACAGGCCTCTTGTATAAAAAAAAAAATAAAAAATTAATAATTTTTCATTGTGTCAAGAATGTTGGTCTGTTTTCAAATTTAGTTGTGAAGATAATTGGTGATGATTGAAGTTGTGTTTTTAATAAGATTTCAGATGTGTAATATGTCAAATTTGTGCAAATAAACCAATTGTTTCAGCAAAGTCCAAATTCAGAAACTAAAACCCCACTTCCTATTTTTTTTGTTTCTTTTTCTTTCCCTTTTGTGTTTCTGGCTTTTATTTCCAAATAAAACTCAACCAAAACTGTAAGAACATATTCATGACTGGCACTTGTTAATGAGTTTTTCAGGATACTGCTGTAAAAAAAAAAGTTCTTCATAATTAAATGGAACAAAATAACAGTTTTATTTTCTCATGTTTTAGTAAGAATGCTTTTGTAATTAAATCTCTTGTTTGTATAACATCACTTTAATGTGACAATAAAGATGAAATAAATTGTCTGACTGCTGTTCTTCCGACTCTTAACTTTCTGAAAGTTTCTTTAAAATTTACCCAGTGGCTCTTGAGATATTTTGCTAACAGACAAATGAGCAAACAAGTGTGGGAAAGAATCATTGTCCTCTTTTAAGTGGCAAACAAATATAAGCTGAAATAACATTCCAACATATCACTATTTTTTGGGGGGAAAAAACATTAAGTTTGGTTACTTTTAATTTTTAAGCTAAACTGCTACAGTCTTAGAAGATTCTATTTTCCTCTTTTAGCATGTGGAACTTATCTCTATTTATACTGAACAGTGTTGTGACGTCACACACCACCAGCAGCGTCATACAGCACTTTTTGAACAAATAACGAAATTCAAATGTAGTAGCTATAGTTCAACCCAAAGAGAGCAGCACAAAGACGTTTTTAGACCAAATATTGTACATTTTTAGATGGAAATGTTGAATTTTAGTCTTAAATAGAAAGGTATTACCCTTAGGCCACAGTTTAGACAGTTTATCTGCAAAAAAAGTTGATTTGGGGGTAAGTTACACTTATTTTCAGGTATTTTACTATATTTGAGTGATATTAGTTCTCTAATACTTGTAGCTAAAATGTTGCTTCTTTAGCTTTTCGTTATTTTTAACTTCTAGCTAGCTGCTATGCTTTTAATCTTTTAATACTTTAGTAGATAACTTTTTTGTAGCTTTTAGCGAGTATTTTGTTCTTCATTTTGCTCCTTTGGATTTCATCCTTTAGGTAATTTTAGCTTTTAGCTAGCAATTCCTTGCATTGAATCTATTTTGTCGAAATAGATGAGGAGCCCATACAATAAATTTATGCGCATGCGCACTTGTATCAAGTACGCCTAACATAAACACAATAATTTATTAGCATGACCTACACTTTTTATAGCCTTTCGCTACTTTAGTTTGTAGCTAGCATTGTGCTATTTTCAGTTTATAACTATTTTGTTGTTTTAATCATTATTTTGCTACTTGTGCCATTTAGCTTCTTTTAGCTACATTTAGAGGTAGGTATTGCTTCTTTTCGCTTTAGAACTCACTTTCAGCTCTCATCATTCACTGTATTTCTCAGTAAATGTCGCTTCTGTTTTACCAACTGGGTGTTTGTGTCCTCACAGACAGTCAGGCTCTTATTGATCCAGCTGTGGGGAGAGGCCGCTCCCTCCAATCAGACGCGCGTTCACCCCCATCGTACCATCGTGTTCTTGCGCGCTCGGATTTATCAAGGCGCATCCTTGTTTTCATCGCTTCCCAGCTCCATCATCCATCCATCCACCCACCAGCCTATCTTTCCATCCAGCAGCATCAGCATCTCGGACCGATGAGGAGGAGGAGGAAGGTGGCGCCCACTGCTGAAAACTGAACTGCGCACTTTTATTTCCGATCGACCGCCTCTGATCGACCATCTTCCGTCTGATGGTGGACGCTGCTGCGGGGAGGAGCGGGTTTCTGTGCGCCGTCCTCCCCCTGCCTCAGCCTCCTCCATCCTTTAATTAAAACGGCGTCACATGCAGCTGAGGAGCGCCTCAACGCTGCGGAGGGAATGTGTTGTGATGGATCAGTTTGGATCAGTTCTGGAGGGCAACATGCCTCGGCTGGAGGACGTTTTTTTTATTTTTACAACATTTCTCCTAAATCTGTCTCGTTAACATCAGTTTAAAGGTAAGGGGTTTGTTCACATCACTCTATTTATGAGGTTTGAATTTCCTCTGTAGCTGCAAATCTGTTATAAGTTATATCAGCACCTGGAGTTGATAAATGTAGGAAGTTCTAAAAGCTGCTGTATATCTGTCTGTCTGTCTGTCTGTCTGTTCCTGCAGAGTCTGCAGCCATGGGTGAGCAGAGGAGCCTGTCTCAGCAGGTCCAGAGTGTGGAGAGGAGCGTGGTGTTCCTCAGGCAGGAGCACCTCTCAATGCTGCACGGCCTCCACATGGAAATCCTGTCCTTACAGAAACGCTGCTCAGGTGAGGGGAGAAGCACCTGCTCCAGGTGTGCAGGTGGCAGAAAAACCTCCATCGCAAATAAACCCTGGTTAAACAACTGATTAACTGTAAAATATTTAAAGATTAACTAACAGGCTGCAGTAGATCAGAGTCCACATACAATAAGTATTTGCTGTGGATGACTCTCAGCTACTAACACGCTACATTTTAGTTAAATAGCTACAAAGTTTATAAAGTTAGAGCAATTTTTATCCGGTTTAGGCTGCTGTAAAAGTTAATCAGTTAAATCTACATCTGTTCAGTGGCTCATGAGCTATTTTGCTAACAGACAAGCACACAGGCAGAAGATACTATTGTCTGCTGATTAGCAGAAGGAAAAACAAAACAATTCCTTTGGTTTATCCTTTTTAAGCATTGTTTATTTTAGCTTTTATTTAGTGACCCTCTTGTTGACCGTTGACATTTAGGCACAGGATTTACTGACATTTTAAATGATTGGAAACAAACTCAATCTTTTTTTAATCGTATTTTATAACTTTAATCCAATCCGTCTGGCTTCCAGACAAATATATTTTTTTGTTTCTATCCAATTTTAGGAATCTGACGTATTATTATCACTTTGTGTTAAAAGAAAAAAAACAAAAGGACATGAAATCTCAGACCCTTTCTTTGTGCACATCAGTCAAATACAAACAATAGCTTCATGATGATGTCTTGCTACACTTCCTGTATATGACATCATTTCCTGTTTGGGGCACAATGGATGTGCTTTCTTTGTATGATTTTACACTTATCACAGGGACATTAGTCACATTTATTAATTTTAGGTAGTTTTTTTATTCTTTCACTAAATCTAATCAAATTAAAGACAGCTGAGATAAATGTATCTACAAAGAGAGCAGGCTGTTATTTTCAGCCAGTAGATCCACAGACAGATGTGTGCAGATTCAGTCTGAAGAGTTTGTTAATCCATATTAAGCGGATTGTGGTGCTCAGAGGAGAGCAGAAAGGGGGAGGATGTTTGTTTTGTGTGTGTGTGTGTGTTTGGGGGGATGGCTCAGTGCCAGTGTTGTGCTGAAAAAAAACAAAGCCCTCCGTCATTCCGTGGTGCTCACATCTGCGGACAGCACCATCCTGAAGAGAGATTTTCTACTTCCTGTTTCCATCTTTGTCTCTGCGTTTGTCCAAGCATTGGAATCCCAGATTATTTATCGTTTTTAGTGCACACTTCTGCTTTTTTTAATGTCCCTCACCTTCTCCTGAGAAACAGCATGATTTGTCAGCAAACAAGACGGACAAGATTCATTTGATTAATTTTTTTATGTTAAAATCTTAGCATTCCTTGAAGAAATGCATAATTAAATTATCACACATTGCTTTTTATTTCAAAGTTTTAAACTAAAATCAACCGATGAGAAGAGATGGAGTCATGGTTGTTTTGGTTGAACATTATAGACTTTGATTGTGTTCAAAGTATGACTCTCAGTTACTACCTAATCAAATATCGCTTTAAGTTTGAGTGTTAGCCAAAACAGCAACAACTATAGACTATCTTGGTTTATATCTCAGAGGCAGAGGCGGGTGATATTGCATTTTTCTCATGGAATGCTAGCCAAGTTTTCAGAAGACCTTTTTGGGGAATTTCAGCTGTTTTTTTTACTCCTTTTCTGTCTCATCCTAATGCCTGACCATGACAGGAGAAGAAAGAGTTTCTGTTGGTTTTGTTACGCTCAGTAAACTCAGCTCAGTCCTGAAAGCCCTCAGCAGCTTACATGATGTCTGTCATTATGTTTGAACTTTAGCGTTTTACTCTGTGGATAATAAAGCATCATAAATCCAGGCAGGTGGGACAGATGTCTTGAAGGACACAGTAAGGTTGAGCACTTCTTTTGTCTGACTGACGTCTGTTATTGTTCTGTTTCCTGGATTTCCAGGATGAAAGCTGCTGTGCTCATGTCTCCTTCAGATACAAGCGTTTTCTCTCATATTATGTTTTCACTGTCTCTGTGTGTGTTTGTCCTTCAGGATATTTTCGCAGCGTTCCATGCTGAATCGATAAAACAAAAAAAAAACCTTTTAATGCTCGGCTCAGCTGTAGGAGATAAGACTGACCTACAAAGCGTTGCGCATGCAGGATGCTGCAAAGTGCTGAGTGCTTCAGATTTATTCTTTGACTGTTTGAGGAACATTTCTCATGTTTTGCATTCAGGTTTGCTTAATGTGCACCTCGGGGTGTTTGTTCATGAGGACAATTAGAGAGGAAAAGCTCCTGCAGTTTTACATTGACAGCAGAGAAAATTCATATTTGACAAATGAGAGAGTTGTAGCCATTTTAGTTAAGCCCGAAAAATATCGAGATATTGTCATGCTCAGAGTGTGTGTTGTGAATAAGTCTCAGCTAATAAATGGACTGATTTAAAGTTGTTTTGTCTTCCTGAGGAGAGTTGGGTTCAGCTGCCATCTTTGGTGGTCTTATAGCATCAAAATGATCTTTAAACTCTGTAACATTTTATTTGAGTCAATGTGAAACAACTATCTTACCTGTTGTAGATGGCGCTTTAAATAAGTTGAATTTGGAGGAACAGTTTAATTCTGACTGCAGCAAAACGTCTAAGAATGATGCGTAAAATGTCACCAGAGAAGGTAAAATTGAGATTCTTCGGCTGTTTGGATAAAAGCTGCAAGGTTTTATTCTCCTCTTTCCTTTTCATTTTATTCAGTTATCATATTTGTGAGAAATCTTTGTATCTAAATTTTAGCTGTAAAAAAACCTTTATCGTGTTTTAGGCTGGATGCAGTTTTTGATGTCAAGTTTGAGATTTGGTGTCAGATAAATTATTCATGAACTCACTGCAGATGTGCTGCAGCCACGTGAGTGAGTTCTTTACAGTTTGAGGAACGCTAAAAAAAATGGAGCTGTTTCATTTACATCTTTTTTTCCCCTCTCTTGTGTTTTTCCAGAACTGACAAACGAGCTGAAGGTAAAACCTCCAGGCAGGACTCAGATCGGTATGCACTTATTTCCACCTCTTTTCTGCATGTTTCTGTTGTTTTCTTTCCTCCTTTTTTTAGTCTAAACTCTGTTTTATTTGTCTTTTTGGACAAAAATAGTATTTGAGTGTTTTTATGTTTGGTTTAGAGCTTAGTCATCCTCACCGCTCTTCACCTCGCCTCCCAGTCGTCCTTCAACCCTCCCACCCCCTCTTTCCCTCAGGGAACATATTCCCATTGGACCCCCTCCTTCCTCGTTTCTGTGGGTGGGGAAACTCTCAATGTGCAGATGCAAACACAGCTGGAAAGAAGCCACCCATCTAGCAGAGAAAGAGAAGTCAAAAGGAAGGTGGGGTCTTGCAACTAAGTCCCATCTTTATCATTATTTTTTCTACAGCTTCCAATCCATCATTGCAGCATCTGTTCTCCTAACATCACAAATCGATCCGTTCCCTCTTTCCCTCCTCCTGCTCTCCAGGAGGTCCCGGCGGGAGTCTCAGCTTACAGCCTCTGCTGTGGTGTAAAGGAGGCTGGAAGATGGAAGGAGAGAGACGTAAATGTGAGGATATGGTCAGTGACGGGCATGGAGGAAGGGCAAAAACATGAAGATAACATTTCTATAGTTAGAATATGAGCTCAACTCACGTGTGGTGATGGACGACAGAAAACCCGATACTTTTCTGTCCTCGGATGATCCATCCTGGACGACAGCTGATGTTTACCGATTGTAAAAGTCAAATTTGAAGATTTGTTGAATCCATTAGCTCCATTATCTGCTGCTTGACCAAGGAGGAGGCCCACACATCCCTTCCAGCTCTTCTGGGAGGATTCCAAGGTGTTCCTAGGCCAGCTTAGAGACTTGAGTGTCCCGGGTCTTCACGGGGGTCTCCTCCCAGTTGGACTAGCATGGAACACCTCTATAGGGTGGCGTCCAGGGGGTATTCTTAACAGATTTGTTCAGAAACTGTTCCATAAAAACCCAAACATGATTAGTTGTAATTTTATATTCATTTTTTGATATTTTGCTTCTTTCTTTTAGAATTTGGGTGCAACATGTCACAAGCTACATTAATATCCTTACTTTAAAATGTTTTTAGAATTTTCTCCAGCTATAATTAACTATGTGAGCTGTTGTCTGTCTCTGTGTCAGAATTACAGGAGGAAGAGGAGATCCTGGAGGCTCGCTGTCATGAGTTGGAAAGCCGTCTGTCAGAGCAGGAGAGCACTTTAGGAGAGCTGCGTAAGGAGCTGGGCCACAAAGGGGCTCTGGTGGGGGCCCTCAGAGGCAACCTCAAGGAGAAGGAGCGACATTTTCTGGAGGAGCTGAAACGCCGCAGCCACTGCTCCACCGTCCTGAACACGGACCTGCAGAAACAAACTGAGGCAGCGGCTTACCTCTCCTTCCAGCTGCACGCCGCCAGGCAGAAACTGCACCAGCAGCGTCTGCAGCAGAGGCAGGGGCTCTTCAGGGCCAACAGTCAGGGCATCCAGTACTGCGTCGAGCAGAACTCCCCGCTGTCGGGAGCCTCCCCTTCCTCTCCTGTGGTCAAACCCAAGCGTAAAGGCACCAGGGCCTCTTCCAGGGCGGAGCGTGCCCGAGAGTGTGTGCCCACCGAGAAGGTGACGGGCCCCGCGGAACCCACGGCCATGCCGGACCCCGCACTCTTCCTCCATCCTCACAGGCTCCGAGCCCGATCCAGGCCCACCTGGGCTCAGAGACAGCCTCCTATGGGTTCAGAGAGGGAGGAAGAGGAGGGAGGAGGGGGCCCGGTGGAGGGTCAAGCAGAAGCAGCCAGACTGATGTCTTCAGCTTCTGCAGCAGCGCCCCCTGCTGCTCAAACCAACGCAGATTAGTGACGACCGTGACGCTGTCGTGTTCTGCTCCTGGACTGATTTCAGCTTCACCGTAGATACTATTTTATTATGTACTTTGATATAGCCTCTAATAATATAAATCAAACATCTGTACGTTGGTAAATCACTTTAATGATTAAAAAGAAGACATTTGACAAAGGGATTCTGCAGAATTGTTATGAACAAGTCATATCTTACCTGGTTCAGATACTCTAGCTTGGCTGCCAGTTTTTAAATAAGTAACAATAAATGTTAGAACTCTTATTATTTTACACAATTCTTTGACCACAACTGATAGCAAAGATTTTATAGAGTGCATAAATACATAGAGGTGAGAACTATTTATTGAAATATGTCATTCTCCAGTTACCTCTTTAAATAGTCTCAAAGATTACAGAGACTGAACTGGACTGCTATTTTCTTGGAAGGCGTAACAAGGAGGTCTTTTGCACAAAATATGTGGTTTTCAGAAGGTCTGCTTCAATTTTTACAAATGCGCTTCACGGGTGTGAGGAAGCCATAAAACAAAAGTCGTGTTTTGATTGTGGATTATTTAGCCCTTTAGAAAAGAACTAAAGAGACCATTCTGAACCACCAGCAGCATCCACGTTTACAGTATCCAGTACAAGTTGTCAAATAATGTCTAAGAATTAAATCAGTGCATATAAAACAGAGGATTTCACAATTCATGTCTTTTGATGAGAATGATGAGCTGGGAGCAGAGACAAAAATAGATGGCTGCTGTTTTGAAACAACTCCAGTAAAAAATATGTCAGAGTGTTTTAAATTAAACACTTGGAAAAAAAACAACAACTTTACATTGGCATTTATTTTATGTTACATAGTTATTTTCATGAAATTCTGTAGTCGCTTTCGAGCACAAATAGTGGCAACAATCCTCTCTGGTCTTCACTCCATTTAGACTAGCCTTTAGCTCTTCATTCTGGAACAGGTGTCATTTAGAGAGCTATCTATAACAGGTAAGATATTAACTGTTCATAACCTTGTCAAAGAACCCCACGTCAAAAGAACTACCCTTTCAGAAGATTTGTTTACACTGCTGTTATATGCTCATTTGCAATGGAGCCTTTAGTCCCTTCCTGATTTACGCTGACAGTTTGACCGTGAACGCTGATGTTTAAACTGGCCTTTGAGCCCTTGTGTGCGACCCAACCAACTGTGATCCTTCAAGACCGAACATAAATCAGCCCATCTGTCCCCACGTCCTCCAACTGAGTCACAGCTGAATATACCAGAGGAAGGGAAGGTTATTGATCAGAAAAAGTAGCTTACAGTTATTTTTAGGCTTTTTTTTACATTTTGCACAGTGGAGCCTATTAGCAAAAAAGGCAACATTTGAGCCATAAAAAAACAACTTTGCAACCTTTTTAGGCAATATTTATCGAATAAATCGTCACACTCAGATGTTTCAGCTCCATTTCCAAACAATCTGGGATGTTAAATGTAAAAATACTGACAAATTGCAATAATTTATACATCTTTTACACACAAAAATTAGGAGACAAAGTGTTCAAATGTAATTCTTATACATTTGATGTCATCGACACATTCACTGTAACTTTGAGGACAAAAACAATTTATGTTTTTGACATAGAGTTTATTGCTTCCTTTGTTGTACTTTGAGTTAGGTAAATGTGTATTGTGACTCGCCCTGTATTTCTGCTAGAGAAACTGTAGCTGTTGTTGCTTTTTACACTTTTTTATTTGTTATTTTTGGAGAGAGCCTTGATTTATAGAAAAAATTAGTTTTCTCTCTTAAGACTTGTATTCATTTTCCAATCATTTTTCATTTCTCAAAGGAACTGTGAAATGATGGACAATAAATAATCTGCAGTATAATGCAGTAATGACACAGCATCACAATTTTACCACCTTGTATTGTACTAAAATAGTTTTTAATCTAATATACGGGTTAGGATTGCAGAAGTTTGTCTCATTGATTTGTCAAACAGCAGATCCTTTAGAAAAACAAAACGTTTTCCAACATATAAAAGGGACATAAATGCCACAATACAGGTAATTTATATATGCAGACATAAAAACATTTACAGTAGATCTTGCTCATAATGAAAAACGTACCTTTCACAAGAGCTTAGGTTGTCAAACATTGCTTCAGATAAAAACAGTAGCTCTAAATTTACACCACAGTGCCTGTTTTAGGTGAAATAAAGTTCTTCCTTTGTTGTTTTAGCTTTAAAGGACAAGGCTGCACTCAGATGATAATCAGCTCTGACTCGTTGGACCCAGTGTTTTTTCTCAGGTGTGGTTTTTGTATCGAACACATACACACACACACACTGATAATTTCTCATTGTGTCTGGGTTTCTTTTTACCTCAGGAGAACAAGTAGGTGTGTTATCAGGAGCTTGTTAAGGTTTTACAGTTTCCTGATGTAGCTGTGTGTATATGTACTCAGACCTTTCTGTCATTTGTTACCACCATCCTGCAGCAGGTGCCCCCTAGTGTTACTAAAGATCAGTTCAGTCTTTTTAATGTAGGACAGACTTCTGATGCTATAGCTTGCATATATCACTTAAAGTATTCCTCTGTGATTGCTGCCTTATTATAGATGACCTTCATTAAAGAAGCTAGACTGTGTGGAGGCGATACATTTCTTTATCAAGTCATTTTATAAAAAGGACTCATTGTGTGACTTCAAATGTGAGAATT
This sequence comes from Cynodonichthys magdalenae, assembly GCA_031762555.1. Classification (NCBI taxonomy): domain Eukaryota; kingdom Metazoa; phylum Chordata; class Actinopteri; order Cyprinodontiformes; family Rivulidae; genus Cynodonichthys; species Cynodonichthys magdalenae. The sequence continues at coordinate 12,730,081 of JARVJO010000330.1, forward strand.
TGCTCTTTTTCTGTAATCAGCCAATCAGATGTTTCATTCTGTCTTTCACAATAATACAGCAATATTTGTATACAGTCATGGGAGAAAAAAAAAGTCTTTAAATTCTGGGGTTTGACTCTTGGCCCACTCATCTTTAACAAAGTTGCTTCAGTTTACTGAGGTTTGCAGATATTTGTTTCTGCAAAGCTCTCTGAAAGTCCCACCATAGCATGTTGAGGCTAATTGGACCGTTGTTGTTGTTTTTGCACATTTACTGATTTATTTGGGCTCACTGTCCTGTTTCATGACCGAATGTGGTTCAAGCTTCAGCTGTCAAACCGATGGCCTTACATTTGACTCTGAAATCCTTTGGTCTTCAACGGAGTTTATGGTCAACGTTATGACCTCAAGGTGCACAAATCATCACCCCTCCACCACCGTGCTTGATATTATAAAGTGTAACACAGTGCTGGGCGCTTCTTTTACAAAATTTATGTTGAATAACAAATGACACGGTGGAATCTGCTGCGTTTTATTCTCTTCAGGTTAGATGTAAATAATTTTAGCAGGTGGTAAAGACTCAATCATTTCTCTTATCTCCTGATGCATAAAACCCCAGAACTGAAAGAGCACTGACTTTCTCTTTTTTTTTTTTGCCATAACAGTCCATTCTTAGTAGTTTTTAGCGGTTAAAGGACACCTCAAGTGTTAAAACAGATTGATTTTTTTTTAAATCTGTCATCCTTGAACATATTAGATTTTGCTTCAGATTGTTACAAGAGTTTAATGGACTGTTAAATGCTGCTGTTGTGTCTTAATGAGATAACAAAGTTATTTGTTTCACCTCCAGGAGAAAAACTTAGCTCCATGTGTCATTTTTTTTCCATGTTCATTTTATTTTGTGTTTTGTAAAAATTCAAACGTGTCAAAGGTTTTCAGTCATCTTATTGTTGGTTGTTAGCATTAGTTTGTACCATATTTCTGCTCAACTTTGACAAGATATCACACAGTAAAAGATTCAGCTGTTATGCTCAAAATAGAAACTTGATGGAGTCCTCTGTATGTCACTTAACCTGAACTCCAAACCAATCAGGAGGCTGAAGAAAACTAGGTTAATGTAGCTCTTAGGAGACTTCCCACAGATCTTAAAGTAAAGATGAAAAAAATGAGACGTCTTAATAGAGATGTAATTCTTACCCTGAATCTTCACAGCCTGGATGGTGTGTATCTTCTGAACATATCACACAAACAGCAAAAAGACCATTCTTTTATTTCTCTGTCTGTAAACCTTTAGTCCTGACAGATGTCAGCAGCAGCAATGTTTCCTTTTGTCTAGGTCTGATTGTTATTGTCAACTGTCAATTTTTCTCCATCAAGCATCTTGTTTGTCATGTTATGAGGTTTCTAGCAATAATGCTGTGGTACTCGATGTAAAACAAAGAGTTTGGCTTAGGTGAGCATGAAGCACTGATTGATGCTCAGACGTGATGCTGTATACAAAAATGAAATAAAGTGGGGGATTGCTGAGTGTGATGATTACTTGAAAAGTAATGAAAAGAGTTTGATTTAATTAAAAGTTGATTTTTAAATTTTTTATTAACAAATAATTTAAAGTTCATTTGCTTTTGAGCTAACCAGAAAAACGCCTGAGTTAAAAAATTGTTTTAAAACAAAAGTTGTACTTTTCTCCCATGTAAAACTTAATAGCTAAATATGAACAATTAACACTTTCATTATGACCGCATCAGAAAGCTTTGTCATTCTGAAAAATGCAGATTATCTGCTTTTTAAAAGTTTTTTTTACATGTAAAAAACCCCTCTAAATATTGATCAAATTTGTTCTTTAAGAGAAGATCACGGAAGCGTATTGATGTCATGGAGGAAAATAAATTTATAGCATCTCCCCAAATTGTGTTTTAAAATGCTGAAATGTGCAAAAAGCGTTTCTAAATCATTTTGTCGCTCGCGGCTTTCCGTAGCTCTACTCCCGGTAGGAGAGGACGTTCAACGCAAAGGCAAAGAGGTCAAGAGGAGGAGGAAGGAAAACCACGTGTGTTCACCACCATGTACAGCTCTGTCCTTCCTTAGTAGACTTGTTGTGAGTCTGCACCCCTTTACATGTAGCCACATCCCGAAGAAGCAGATTCATTTTAATTTTGCTTTATTTAAATTAAGAGAGTCGCACACGGAAGCAAAGCTGCGGGGGGAAATTTTCTGTAGAAACACTGACTGCCGAACATGGTGAGCAAAACAGATGACATCCCGGCGTCAGTGCCTGACTGTAATCCGGTTGATATGGCGAATGAACCGGTGGATGGAGCTCAGGACTGCAAAGAGACCAGCAGGACACGTCTGAAGGATTCCTGTGGTTGTGGTAAGTCTGCTGCAGACAGTCCTTGCACAAACAAACTGATGCTAATCTATCCGAGCTTCTGGGTGCATCAAATTAAATATACAGATACTATTCCTGTTCAGGTATATCACCTGCACAAGACTGTAAGTAACTAAATGTGTTCTTGGCTTTTTGGTAGCGATTCGTACAATGTTCGGCACATGACTCAGGGTAGTTAGTTAACCCTCACCTGCTTCTTCTCACCTAACGTTTATTGGATGTTGCACCAAAATATGTATTTTATCAATTTTTATTTCTTTGCCAGTACACTACCTAACAATTTACACTAAAAATAACGATATGTTACTGCTGTCACAGATTTTATTCTGACACAAGAGCACAACCAAGCAGGTTAACTCAAACACATTAGCCAGTGTGCTAACATGCTGGTCCAGGACATGGCAAATTCATAAAAAAAATAAAAACAAAGCTGTTCTTCTATTCTGTAGTTGAATATGAGTTGCATTCCATTATGGTAGCATTCTCAATTTAAAAAAAAAAGTATGGGGTTAGAAGTTTTTTTTTTAAATAACAAAGTGCGATGCTCCGTTATGCAAGCTAGTTAGCGTGCTAACGTTAGCAAGCATGCTAATGTTAGTGCACTGACATTAGCTATTTCGTTCAGTTAGCTCCCTGACTAGCTAACTAGCATGCAGCCGCTTCTGTTTTTTCCAACGCATGATTTCAAATATTGAAGTAGCATTGAAAAGTGGTGTTTGTCTCGGGATGAATCGATAGCACAGCACATGACTGCCTTGAGTTAACATAACCGCATCTGTCTGGTGTTGTTGAGCAAGTCTCACCCTGACGCACATGTTAGTTAACAGCGTGTCACAGAGGAACTGACAGGAGGAGACTGAAGGTCACCTTCAGTGGAGCCTCTCACAGGAGCACCGAGGAGGGGGTCGAAAACATACTTTATTTTTTCTTCAAAGTGGTATGTGTCTTGATAGCCTGCGTCACAAACGTGTTAATTCGTTTTATAGCTGTTTTAAGTAAGCGTCAGCTGATGTAAGGCTCTGGAGTAGCCCAGCGGCTAGCAGCGACCACCTAACCGGTGCCCGTCCTACCCGTCTGGGAGGATCGGTTTGGGTGCTCCCGAGTCGACCGGGAAGCGGAAGCCGGTTGTAGCAGGAGTCATGATGCACAGTGAGTGAGAGGGAAGGTTACGTTAATAACACACCAAGAGTCGAGTAAAAACTGGTGAGTAACATGGAGGGTAAAAGTTGTTGTAAGCGCTGAATGCTGTCAGTGGAGGCAGATGAGACTGACCTGAGATCAGTCAGCCGCTGAAGTTTAAACTTGCAGAAGTCACTGCAGTGTGTTTGTGTCTGTGTGAGTGTATGTGTGTGTTTTAACCGGTTTCAACATGTGGGACCTTAACTTACCTCCGCCACAGCACCTCCCTGTCAGGGACTGAGCTGGTGTTACATTATAGGTGAAAAGTTATTTTACTTTAAGTCCTGTTATGTGAAAAGATGATCACCCTTGTTTGATTGTTAACTCTAAAACTCCACATTTAGGAGCAGGGCGAAGCTAAGACAAAGTCAAATACTAAATAAATACACAAACCACAAAAGTGCAATCTACTTGTCACTTGATTTATGCATGGTGAATCAGTGTAGCCTAATCATTTACTGCACACTTCTGTAAAACATTTATCTTATTCCTTAGACAATCACAAGATTGCTTCATTTTGTTAATCTCAAAATGTTAGTTAACTAAAAGCAAGTAACCAGTTTGTGGCACTAGTCTGTGTATGATCCAAACGGTTACTAAACTAGTTATATAGTCAAAAAATGCAACAGTGTCTCTTCTGGATAAATAACTTTACTGATGATAGAAATGGTTCAGTCACATGTTGAAGAAGAGTTGTAATGGAGCAGCAGTGGGTGGCGGTGCAGACATTTTAAGGCTCACTTTCAATGACTTTAAGGAGCTTAATGTTCGGAAGTGTGGCCTGGATAATCCAGGAATCACTGACACCCTGGTACGATTGTTCAATTCATCTCAAATCTTCTGTTGCAATAAGTCTCTTTTTTTAAAATTAAGTTGGTTGCTGTCGTCATTCCTGATTTATCACCTTTTGTTATTGGAATCTTGAAGAAATTAAAATCCACCAGACTTTCCCTCCTTGTGGTCCATCTGCCAGAATTGCTCCAGAGGTCTTGCATGCTGTTTTTGTTTTCAGGGTTGTCAGACTGGTTAATGTTGCCATGGCAGCAGCCGTGGTCCCCATGTCAAGGGCTGCGGGGGTAGATGGGTGGCTGCAAGCATTATTGGGTTTCAACAGAGCTGGTCTGGGGTAATGAACTACAGTAGACTCGTTGCTAAACCTTTAAAGTCACCGTAAAATTACGACGAGCTGTCACTTTGTGCTTTGGACAAATCAGTTTATTTTACAGGCGCTCCGGGGCATCATGGTGTCAGATTTGTGTCCTTGTTTTATGGATTCCTTACCTTGACTTGATTGAAAGCTTCAACCTTGAGAGTCTGAAGTCTGGACCATGTTTCTCCTGATAGCCTTGGGATTAGAGTAGAAAGTGACCCTAAAATGAGATGTGCCTTATTTTTCCATTTCTGTTCACATCATTTATAAAAGTTGTGTTGTCCCATTAAAACTGAGTCAGGTATTGGTGTGTGAGCGCCTTCTGCTACCATAAACTTATTAATCATGGAATAATATGATCTGAAAGTGCATAATGTCATAACTCAGCTGGCACATCCTGTTATTTGTTTTATGGGACTTTTTTGTCTTCTGACATAATTTCTACTTCTTATCACAATGTCTACACCTGGTTTTATTCTCCACGTTGATGCTAAGTGAGCACTTTGTCTTGAATTTTGTAAAATACAGTAATTTTCTCTGCAAACTCGATCCAAAGCAGACAGTGATGTGTGTTGGACCAAATGTAGAAAATTATCAGCCGCTCCTGAAGCAAGTTGAATTTTCAGTTTGTATGATATTTTGAGTGTAGGAAACCTACAGTTTTAATAAAAAAAAGACATTGTTGTTTATAATAAATGAGGCAGATCAGAGTCATCCCAGTTTTGAGTGTTAAACTCATAGTTGCTCTGATTGTACCAAAGAGATCTGATATAGAGTGTATTATCACCAGCTGCCACAGTTCAGCAACAACACTCACAAAAATGGCTGCAATTCAGGCAATTATACAAATATTGGGTTCAAATTTGGCATGGTAGTCGCTGAGAGTCATCTCAAGCACATACTCTGAGCACAAACAAATCAAACAGCTTTCTTTGCTTAAAACTTTGCATGTAAAGCAGTAGGTGCCATGCTTTCCTTTTAAGTCTTGTGTGTATTCACATGCATCATCGTCTCTGAAGAGACAAACTGTTGCAGATTTCAGGGGTTTGGAGTGTCTTTGCCCAGATTCATCCGACGTCTCCAGTCAGTCAGGAAGTTTACATGTGATTTGTGGTGAGTTTGTATTAGGAGTCCCTCATGTTGACTGTTAGTGAACGTGTTAATTCCTGAAACATTGTGTCAGACTCTGACAGTGAAGGGGCTCATTTAAAAACTGGATCATTTCACACTGAAAACGACTCGACGCCGAGCTTTTGCTTTACTTCTTGCACACTAACTCGTGTGACCTCTCCTAAACCGTTGTGTTTGTTATTCAGAGCGTGGCCTCCTCCACTTTTTTAGTGCGTTCATTCCCTCCCAGGGGTCACTGTCCAGCTCTGGAGCCCATCCTCCCCCTCCTCTTCAGTAACCCTGACACTGTTGCATTCAGCAGCGAGCAAGGACATGTTTGCTGGCAGCAGTTGTGTCCCTGTGAGAGAAAACAGTTGTCCTGCAGCCACATAGTTGGCCTCCGCTTCATTCAAATTAACAACCTATTTTCCATTCGCTTTAACTCAGAAAATAAGTTCTTAATTAAGCTTATACTACTTAATGCAAGATCTCCAGTCTGTTGAAACAATTTCTTCTTAGCAGGTTTTTGCTAAAAACGTTTTTTTCTAGATGAGCTGGTTAATTATTGTCAGATTTCTGTTTTTCTCATGTGTGTAGTCTCAAACTGATTGTGGTATTCAGATGAATTATTGAAAGTAAATGTATTTTTTGTTGAATTTGTGTTGAAACATTTGTATTTGATATAAATGATGATAATATAAAAGACTAAAAATGTGCTCTTTTTACACTGTCTGTGAGATCCAGCAGTTTGTGGCACAAATGTAGGTTTATATTGAAGAAAAGTCACCTGTTTATGGGGTGTTGTTGATGATTATCTGAAGGTGCTGCTGTTTCTTGTAGGTCACAGTTAAGGTAGCCCAAAAGTAGTCGATTTAATAAATACTACCACATTTTTTTGATGAATTAGACTGATTTCAAAAGTGACTACTTCCTGTATGTTTAATTTAAATTTATGCACTGGTTCATGAGATATTTTGCTAAAACGTAAACTACAAATCAAGTAGTTGCTAGGCTTTTCAGCATGACTACAGAAATATATTGTTTCTGACCTAAATGGGTAAATTGGTTATTGCCGGTGGATTCATTGTGAACACGCTTGTTGCAGGGCACAGCGCAGATACAGCCATGGTGAATGGAGACGGCGTTCACGAGCACGCGGAGGAGCCGGAATCCAAGCAGAACGGGAACGCCGACGTGGACAGTGGGGAAGATTCCAACGAACAAGAAGTGATAGTGATCCAGGACACGGGCTTCACCGTTAAGATCCAGGCGCCTGGAACGGAGCCGTTTGACCTGCAGGTACAGATTGGCTCCTCAGTTGTGTGTGAGAAACCGAGACAGCCCGCTGATGGAATCGCAGCGTGTTCTTGGTCAAATCCTTCTCGTCACAACAAAGGATGAAGTGATTACCGCCCTTAGACCACTTTGACTTAAACACTCTAATCTCTTTTGTTAATCAGGTATCCCCCCAGGAAATGGTGCAGGAGATCCATCAGGTGTTGATGGACCGCGAGGACACCTGCCATCGCACTTGCTTCTCTCTGCAGCTGGACGGGAACGTGCTGGACAACTTTGCAGAGCTCAAGTCTATTGAGGGGCTGCAGGAGGGCTCGCTGCTCAGAGTGGTTGAAGGTCAGACTTGAAGAATTGGTGCAAGACTGCATTTTTTTTTGACGTATTTACCTAATTTCATGCAGTGATGATACCATTAAGTACATGAAGAAAAGCCTGGACCACAAACATGTCTTCTGTCTTCTATTGGAGAAAATAAATCCACAGTCTGCACTTAAAGCTTTAAAATGCTGCTGAAGCCTGTTTAATACAATAAAGGAAGCAGAGGTTCTTATGTGAGTTTGTTTTTGTTTCCATCCTCCAGAGCCGTACACGGTGCGTGAAGCCCGCATTCATGTTCGTCACATCAGAGACCTGTTGAAAAGCCTGGACCCTTCTGACGCCTACAACGGAGTGGACTGCAACTCCCTGTCGTTCCTCAGCGTTTTCTCTGACGGAGACCTCGGAGGTAAAATGTTTTGGCTTATTTGTGCTGAAAAGATGTAGAACGGACAGTAAAATCAATAAAAATAAGTTTCCTCAGTCTCAATCCTTTGACCTACATAAATCTGGTGTCACAACTGGATGACTGTTCAGACTCGTTCAGCCGTCATCAGATCAGTTACAGGGGTCTCACTATGTTTCACCTTCCTCCATCTGATTGTAGACAGTGGTAAAAGGAAGAAGAAGGGCACAGAACTGGAACAGATCGACTGTACCCCCCCAGAACACATCCTGCCGGGTAGCAAAGACCGCCCCCTGGTGCCCCTCCAGCCACAGAACAAGGACTGGAAGGTGTAAAAACACCCTCTCCTTTTGCTTTATTTTTTCATATTTTGAAGATAAAATAACCTGCTGATTGTTTCTTTGATCAACAGCCCATGCAGTGCCTGAAGGTCCTGACCATGAGCGGCTGGAACCCTCCGCCTGGGAACAGGAAGATGCACGGCGACCTCATGTACCTGAACATCGTGACGGTGGAGGAGCGCCACGTCAGCGTCACCGCCTCCACACGAGGCTTCTACCTCAACCAGTGAGTCTGCGTTTCAGCCCCGTGTCGTCTTACAGCTCGGTTTACTCAACGGGGTCTCTTGTTGTGCTGAGCGTTCATCTGAGCTCTGTAGGTTTCAGATTTTAGGAACATTGTTGAACACAATCTGTCGGTGAATAAAATGCAAAGGGTTTTAATTTTACGAAATGTGGTGCTGATAAATTTCAGCTCTATTAACAAAATACTGACTTTAAATTCCAATAAAAGATGAGTTCTAAATGGATTACTTTGGATTTGAGTTGAATCGTTTTTTTATCTTTTGAATCACAAGCATTTCTTGAATGTGTTGAGTATAATTTGTTGATTCTATCACATTTCTATTAACTATTTTTTCAGATGTTGTACAAGCAGCAATACTAGAGGGCGAATTCAAAGCAGGCTACTGTCCACAAGCAGCAACAGCCAGTGTGTTTTTATAATAAAATGCAAGACTTTCACTGAGCTTTCAAATCAAAAATCAAATAAGCAGTCGTCCTGAATACAAATACTGTTAGCTTTGCTTTGAATTTGTTTTTGCATCTTTTTAAGGTAGGAATCAAATAAAACAACAAAATATGTCTAAACCTAAAAGTTTTGTGGACAGACGGATCTGTACCGTCAGTGATGAGTTTTATGCTGATATTTTTATATCCGGACTACGACTTGGACTAGTTTTTCATTACCAGCTATTTGTTCACCTGCTCTAAAATTAGCACAAAATCTGCTTCAGTCCTGATGACCGTTTTCACCATAAGATGGCCTCTACTTTACCTGTGGTATACACTGAATAGGCGCTCAAGGAGAATTTCACAGATTATGATGGGGGTTAATGTGATCCATTATGTGTGTCTCAGGTCCACAACCTACACTTTCAACCCAAAACCAACCAACCCGAGTTTCCTGAGCCATTCTCTGGTGGAGCTGCTGAGCCAGATCAGCCCTGCCTTCAAGAAGAACTTCACTGCGCTGCAAAAAAAAAGGTAACAATGTTGTTTTATTTATAGTTGAACCCTTCCATAATCACCATGTCTTTATAATCACTGTGTTTGAGAATTAATAATAAACTTCAAACTTTACAAAAAAACTCCTTTTTAAAGTAATTAGCTTTGACAGACATTGTGAAGTTAATCCTTTCTTTTCATTAACCTTGTTTAATGAAGAGTCTAATTTATTACTGTCAGGACCTGATCTTGAGGCGACGTGTCAGAACTTTTTATAAGAATTTAAAATGCAGCCACAGGGTTGGTGATTTTTATTTATTTTTTTTGTCTTTTTCAGAGTTCAAAGACACCCGTTTGAGAGGATTGCGACACCTTTCCAGGTGTACAGCTGGACTGCCCCGCAGGTCGATCACGCCATGGACTGTGTCAGGGCTGAGGACGCTTACACCTCGCGTCTGGGCTACGAGGAGCACATACCCGGTCAGGTGGGTGCAGCTAAAACCCAAGCAGTGAACGATGGAGTTCTTTTTTTTTTTTTTTTTTTTTTTTTTTTTTCCAGAATGTAAATGTAGTTTTATTTTTTTATTTTTTTCTTCAGACCAGAGATTGGAACGAAGAGCTGCAGACCACCAGAGAGCTTCCCCAGAAAAACTTGCCTGAGCGACTCCTGAGGGAGAGAGCCATTTTCAAGGTACACTTCAATTCAGTTTATTTATGTAGAGCAAATTCACAGAAAAGTCTAAATCAATAAGGGTCAATTATTTCCTGTTATAACACAATACATTTGCATACAGTACAATGTAAAATGCAATTTAGTTAAAAATGATCTGTCTGAGGAAGACAGCACATCGCGTCAAATCTTCCTTTTCTCGCAATCCTCCATCCTGAGCATCATGGAGAGAACCGTGATGGAGCTTAAATCCCTTTTAACAAGATGAAATCTAAATGTCCCCCCCGCAGGTCCATAGTGACTTTGCGGCCGCCGCCACTCGAGGTGCCATGGCGGTAATCGACGGCAACGTCATGGCCATCAACCCCGGCGAGGAAACGCGGATGCAGATGTTCATCTGGAACAACATCTTCTTCAGTCTGGGCTTCGACGTGCGGGACCATTATCGCGAGCTGGGTGGCGACGCGGCCGCCCACGCCGCGCCCACTAACGACTTGAATGGCGTGCGGGCCTACGGGGCGGTGGACGTGGAGGGTCTCTACACCTTGGGAACAGTAGTGGTGGACTACAGGGGCTACCGGGTCACAGCCCAGTCCATCATCCCGGGCATCCTGGAGCGAGAGCAGGAGCAGAGCGTCATCTACGGATCTATTGACTTTGGAAAGACGGTCGTTTCTCACAGCAAATACTTGGAGCTGCTCGATAAGACCAGCCGGCCGCTGAAGGTCAGTACCTTAACGATTGCGTTGACTCTTAAACCGAAAACAAATTTTATGTTCTGCCTTGTGAAGAGAAATGCTCTGTATGTCAAATCCAGGTTCAGCGGCACAAAGTGCTCAACGGGAAAGAGGAGGCCGTGGAGCTGTGCTCGTCCGTCGAATGTAAAGGCATCATCGGAAACGATGGCCGACATTACATTCTGGACCTTCTTCGCACCTTCCCTCCAGACCTCAACTTCCTGCCTGTGTGTGGAGAGGAGCTGTCTGCAGACTGTCAGCGCCAAGGCTTCCCCCGCCAGCACCGCCATCGCCTGGCTTGTCTTCGCCAGGAGCTCATTGAGGCCTTTGTTGAGCACAGGTGGGTGCAAAACCTTTTCTGTTCAAAACTAATACAAGTGGTGAATGTTCTGCCTGTTTTGATTCATGCTTATTTATTTATTTCAGATATCTTCTTTTCATGAAGATGGCAGCGTTGCAGCTTATGCAGCAAAAAGCAAACAAGGACTTGAACAAGACTGATGCACCGGCCATCATCGAAAACGATTCAGACACGACCCAGACCCAGACTGCTGCCACAGACTCCTCTGAGGCCACACAAGTGTCCACAGATGGAAAAGCCCAGACGGACAACAGTACTGACTCTGAAATGGTGATGGAAAGTGACGATACGTCCTCAGAGCCCACAACAAACACTCCTGTAGACCCTGCAGCCACTCAGAACGGGGAATGCAAAAGCCCATTGGAGGGTAAGGAGCTTGAGGAAAGTATTCCAGGATTAGCTCAGGCCAAAGAGCTGGCGGAGACCTTAGTTGCCGAAGATGGATCTGGTGTTGGTAGGTCCAGAAGTACCCCCAAAAAAACAAAAGGCAGCAGCAGTGAGAGCTACTCTGGTGGATAATTGCATCAAAACAAATACAGATGTTTCTCTTTAAACCAAACATGAACTTATTTCAGTCTGTTTGAATGAATAAATTCACGGAGTTATCACATTCGAGTATCTGATTAGATGTTTATGTTCAGTCAGTTGCTTCTTTCCACCTGATTAGCTGCCCCTGCTAGCTGTCAGCCTGCAGTGGGGGAGAATGTTGGCGCCTGATCCACCCGACTCCAGCATGTGGTCACTGTGCTGTAGGGTTTGACCCAGTGGGTAGATTAATCAGTGGCTGTGGTGTTTAATCCAAATGAGTCACGGAATGCAGGAGTAATCTCACGGCGAATGGTGCGTGGACTGGTGGTGGGATTAAATCTGATGTCTACACGCTTGTATCCATATGTGTCGAAGTTTGGTGTTACTAATAAGCATGGTTCTTTCAAAATAAAGTTCTGTGGAAAAGTTTGAACAATTAATATCTTACCTGTTGTAGATGGCTCTTTAAATGACCTCAAATTGAAGAAATGGTTTAACTCTGACCAGATTGTTTCCATTTTTATAGCTACTCATACAGAAGTATAAACCTTAACATTGCAGCCATTTTGCTTTACACTTTTATTTTTGTGGATTTCTGTGGTTATTTGTAAGTAGCAGCTAGCTGTTGCACTTTGGTGCAGCCTGGTGCACTTTTAAGTTTACATATCAACCAAAATAACTGCAATGAAAACCTGACCATGATGTAAAAGTGTGTAAAATGATATTTGCATAAATTGCTAAGAAATATTAAAGATTGGAGTTGTTTTAGTTTAATCTTGGACTAACAGCTCGTCAATCCAGTCAGAAATAAACTCAATTTCTCCAGTTTAGTCGTTTAAACACCGATCTGCAACAGGTAGGATATTAGTGTTTATAGTTTTTTCACAGAACCCACTTCAAAATAATTGAACAATCCCTTTAAGTATTAACAAGTTTAAAAACTACAGAAAACAGCATCCTGGTGTAAGAACCTGAACTGTTTACAGTTGTTGACGAGGTATTAGAGAGTTCCTTTTAACAATTTGTTCTGATGACAGACCCTAAAAGCCGTGAAGTGGTCCTGAATGCCTGCAAGGCCGTGGGCTCCATCAGCAACACGTCGTTTGATATTCGCTTCAACCCTGACATCTTCTCCCCAGGTGAGTGTCAAAAAACAAAAAAAAACTCTTTAATATGAACTCGGGTGGCAAGAAGAGTCAAGTAGTACACATGCTAGTTTTTTTTTTATGTTTTTAAGTTTCTATACCTTTAAAATAGTGCTAGCTATCCAAGATGCTTCATTTGTAAAATATTTTGCTTTTGGATTTTGCAAAGTTCAGAGATGATATCTTTTTAATTGAGGAGTAGCTGCTAAAACTAGTGTTTCATTTTCAGCTTTACTTTACATATTTTTGCAAAAATATGACTTTGTTGTTGTTGAATCAGGAGTGCGATTTCCAGACGACGGCTTAGAGGACGTCCAGAAGCAGAAACAGCTTCTCAAAGACTCTGCTGCCTTCCTGGTGTCGTGTCAGATCCCATCTCTGGTCAGTGATGATCATTAATATGCTTGGTTTTTTTAGCTCGGTCTATAAGAGTGTGAATTTTATAAATTGTGTGTATTCAAACCAGATTAAAGACGGTTTAGACCACAGCTCTCTGCCTCTGGATGGAGTCACACTAACTGAGGCCTTGCACCAGAGAGGCATCAATGTTCGCTACTTGGGCACCGTTCTAGAATCGGTGGATAAAACTCCTGCCAAAGCCCAGCTGGAGCACTTCTACGTGAGTCCGGCACAGATGCCGCAGCTTTCAAAGATCTTCAAAGATCAGCAGAGTTCATTTTATTGTTTTCCCCCTTTTAATCACAGAGAATAGGAATCATCGAGCTGATCACCAGGTGTGCTAAACATATCTTCAGGACGTACCTCCAGGTTTGTAACACCCCAACTTCTTAAAGTCACAAACCTACATTTATTTACTGTTTGGAATGTTTTGTCTTGATGCAGGGTGTGGAGCTGTCCGCTCTGTCCGCAGCTGTAAGTCACTTCCTGAACTGCTTCCTGAGCTCCTTCCTCGACGCCGTCGCCCACCTGCCCCCCGACGAGCTCGTGTCGCGACGCAAAAGCCGCAAACGCCGCAACAGGGTCCCCGGTGCCGGTGACAACACGGCGTGGGCCAGCCTGACGCCCAGTGAGCTGTGGAAGAACATCGCCTCTGAGGCTCAGAGCTACTATCACTTCACTATCCAGTGGTGAGGGTCTCATCGCTCAATGTAAAACTCAGATATATATTTTTTTGCTTTTATTCACATTATTTCTTCTATTTCCTGCTCAGTGAAAGTGTCGATCAGGTCGTGGAGAAATACGGCCTTCAGAAAATCACCCTGCTCAGAGAAATATCAGTCAAAACCGGCATCCAGGTGATAGTTTCACCACCTCAACCTCACGTTATAAACTGTTCATCAGTGCTTCCCTTCATCGTTTATTTAAATGTATTATTTAAAAAACACATACCTTTTACCTTATAGATTCTGCTAAAGGAGTACAACTTCGACAGCCGCCACAAGCCTTCCTTCACGGAGGAAGACATCCTGAACATCTTTCCTGTCGTCAAACACGTCAATCCCAAAGCCTCGGACGCCTTCCACTTCTTCCAGAGTGGACAGGCCAAAGTGCAGCAAGGTGATGCGGTTAAAAATACTGTCAAACATGACAGAAGCATGTTCTCTATTGGAGAACGTTAAAGTTTCTATTTATTGTGTGAACACTTCATAGCATTCACATTAGATCATTTTTTCTTCTGTACGTTTTTCTACATCTAACTCATTCTGCAGTTTTTGTGCTATTTCAACAATTTATATATCAAAATGTTCAGCTCATTTATGCCAAGGGTGCCATGACTTTTATACTTTTTTCTAATTTTTGTACTTTTTTTCTGCGAATTTGTCCCATTTGTTTCTTACAGATGTTTTCTTGTATATTCAGCTATTTTAGCTGTTTTCTGCTTTGTCAGCTATATTTTTGCTCCTTTTTACTGTTTTTCTGCAAAGTAAGGCTTGTTTTGCTTCTTTCAGCTTTTCAAATTTGAACTTGCAGTAACACTTTTGCTATTAATTATTTTCAGCACAATTGCCATCTCCTCCACTTGGGCTGTGATGGTTCAAATTTCCATCTTCACTTTAGTTTAATTGTTTATTTTTTTTGCAGGTTTTCTGAAGGAAGGCTGCGAACTGATCAACGAGGCTCTGAACCTCTTCAACAACGTGTACGGAGCCATGCACGTGGAGATCTGTGCCTGCCTGCGCCTGCTGGCACGCCTCAATTACATCATGGGAGACCACCCTGAGGTCAGCACAAACAAACAAAGAAATTAAAGGCTTCATACCACCCAGGCGTAGTCTGTTGTATGAAAGAACCTTAACTAACTCTAAAGTTGTTTATATAAATGATGTGTGTGTGTGTGTGTGTTTACCTACAGGCGCTCAGCAACCAGCAGAAAGCTGTTCTGATGAGTGAGAGAGTCCTCGGCATTGAGCACCCAAACACAATTCAAGAATATGTAAGTTTTGTAAAAGCAGGACTTTGGTTTTGTTGAACTAAACCAGTTCAGTGTTTTTATTTTTGATCATTTTTTTTTCTCAGATGCACTTGGCTCTGTATTGTTTTGCAAACGGCCAGCTTTCGACCGCCCTGAAGCTGCTTTATCGCGCTCGTTACCTCATGTTGTTGGCTTGTGGAGAGGACCACCCAGAGATGGCACTAATAGATGTGAGTTCAACTTTAGTGTGTTTATTAAACCATTAATTATTGCTGATAAAAGACTGACCGAATTGTCTTCCACAGAGTAATATTGGGCTTGTTCTACATGGAGTGATGGAGTACGATTTATCTTTGAGGTTTCTGGAGAACGCCTTAACCAACAACACAAAGTACCACGGACCCCGGTCCCTCAAAGTGGCCCTCAGGTGAGTGGAGAGTCGTCACGTTAACGCACGGCGTTAAAATCCCTCAGTTCTTACATTGTCTCGTTTCCTTCAGCCATCATTTGGTTGCCAGAGTGTATGAAAGCAAGGCAGAGTTCCGCTCTGCTCTGCAGCACGAGAAGGAGGGTTACACCATTTACAAGAACCAGGTAGATCCTGCAGAACCCTAAACATTTAGTCTGTGTGAAAGTTTTAAAGATGGGGTTTAATTGCATTTGTTTTTTCTCCTCCTAGATGGGCGAGGCTCATGAGAAAACCAAAGAGAGCTCCGAGTATTTGAAGTATCTGACCCAGCAGGCTGTAGCTCTGCAGAGAACCATGAACGAGATTTACAAGAACGGCTCCAACGCCAGCATCATGCCCCTTAAGGTGATTCCTCTGAGACGGAACATGTTTTCCTATTCAGTACAACAAAACTTTCTTTTAATACTGACATTATTATTTCTTTGTATTTCCAGTTCACTGCTCCCAGCATGGCCAGCATCCTGGAGCAGCTCAACATAATCAACGGCATCATCTTTATACCTCTCAGGTAGAGTCAGAGGGGAGTGTTTGGTTGGTTTATTTCCAACATGTTAACTATATACAGTCCATTATTTTAAGCAAAATGAGAGAGAAGCAAATAAAGAACCTGCATGGGAAAATAAAATGAATTTAAAATTAAAAAGTGCACAAGTATCGCTTCCCTTGGTTGAGAAGTAGTGGGAAGAAGTAGAAACTTATTTAATCCCACCTCTTCAGCATTAGTTATCACCCTTCACCGGTTTAACTCCCCATCAATACAACCACTAATGGATTAATAGATGTATTTATTTACAATAATATATCTTAACACAGGTTGTCATATTTTTACATATCTTTATAGATTATGAAAATATCTCATACGATTGTCTTTGGAGCCATCAGGACAATCAGAGCATCCTTAAAATTGTAGGAAAGGCAAAAAAATCTGCACAATTATCTTGCCGTGTGAACCCGTCATTGCACCAAATTTTAGCTCAATGTGTCAGAAATAGACTGAACTGGACAACACTCAGGTATGAAGTGTGGATTTTAATTTGTTTTTACTAAAAGACAATTTATTACAATCTCTCAATCTTTTTCAGCCAAAAGGATCTGGAGAACCTGAAGGCCGAGGTGCAGAGGCGGCAGCAGCTGCAGGAGCTGGGGAAGAGCGAGGAGCTCGCCGAGCAGAGCCCACTCGATCTAGAAGACAAAATCCCTGTTGATTAATAAAAATTTAAAAAGCCTCAACAAATAAACTTTATGCTTAAGAAAATTGGAGGGTTAGAGGCTGTGATGCAACAGCCTGGAGCCTGTGGACCTAAAAAAACAAGTAAATCAGCTTTGAAATAAACTGGGGGAGGGTCAGAGACGAACTGGACTGTAAGAGAAAATGAAAACGGAGCAGGAGTTTCCTACAAGGTAGGAGCGGAAATGACAAAAAAAAATGAATCAGTTACATGCAATCTGAATCCTCCTGGGCTCAAGAACCTGGTGTGAACAGGTTTGCTGCTTAGAAGTCCGATTATTTGAAAGAAGAAAAGCAGCCAAGGGAAAGAGACCAAGATCGTCCATGATTTTATGAACCAGAGCCTTATTCACTCGATCATCTCCAAACCATGCTTCTTCTACGCCCTCAGCACTGTTAGCCCAGGACCACGTTTCACCTCACCACTGCCTAAAAGAGCCTTGGAAGACCACCTGACCCAACCTCCAGCTCCCATCTGTCAAAGCTGCTTCAAATGCTAACGGCACCGACCCTGTCCGAGAACTCGGGGTGGGGGGGTTCTTTCTACTGTGCACTAAAACCATAATAAAGTCAGTCAATATGAGCGTTTTCAAGCTTGGGCTTCAGAATGTAGTTCCTATCGTCACCCGTCTCTGATGGCTCAGGAGCTGAAACGTTCCGTCACTTGTTTGGCCACATCCCCGGAGGGGTCAGACAAAACAATCATTTGAATTTTATTCCTTTTTTTTTTTCTTTTCTTTAGGTGAGTTGATTTTTATAAAGGTGCACAGGAAAAAAAATATTGATCAGTTAATTTAAGCCATTTCTGTTTCATAGAAAATGTTTAGAAGATGTATAAATCTCTAATGGATCTAGACAAGTACTTGATGTGAATAAGAGAGGGAGGAGATTTAAAATACGTCCACTTTAAGCAGTACATTTATGTAATTATGAGCACAAAAAGTGAGGGAATTTGTGTTTTTTTATTTAGTTGTTGCTTTTTGGCATTAAATCTTATCCAATTGAAAAGCTGGTTTATTTCCCCTAAATGGAGCCACTTTCGTAGGAGAAATGTATTTGTGGGTTGCGCCTATAAAAATTGGCCAAACCTCCAATTACTGCTAAGGAGTTTATTCTTTTATTGATTCTTGTGTTGAGCTTCAGATGCCCCAGGTGTTGTCAATCAGGTGCCTGACATGTGACCAGCAGCATGAGGAGGTGGTGTGTGGCTGCGTATGGTTCTTCCACATGCTAACGCCCCTGTTCATTTTTTTTTTTTCTCCAGACTTCAATCATCCTGTCCGGTAAACAACACCAAACAAGAGTCAATAACAATAATCACATTGGAAGAGTAGATTTGGCAAATTTTTTTTTACTGGGTGCAACCCACAAATACATTTTTGCCCAACAAATCTGGCTTCATTTAAGAGGAAATAAACATTCCAACGAGATTTATTACCAAAAACATAATAAAATAATCAAACACATTTCTTTACTTTTTCTGCTAAGCGTATATTTAAAACTAGCTGTGTTCAATTTTCTATTTTTACATTCTGACAGAAAATGTGTGTGTGTGTGTGTGTGTGTCTTCATGTAGTCTGACAAAATCTGTTTCTGCTGATGCGTAGTCCGAATAGTCAAATATTTGCTTTTTGAATATTTTTTACAAATTAAAGCTGTAAAATCAACAATGCCTATTTTCTTAAAACATTCATGGCCCACCAATGTTAAACCTTCTGTTTTGAAGTTTGGTACTAAAATGAAACTCTTCTTACAGCTTCGTTGGGAAGAGTTTTCTCCCAGCTGGGTGTGTTGTTTTTGTTCTTTGTTTCATGAGTATCAGACGTTTAAAAAGGTGGCCAGGAGTGAGTGGATATACTGCACTTTCTTTCTCTCGAGCTGTGCGTTCATTTGCATGGCATCACCAGAAGTGTACAAAAACAAAAAAAAACAGGGCTGTTTCATTATGATGTTCTCCAAAAGAATGGAAAAGACAAATGTTTGTACGTATACATGCAATGTATTACCCCTCCATGGTAATTTGTTATCGTGTGTTGAGATGTATGTGATTAAAGCAATAGAGAGATGGTGCTGGAGCTAATTTTTAGAAAAATATATTTTCTTTTTTACTTGGGACAAGACATAGATGATGGACCTCATAGTTACCTGAAACTAGGAGAGAACAAGAATGTTAGGCCTCTGATGAGTGAGTGATGAGGGCCTGCTGCAATGATCACCTTTTATGATGTGTCCCATCAGTTGCACAGAGATGTGTGTATTCCTGTTGTTTATGCTTTTGAATGACATTTGGGTGATGATGTGTAAAACTTTAACAGGATTTATAACTGCTTCCCTCCTTGTTCTGTTCTATCCTGTGTCTTGTATCAGAATTAGTTTCTGTTCGGTTCATGTTATTTGCTGTAATACTGGCGGTGGCCACATGAGGGAGCCAAAAACCTTTATGTTAAAGGAAAATTAAGTTGCACAATTAAATTGATTTTCTTTTATTAAAACAAATATATAAAAGGGTTAGGATTACTTTAGAAGTTGTAGCAGCTGAATAAACTTGGTTTTCTTTAAAGAAAATAAGAAATAAAACTTTACGGAAAGGTAAAACTGACTTTAATGGAAGTTAATTCAACATTGCTCTTGTTAAATGTGCAAAGGTTTATTGGGAAATATGATAAGCAGGAGCTAATAATATAAACATTAACCTAAAGTTGATATTTCACAACACCCTGCCAGAATGCAATGTTTTGGGTACATACAAATCTAACATTAATCCTCAAATATGCATTTTACTCGGATTCTTTTTATTTTTTATTTTGGTCCATGTGTGACACACTAATGGAATATGCACACAAGCTTTTTCATGTGTAGTGGTTAAAATCTGCTCTGCCCCCAATAGTGTGCTTGGTGTTAGTGTGATGCTTTTTACATACTAATTTTGTTTTGGTCTATTCTTTTATATTAAAATGACTCAAATAAAATGACTGAAAAATAAAAAAAAATGTTTGTTCTTTTACTTAAGTGTTTTGATCAGGATGAACATCAATCTAATATCCAAATATTAAAAAAAATAGAAACTGGATGGTATATGTTAAAGAGTTTAATATAGCAAATTGAGAATTAGTTTTTCTAGATAAAATGTAACATGTATGTTTACTAGTGTAAATATATAATGGGTATCCTGTAAAGATAACTAAAGCTGCCAGGTAATGGTGGAAGGGGTCAATTTTATTAAAGTAAAAAAAAAAAAAAACATTTTACAAAATGTGCAGCATTAAACGTTTTATTTCAGATATCAAACAAAAAATTGCATATATTAAAATTATAAAAATGGGTTATTAGTCAATATAAACTAAGATAAAATTAATACACTCAAAAATAAAAGTATTTTTATTCTTATACAAAAGTATTTGAAAATGCTAATTTAATTAAATTGTTTTGCAATCTCTAAATCAAATCGAACTGTTCAACTAAAGAGCAGCAAAGTAAGAGTTAACACAGAAATTTATAAAAATGTTTTATTTTTTCATGTTTTATTTTGTCAAGGACGTGCGCGCTCCCGTTGAGCAGTGCACGCGAGAACGCGTGCCCTCGTGAAGGCGACTGCGGTGGCGAAAAAAAAACAAAAAACAAGCAAAGCAGAGCTGAGCTGGAGAGAGAGGCAAGACGGACCCAGTTTACCTCCACATCACAAGATCGGAGTTCGGAGCGGAAATCTCACGTCCTGTCGGGTCGTGTTGTTGCTAGAGGCTGTTGAGGATATCCGTGGACAGAAACCAAAGGGTGAGTTTTGTGTTTCTCGAGTGTGAAGCCGGCTACGGTGGAAGGAATCCGGCGTTAGGTGGGAAAAATGACGATGTGGCTGTAATTTTTTTCCACCTCCCTTTTTATGCCTCAAAATGGCGGACAGGCCGCTTGGACTGGAGCAGCAGGTATCCTGTCAGCGGACTTTATCTCTGTATTCAGATAAACAGTATTGTTCGCTTGAGTAAATAAAAATGCTCTCTGTGTTTAACACGGCTAAGCGAACTTGAGTAAATATTATTGCCTATAGTGTGAAGAGTCAGCGGAGAGGCTAACTTTCTATCGGTGTTGTGCCGAAAACGGCAACCCTTCCTTAAAGGGCACGGGAAGCGGTGTTTGGGCACTTGAATTCCCTAAAAAAATCCAGTAAAAGTAATTGAAGTCAAACTTATATCTATTTTATACCCTTAATGACATTAAAGAAATTTAATTATGATACCAGTTTGCGTTTAGAAGGCTTTCGGGTACTCATGCCCTGACAAGTCATCGCTTCATACTTTGCTAAAATACTTTGCTAAAAACATCTTATTTTTTAAGTAACTGTTTACATCCTGTGAACCTAACCTGTCAGATGAAATAACTAGATATTTGGTGGGAGGAAGTCTTCTTGTGACGTTCGATACCCTTATTATTATTTGAGTTGCCTTCAGAGGCCAGGACTCACGGAGGTGCTTTTTTCGACACAACACCGGCTCGTGCTGGCTTCAGGTTGACCGGTTATAGTAAACATTTCGGTGTTCTGCTTTATTCCGTGTCACGTCACTTAAGAGCCTTTCATGTCGTTGATAAGCAGGAGGTTTTTCCGTGGCTTTATGGTGGATGCCAACCTTTTATGTGATATTGTAAGAAAATAAAATCTATTTAGTTGGTGTTAGCCTAATTGTTATAAACAGTGACGTGTTAGCATTTGACATGTTGCTCTGCTGCTGCTTGTGTTTGGGGTGGGTGGGGGTGTTGACAGTCAGCTGGTTGGTATCGTGAATATGTTTTTTGTAATTAAAACATTAGGTTGCCCGGTGCCTTGTCCCGTGAATGTCTGGGTGTTTCCTCGGTTGCTGGTCGCTGGATGCTCCGCTGAAGCGACCGTCCTCTCTGCATCCTGTCCGCGCTGCACGCAGGTTTGTTGGCTCTGCGTTTGAAAATCTGGGTGGAGCACATCGGAGGAGAGAGCTATTTCTAGGAAGAGTCATGTCTGTCTGATTTTTCTTCCTCGCGCCTGGATGCTTTTGTGTTCTGAGCCCCACCTTTAAATCTTAACTTCTGATCAATGAGAACGATGAGTTATTGAGATCTGATTCTTTTATTTTTTTAAAACGACCTTTAAAAACAAAGGCTTTTCCTCTCAGGTAGGAGTATTCCTGTTTTATTTGGTCACTTACTTGAAATGACCGGAGAGAGAGATTTGGTCATTTCAACAGCTGTTTGCAAACTTAAAGTGTGGGGTTCTATGGAAAGTCTATGAACAGTTAATATCTTACCTGTTGCAACAGCAGCTAGCTGCATCACTTCTGGTGCAGCCTAGGGCATTAGTAAAAATAATATAACATTTCTGCAAAAGTAGCTGTGTAATGAGAAATTAGGGGCAGTGTAAAACAGGCCTGCATGATATTGGGTGGGGGGGGGACTTTGTAATTTTTTTCTAACCCTGCAAATATATGAAATTTTCAACAGATAACTTGAATAAAACTTTAAGTTATGCTGCCATATTTTTGACAATAAACCTGCACCGATATTACCTCCTTTTTGTGCATGTTACAAGCATTGTTTGTATTTGAGTTTTTCTTGTTATTTTTTA
Source organism: Cynodonichthys magdalenae (assembly GCA_031762555.1). Classification (NCBI taxonomy): domain Eukaryota; kingdom Metazoa; phylum Chordata; class Actinopteri; order Cyprinodontiformes; family Rivulidae; genus Cynodonichthys; species Cynodonichthys magdalenae. Next base: position 12,752,512 of record JARVJO010000330.1, read on the forward strand.
TAGCTTGCTTTTTATTGTGCTGGGACCTGAGGACTTGTTTCCTTCTATCATGTGCTGCATGAATTGTGCTTTACCATTATCTTGGTTTCTGTTTTTGTCACCCTTTAAAATGAACCATGTTTTACTTCTTTTCCCCCCCTTTTCTCTGCGAATTTCCTTCTGTTTTCATCAAGATCCTTTTAGTTTCCTCCACAGCTCGAGAATTCACCAACAGCACTTATATGAAAAACGTTGCCATTATTGTCCCAGAAGTTTCATAACAAAATTAATGTTTTTGTTTTTTTTAATACAAAGCTGCCTGCTTCTGCCGACGGAAACAACCTGTCAAAATAAAAGCACCATGACTGTTCAGTGGTTTAGTCCCTATATAACAGGTTGATTTAATTTGCCTGCTGCATCGCAGGTCCTGCAATGTGACAATTGCACATGTACATTGCGACAATGATGCTCAAACGATATGGTGCAGCTGTAGCGTAAAAGTTCATACTTTAGTGTTTTCATAAACCGCTTTAAAACTTTTGAGATTGAAGTTGTTTTCACTTCAGATGTTAGCAGCAGTCCACTTCCTCAGACCAGCCATTAGCTCATCACTTCAGTCAGATTTAGGGATGCACGATATATCGGCATTAATTGGTCTTTTTTTAGAATATCTGTATCGGTCCGATATGTAAAACTGGGCCGATATTGATTTCCCACTTTTTAGCTTTGTGTTTCTGTTTTGGGAGGTGAAATGGTTGGCTGAGCGACATCTGTTTGATCATGATAGTGATATTGCCGCTGCATAGCCAGGAATAACTGAAGTAGGGAGCCATGTCAGAGGTCTGGTCATTTATTACGGTATCAAAAAAAAAGTCCCTAGTGTGTTTGTGCAGATATGTATAATATAATTTGTGTGTTTGTGTAATATCGGTAAATATCGGTTATCGGCCATAACATCAATAATTATATCTGATATCGATATCGGCTGAAATTTTCATATCGGTGCATCCCTAGTCAGAATCAAACTCCATGTCTCAAATCTTTGGTCGTGCAGTTTTCAGGTTTCCATTCAGTTAAGTGTTTTTCCTGTTTATCACAGCTTTAGTCCCACAGAAAAGCTACAGTCGCCTAATTTGCTGAGAACCTTCCATCTGCCAGTAAATGGTTCCTCAGTAACAGCTTCCTGCTTACAGAGCTGCATCGTTGTCAGGAACCAAAATTAATAGATGAAGTCCACGTGGAGCTGTAGCAACACAGCTTGTCAAGAGCAGAAGAGTAAATTTTGTGGACTGCACCTAAGATTGTGATCGCCTTTTGCAATAAACCTCTAAATATGACATTGAGAATAATTTTACATTAATTAAAAGTCAGCTAAGGTGGCAGAACCTTAACCTATTGATCATATTAAAATTGTAAACATGTTTTGTCCCCTTGAAGCTGATTTTGTTGAAGTAAATGGCAATTTTTAATTTTGATGGTTTTGATTTTTATGTTACTACTCAAATGTTAAATGTGTTGATGTTATTAAGTAAAAGTTAAAGGATACAAGTGTTACCAGTAAAAAAGGAAATGTACTTTTGCAGGGAGGCCATCTTTATTTCAGGTCAGCAGACCGTGATGAGAATCAGAAGCTGTTGGTCTTCATGAATCGCTGAAGGGTAGATACCCACGTTGCTTTTCTTCCAGTAGCACAAAGTTGACCTTTCTGTCAGCTAACTGTTCGTTAGCTTCCTGCTGCCAACAGAAACCGTCAAACTATGTAATGACTGCTTTGACATGAAGTTTGAATAATTGGTGAATGAAAAGCCAACAGTTTGGCTTGACGTCTCAACAACACAGCTAATGAGCCCAAAAGTGTATTGGTTGTTGTCTGAATTATCGTTTTTGTGCTAATGTCTGCCTTGGATAAAACTTTTTCAACTTGTAAATATTTCAACAAGTGCTGAATTGTGTAACAAACCCTGTCAGTCTAATTTTAGAGCTGTATTTCAGTTCACTGGCATGAATTTAATATTCTGGAGAAAATCAGATAGACCAGATATAAAAAAGCACAATTGTTGCTTGTTTTAGTAATAAACTTGGCTGCGTTTTTTTATGTATTTTACCATAAATTGAAGTGGATAATCAGTGTTTACATTAGACTCTTCGCACCTGATCCAATTCAGAGATTCTGTTCGAATATTATCAAATTTTCATTTTAGTTTAATATTTACTGCAAATCATAAGATATTGATGTGTCTCTAGCAGGTGCGGTACATTTGTGCATTGTCAAAAAATAAACTATTGGCTCAGCTTCCTGATCACGGCATGTTTTTTATTGATCAGGATTAGAGTCTCTGAGTACATTTGACTTCTAATCAATATTGTTTTTTGTGATCTGTGCCATAAAATAGATGCCCTAATGAATTGTAGCAGGATTAATATCTGCCATGTGGGAAATAACTAGAAACCAGCCACTGACTTGTTATGTATTTATTTTTTTGGAACCCGAGTTCATGATAATAGTATTGATTATGTTTTATTTTAGTACATTATGTTTTTACCTACCTAGAGACTGTAGATGGAAATTAGCCATTGGCTAAATCTGCCATAATTGAATACGCTGTTTTGCAGTGCATTGTTATTGTCATGGTCCCAAATAAATACGGATGGACGGACGAACAGATTGATGGAGGATGGACCTGACCAGGGTGTATCTGGACCAGGTTTCTATTCCGCACTACCAGTTTTAGACATTTTTAAGCCTTCTCTCATCCTAATTATCTGACACAGCTCCACCCTAGAAGGTATTTTATTTATCAGATATGACCGCTCTTGGCTTCACGATAAAGTTTGAGTTATGATGTTGGCGTGACTATCTCAGTTGATTTATTTGAAACAGAAAAATGTGAGCGGTGACACTGGCATCAGAACTGTCAGCCTTGTTAAAATGCTATGCTATTGTATGTGTGATAAGACACAAGCAGTTAGACTACACTCGAGGCCTGGTGTTTGCTTTGTTTTTGTTTTTCTGGTGCTGCGTTCCTTAGGGGTGTGGTCCAACGTGAGAGTGTTTGTTATGCCAAAAATGCCTCACACATCTAGTCTGTTAGATTTTGTTAGTGTCATAAGGCAAAGTTGCAAGGCTTTACAGTCTAATATAGTAAAATCCTTTAGAAATTATTAAAGTAAATATAGGCTACATTTACACTGGCGTTAAATGTATACTCCTGTTTATGCCACTCTTTGTCATCAGTATTTTCTGTATCCTCTCTTTGACACTTTTCTCAGGTGTTTTTGTAATTAGGTGCTCCAGTTCTGGTTGTTTTGGTTTTACTTGTTTAATTTCTGTTTTAGGTGGTCTATATCTTTTAAATATTAGGATTTTCTAAAAGCTGGGGTTTTGAACAGATGATGGGGTAAAGGGTGTGGCTCATCACCCTCCCAACAGCTGCTCTGTTCTTAGAAACAACAGGACATATTTTTCTGTTATCCATAATATAGAGAATTCCAACAATCAAAAACCCAACGGGACTAATCAGCAAATTGCTTCTCACTAAGTCAGCAATCACTTTAAAGCACACCGTTATTGTTTAGTTCCTGCTGCTTCACAAAGACAAGAGAATCAATAGCAGGAAGACTCATTACCATTACTAACCATCAATGGACAGATTTATTGCTTTGTCTGCAGCTCATTCTCCACTTTTCTGCAAGGACAATTATCTTGATTATGTTCTGTTGTAAACATTTTCAATTTTGAAGCTACAAACGAGAGTGACAGAGGGGGATTTAACACATTTATGAACACGTACAGCAATGACCGCTGCCGAGCACAGAGTATACAGTAAATCTGCACATTTTAACTCATATTTGCAGTTCAGGTCAATGTACTGACTTCTGTTTATGTTCGTAATGCCAACGCATTTAGCTGCTTTGGTTCTGTGATTTTGAATTATTGTACAGATGCTGAGCAGCGGGCAGAAATGTTATAATCCGTGCACCATCAGGAGTAGACAGACTTTTGGACAGCTGTCAGGCGGTGACATCAGGGTTCAAAGGTTGGCTTTCTGCTATGTTAGACTGCTCTCTGTTGAGCCGGTTTTCTACAACAGGAAGTAAATACACACAATGAGCAAGTACTTCTTAAAAGAAGCAGAACGCACTCCGTGTCATGTTGGGACAATCTGACATTAGCAGCATCGGGCTGCTGTGCTCTTTGTATGCAAACACATAAAGAAGTGACTTGAAGTTTTTATGTCCCTATTGAATCATCAGCTGAAATGTAACAAGCATGTTTTTTGTCTTTATTCCAGACTTTACATGGTGTGGATTTCTGCTTTCCTTTAATCTTTTTTGCACGTCTTTAGAAAGTCAAAATTGTAGAAAAATGCTACAAGCATCACCAAAAATAAAGTGTTCAAGTTTTAATTGGTGTCATGTACATTTCTAGTGCACTATTCAGAATGAAAATAGATTACCCACTTCACATTTTCTGTTATTTGTTTCCCACATTAGTGCTGTTATTACCTCATCAACCAGCTAGCCAGCTCTTATCATGTGGCAGAGTCGGGAGATTTTGCCAAGAGAACAACGGTTACTCGAGCCCCCTCAGATGTGTCCTGTTTTTCTTTACTGTTGGCAACCTGTAGAGAGAAGTACGTTGCTCTGAGAAATTGGGTCAGCTCTTGTAGCCGTTTACCAAAGCAGTCTGCTGAAAGAGCAGACTGGTGGTGTGACAGATAATAAGGTAGATGGCAAGACTAGATGTTACAGAAGAACAACAGAAGGAAAGATGTGTTTTAAAATATGTCTGTTTCATGTATGCTTGGATAATTTTCCTTTCTTTCCTCTACTGCCTTTTTATTTGTTTTTTCCTGCAATGTAATGCTGACTTTTCCTTGTTTTTTATGCTCCACAGATGCAGTGTAGACTTGGCTGGTGACTGGTGTGCAGGATCACCGTTTCTCTCATCCCTGGAGTTACGCAGCTGTGGTGGTGGGGGGGACAGATTCCTGCAATCCCCTCCTCTTAGTCTACATTTGGATAAAAAAAATACAACAACTGGCTGCTGCTGGAGTAAACAACCGATTCTTGTTTGTGTTACGTGGCTCAGCTCATCTCCTGACCGAGGAGAGCCCATAAACTGCACAAGATTCACTTTTAACCTGCTGATCCCTCCCGGCCCCGCCCACATTTCCCTGTCACCATGGTGCTGTCACAACGGCAACGAGATGAACTGTAAGTTGTCAGCACACCTTTCATAATGTGTTTTAGAAATGTGTCGGACTACAGTTGTTGATTTATAAATGATGATTCTCTAGTTGCAAAATGTATTGATCTTCTACCTGCATCAACTAATCCTGACGTTTAGTTTTCTGTCTTTGCCTAATGTGAGGCTTGCTGGCTCTCAACATTCCTGGCAGTCTTTCAGTGTCTGTAGTTGCTACCGTGCAAGGTTTTGTTGATATGGAGACGTCTATAAGAATGCTAATCCTCGATGCTATTCAGAAGATCCCCCCCCAAAAGGCATCGCTCACCGCCCCTGCTATCCAAGGCCTCTGTTCCGTTGCGTGTGTTTGGGGTCAGAGCTTTCAGAACACTCTTGAGGGACCACTAAAGCCGCATTCAAGTATCTGTTGCGTTCCACCCACTGGTGCTGTCCCGTTGCTCAGTTAGTGCTTTCATTGATTCTGCCATAAAATGCCCCTAAGATCTCATTATTTCCTAACTGCCTCTGTCGTGCTGTGAAGACTAATAGAAACAAAACAGCCCGACAGCGTGGAGAGCAGGGACAGTAACCGCCAGACTGCATGCTATTCATGCAAATTTTCTTTTTACTGTCCTCCTCCCTTTTTTATGTTGTGTTTTGGAATGACCTCGTCTACAGTTGTTGCTTTGAGTTGCCATCTTTCTGTACAGCCTATTTTATTTTTGTGTTTGAAGCTGTCAAATGACTGCATGGATAACCGGTGTCAACCGTTCGAATGTGCTTCATCGGAGCAAATGTTTGAGGCAATTTGTTGAATTATTTTGCTTCAAATCAAAAGTGTCAAAATTAAGCATTTAGCCTTTAGCTAACGACCTGATCTTTTGGTATAAACTTAGCCTATCTTAAAAAAATATTCGTTGTCCCTAAACCTGATGCAGGTTTGTCAGCACCAGAGTCAGATGTTGTTTACACAGCATCTTCACAAAAACTCTTCTTTTTTTGCCATTTATTTATCCAATGAAAGCACATTTGTGTTTCTTTGTAGGGTCAGGGGACTTATCCCTGGCAGCATGTTGTAAAAATAAAATACAGAAAACAAACTGCTCTTCTAAAAGCCCTGAAGGCACCCGTGTGCAAATGGGCCTTCGCTTTTGTGCTGTCTCTGCTTTACAAAGAAAAGCACCCTCAGCCACATCCATTTCTTATTCAACAAGATAGTTCATGTGATTTAAAAAAAAAAAATTTTTACATTTTCCTCTGGCTGTGAAGGCAGTGACACAACAGAGCCACTCAGATGTAGACAGTAGCAGTAAAAATGCAGAGTTTTCATATTATTTTTCAGTGGACCTTGCATTTACCTGTTTAAACACCTGGATTTTGAAGCTACACAGCGAGTCTTAAAGCTCAGTTCTGATTTTTTTGCTCAGATTATTTCTTTTTGTGTGTGGTTGTTCACATTATATTTAAAATGAGATGGTGATCAGACTCCAGTGTGAACAGTCCACGGCCCTGAAGTAACCTGCATGTATAGAAGAAGACGTGACGTCACACTCAGCAAGAGGTGTTTACAGAAGTAAATATCAATGTTTCACATATTGGCCTGTGTGGATCAATTCTGAAATTGAGCAAATTATTTTCTGACATGCTTGTTTCATCCAGTTTTTACCTTTTGAATCTACCTCTTCCTGTCCACTTCATTGGTATTGAAAGTAGAAACTAACTCAAGTATCAATGCCATCATATTAGTATCAGTCTGATCCGATGCCAACATTGGTCATTATGTTACTGTGGATTCTTCGTCATTCAGACATGAAGCAGCTGGACACCTGATTTGTTCTAAAGATAAGCAGAGTTCCAAGATTTAAACTGCATGATGTTGGTATTGATATTATCAATAACTGGATAACAGTATACCCTTTACCTCACTGTCATAAAAGTCAGATGAAATGTGACATTCAGACTGAAGTCGCTTTGAAAAACATTGGATTAGTATCAGATTTAGTACCACAAATAAAAAGACTTGCGTTGGGTTTAAATAAAATAGTAGTAAAAACCTTTATGTGTTGTATATCAGTAAAATAAAATCATATTTGTGCCACTTTTGTTTGCAGTGTGAACATAGTTAAAAAAACATTAGGCTAACACATAAATATTAGTTATTGGATGCTGAAACCTCAGATTCATTTGATTACCAGAAGTAGGGATGCAAGTTATCGATTAATGAATTAATCTAAAGTTGATTGATCTTATCGATTGACTAACGATTAATTGATAA
>JARVJO010000330.1:12760053-12796799 GCA_031762555.1 Cynodonichthys magdalenae
TATATATATATATAATTCAAACAGACAATAATTATCCTTGAAGCAGAAACAGAAACACAAACCTTCCATGTATGTGGGGAGGGTTTTAGTTTGAAGGTCATGTACAACCAGATAGGATTTGTCATCTGGTATTTTTTCACTATTAAATAAAAAAAAAAGTCACATTGTTTGCTCTTTTTTTTTTCCAATTTCAACAGTAGTGTCCTACAGGTCATGTGTCAAAATGTTTGATAAACTATATAAAGGTATCATTCTTAGGTAAACGTTAGGTTAAATTAGAAAAAACAGTTTGTTAATTCATCCTAAACTTGATGCAAAAAAAAAGAATGAAGATGATCCCTTCATGGGATCAATAAAGTATCCTTCATTCATTCAAACGTGAAAATACCATCAAACAGTCAAAGTGAGCTCCTCAGCTAACTGAGTGCCAGAGTGTGAAGAGGACTTCATATCAGAATCATTTAGGCTTGTATTACATGACATAACTGCTTGCCCTACCTGCACCTCTAATAGCTTTTTGATACTAGTGTGGATTAAAACTATAAAACTTTTCCACAGAGCTGATTTAAAACGAGCGGGACTTGAAGCTTGTGTGTTCTGAGCCATTTACACTTCGATGTGTCTTCCTCTGCGTCTTTTCTGTCGTGCTGTCGGCAAAGTGTTGTTAAATATAACTCGACAAATTAACTGTTGGATGGAAACTAAATGTTTGTTTTAATCATTCTTTAAACAATGCTCTAAAAATCTTTCATTAGTTCATCTTAAGTCATGCTCTCATTTTGCTTTTGTAAGGACTTTGTCTATAAAAAAATGATGGAAAGTACTGCTAATCAGCACAAAATGTTCCCCAGTGCTCGGAGTGTTAGATGCTGAAGGTCACCTCTATGGGCAGAGATGGAGTGTGTGTTGCTGTGTGTTTTCATGCTGATCATGCAACACTGAATCATCATCAGCAGCCCCTCCTCAGCTTTAACGGTGTCTTCATCTTCATTGGTCTGAAACGAGAACTTTTCTCAGAGTCCAACAGCGAAGCTCCTTTTCACCTGCCCGACCTTCACCTGTCTTTCTCTCGCTCCTCGTCGTGCTGTCCACAGATCCAAGTGCAGCATCTCACCTCCTCACAAGTTTCACCCCTCGTGTTTGTCCCACCGCGCGTCCCGTCGGCGGCCTCCGTTCACCACGTAAGCACGCAGCGGCGGAGGCGGTAAACCTCGGGCGCGCTCACGCTCCTCCTGCCATCAGCCATTGCTCCAGCGTGGCCGGATTTGCGTCCTCCCCTTCGTGTGTTCAGTAGGTGTGGTTGCCATGGAGATGCGCAGTGCTGCTGATGGGAGCGATGGGCCTGCACTGCACACACACTTAGAGAGCTAAAAATAGAGCGGCGGCCTGAGCTGCTTCCCTGTTTGAATATTGATCTTTATCTAATGAGAGATTGACTCATGAGTCAGTTCAGCTTTCATTTTTAGGAGAATCTGAGCGTCATCCAGATAAAAACTACTCTCTTATTATTAACCTGATTTTTCCACACTTTTTAGGTTTTAAGTACAAATTACTTTATCAGGCATTGGTTTCTCTGAGAGCTCAGCAACTAATAAAGATAAATAACTTCTCTGGAATATAAATGTAGGACTGTATTAGACCTATTTATTTTTTAATAAACATGGAGAGTTCCTGTCAGCCGTTAGATATGGTTATCATCTGTCTTGTTTAAGAATCTAACCTTCTAAGGCACTTAAAATAATTTACATGTGTGTTTAATAAGTTCTCTATTAAACACTTGATTGTTCAAACAATTATTGTGGTTAAAATCACCCTAATAATCAGATTGTTGCCGCCAAGATAACTTGAGTTAAATCATTAATCCGGAGCACTTTTTGTGTTTTGATTGTTACAGGATTGTTATTCTCATAACTCTACTTTAATTTAATAGATGGAGGTTTTCTGGTCATTTTGCAGTCAAGAAAAATGACAGAAAAGACATTAAAACACAAGAAAAACATGAAACTAGATTTTCTTTTATTTGTTGCGGGAAAAAAAAGGTTAAAACACAATCTATTTCAGCTGTTTAAGTTTGACTTATTTAGGGAAATTGAAACAAAATCAGGATGTTTTTTTTAACAGATGTAAAAAACAAAATATAGTTATTGTTGGGAAGTGCTCACATCGACCATGTGTGGTGCGAGACGCTCCCGATCACCAGGATGTGCTTAATTGCCTCTGCCAAGGTGCGAAGCTTTAATTACACCTATCTCGCCCACTTGTTCTGCTCGACAGCTGAAATCATTAAACACGTAGAGGGGAGAAGACTGGGGGGGACCGAACGACTGGGACTGAGAGCGGGAAGCAGAAAGTGGGAGGTCTGAGTTAAAAATCGTTGTCATCAGCATGGGGGCGAGAGAGGAGGGGGAGTTAAATTGATGGGCTGCTCATCCCTCCCGTTGTCCCTCGTGTGTGTAATATGTGAGTAATGGGGCTGGGTGTAGGGAGCTGCAGCAGGTTAATGAAGTGCTGCATTAAAAGCAGTTTGGTAAATTGCTGTCAGGTGGCCTCTGAAGTAAAACAAGCAGAGCAGCAAGACAAGACGCTAAAGAGAAAACAACCTTGATTTCATGCAGCCTTTAAAGTGCTGTGACATGCACATTCTTCAGGTACAAAAAGTCAAAGAAAACATCTTTATATTTAGGAAACTTGGCATAATACACATGATTTTAACCAGTTTGTCACATAACTGCCATAATTTCTTTTGATTTTGGTTCAGCCACAATGAAACAAGAAGTGACATCAAAGGGGAACTCTTTAAGATGAGCTCCTTGGTTTTTATTTATTGAAACAATATTATTTGAATTCTTCATCTCTCTCTGACAGTGACTAAAAATTAATTTTTTTACAATACATTACCAATGTAATCTTTCCAAAATGCATTTACATTTATGCTTTTCTTTTAAAATCCTTTGCAGAGGAACTCACACCAGCATGGCATGAACTCTTTGTAATGTAATTTGTGAGAGTTTTTATGTTTTATGTTTATTTGTTTTTTTGTGCAACAGACCCACTTTTCTCCAAAGGGAGACTAGTAAAGATACTTTGACTTTAAAGCTTTGGTTACTGTTATATTTATTAGGTTAAATGTGAGAAGTGGAAACGTGGCAGCATCTGGATGTCACAAGAAATATCCTTAAATTTTGTTGTTGAGTTGAAAGATAATTTTGTTATTGTTGAATTTGAAGATCACTCAGCCTTAAATTTAACAGTTTTCCTGTGCGTTTTTATAAAAAAAACTATTAGCGATAGTAACATTTTTTGACTCATTTATTTAAATCGATTCTTCCTTCAGTGTGAACTTCAAAGAGCCAGAGGCGGTGCGAGCGCTGACCTGCACCCTGCTGAAGGAGGACTTCGGTTTGACCATCGAGATCCCTCTGGAGCGCCTCATACCGACCGTCCCTCTACGCCTCAACTACATCCACTGGGTGGAGGACCTCACCGACGGCCAGAAACAGCCACGCAGGGGCATTGACATTGGTATTATCGACGCTACATTTATTTATACTTCTTACAGTGCGCCTCAGGTCTGTGTATTTACAATGTGGGTCAGTCCTTCCAGCAGGCGATCTGAGTCATTCCCTGTGTTCTCGATGCTATCTGCCAAATCCCAGTCCACATGTCAGTCAGAGAAATTAAACACTGTGTGATCTCTTTGTGTGTGTGTGGTCTTTAGGACTCCAGGTCACTGATTGTTGACCCTGAAGCTTTTTAAAAGCAAACTGAGGCTGTCTTCCCTCTGAAGGATCACCTCTGGTCGTCTCTTTAGTAACGGATGCGTCTCTGTCTCAGCCTGGACTGAATAATGCAGCTTATTAAGATATGACTGATTTAATTATCACCGCTGGAACTGACATTTATTGCCCACTAAGGCTAAGATATTTAGGAGGACATTAGCTCGTATACGTTTTCTACTTTAAACATTACTGCATGTTTTTCTTATTATTCACAACAGCCACATTATATCCTGACGGTGACAGATTAATCCCTGTCAGGATTTATTGAGATGTGTTTCCTGTTTCCTCAGGCACCGGAGCGTCTTGCATCTATCCTTTACTGGGAGCCACGATGAACGGCTGGTTCTTCCTCGCCACTGAGGTGGACGACATCTGCTTCAACTACGCAAAGAAGAACGTGGAGCAGAACAACATGTCTGACCTGATTAAAGGTGAGCAGTAGTTGGTTTTCACCTTTTTGACTGAGACGAGTCTTTCAGTTTTTAAAAAGCGGTGCCACTCCCTCAGGCCAATAAGCTTTCTTGTGCTCACAAATAACCAAAAGCTTTCTATGTAAATAACTGTAATACAAAAATGTCAACAATGTAAAGGTTTTAAACAGTAGTTTGCTTGAACCACTGTGAAGTTATTGAAGTTTTAGTTGCTTTAAGATCACAGCCTTTTTCCTGCTCAAACTAGCTGTTAGTTGATCAGTTTGCTCAGATTTAAGGTCAGTTTCTCCAAACAGAAGTTGTTAGAAGACCCATCTAGAGCAGGTAAGATGTTCATTGTTCATGACCATTCCACAGAACCCTGCTTCAAAAGGTCCATCGTTTTAAAAACACAGCTTACAAGTTTTTACTTTTTCAGTGGTAAAGGTCCCGCAGAAGACGTTACTGATGGACGCGTTAAAAGAAGAGACAGAAATCGTTTACGACTTCTGCATGTGCAACCCCCCGTTTTTTGCCAACCAGCTGGAAGCGAAGGTAAAGGCCCACATTTTAAAATGTTTTACTCGACTCAGAGCTCTTCAAGTTCTTTGAGTATATTCAGCTCATTTTTAAAGGCTAGAGCTGCTCCGACAATAAACATTATTTGTTTACGTGATGCTAATAGGCCTCTAATAGGATTCCCTCCTAATCTCTGTCTGTCTTGTTGCTCTCCCTCTCTCTCTCCAGGGGGTGAACTCCAGGAACTCACGGCGACCTCCTCCCAGCTCGGTGAACACAGGAGGAGTGACGGAGATCATGGCAGAGGGAGGTGAGCTGGAGTTTGTCAAGAGGATCATTCACGACAGCCTACAGCTCAAGAAACGTCTCCGGTGAGGGAGGAAAAACGCCAAGACATTATTATTTTTGTCCAGTTTCATCTAAATTTAAATTAAAGATCTGAACTTAAAAGTACTCTTTTGGATTTGGATTGGCGTGCTGCAGTTCTGATGCGTTTGGAGGGGTGTAAATGGCTGCTGAGAGCTCCAGTGAAGAGCAGAGTTGAAGAGGTGAAATGGGCAGATGGATGGCTGCACACTGATGGAGTTGTCATCCTCAGTTGCTGGAGTGATTCTGGCACACACCCACCTCGTGCTGCATCCTGGAGCCCACAGGGAGCAGCTGTGTTTGGGTTGATTGGTGGGGGGGGGACTGTCACTTTACCTTCCCCCGCGCTAGCAGGGTTGTCACCGGGGCAGCAGAGTGAGACCTGGGCAGAGTGGAGCCATTAAAACTAATTAGACATGCCACACCTGCGCGGCCTCTTACAGGGAGTTCAGTGTGTGTGTGTGTGTGTGTGTGTGTGTTTTTGTGATGCTTCATTGGAGAGATGAGCGTCCTGAGAGGATCTGATGTTAGCACCTGCCTGTTCTCCGGTGTGTCCCTGTTTTATGAGACAGTCTGAGCGAATCCAGATTTATTTAACTTCAAAGCTCCAGACAAACCAACCGGAGCCGGCTGTCACTCCCCAAAGCATGCTGGGACACCAGAGCTACCAGGTGTCCATGGTAACAGTGCCAGCTGTTAACACCTGGTCCAGTGAGACACCCCACCACCCCGAACTGCTCCTTCACCCTCCTTCCACCAAAGGCTAATTACTGTCACACAGGAGCTCAAAGCTGCAGTTAGAACTGATCCAAATTCATCACGTTTTTTTGATATGAAAATGATTGTTTCTTGCATCCAGAGTTTAATTACATGCCTGCAGTTTAGAAATGTGAAGAGGGAAGACCGAAAGCCTCCGCAGCTGCTCTCTTTGATTCTTTAAAGAGCTGCTGGTGGATCAGATTCTGGGTGTTCCTCCCCCCCCTGCTGTGAGCAGAAGTGGCAAACATCTGTGAATATTAGAGGTGATCAATCTTTTATTATGTCAGCTCAAGCTCGACATGTCGCTCCACCTGCACCCACCTCCACCTTCTGGTCATCCTCATACCTCGCTAACCACATGTCGGGGTCCTTTTTTACAATCTGACTCAAGTTAGTTTCTACAAGTCAACTAACCACGTTCAGCTGTAGCCTAAGTTGCCATTTTCCAGAATAGATAATATATATTATTGCTTCTTTTTTTACAACAAAATACAACGCTCCTATTAAAGGATGTAAACAACATGATTCATTGTTGTGAAGAAGAGCTGAAGTGGGAATGTCTGAAACGGTTGGAGGTAGTGCTGGGCGGTATTACCCAAATTTTATATCATGGTATTTTCAACAAAGTACTTTTATCTCATTTTAGTGTTTTCAGATGAGGAGCTCTGATAAATTTATTTTTAAAATGATGTCATGGAGATTCTTGCTCAGACTTTTTTGTTTTTTTGTTTTGTTTTTTTTAACAAAACCGACAGATTTCTTCCCTAAACTATTGTTTAATTTAAATGAATTATATTTACAGGATTTTAGCTCATGTAGTCATTTAATACAATCTATTATTCATATTTACTGAATTACATTTATCACAGGTCGGGTGGAGCCTGCGGGTGGAGATGAGGTCCAGCTGCCTCTGCTTTGTAAACAAAGGTCAAGTGATCTCTCACGGTTTTGATGTGTGCGTGAACACACAGTGTTACGGTGGAAATACTGCGAGGTCAGAAATATATTATATCTAATCCTTGGTGGAAAATAGTCCGGGAAACACTGACAGTATTCCTGGGAGCGACCTGCCCTGAAGGCTCGGTTATAGTCACGCTTTGGGTGCTCGCGCAGGGCGCTCAGCGTCGCCAGAGGTGCTACGTTGTTATAGTTTTCTCCAAAAGGACGTGCGGCAGTACACTTTATAACTTATGAAATGTTGTAAATAGGAGAGCAAAAGCTTGACAAACAAGCTGAATGGTGCCGCGTGGGCAGCCTTTGTGGAGTGACTCGAGGCTGCGACGCACCAGCTGTCAGTCAGACAGTAAGACCCGCCCCGCTCTGATCTGACTGGGTAAAACTTTAACTGTGGTTCTCTTTAATGGATAAAAGAACCGTCAGTCTAGGAGTTTTTTTTTTCTCCTTTCATTTTTACAAATGACGGTCAGCCATTGCAGAGGAGAACTTTACAACCAGGAGGCGGGATCTGGTTGTCTCGGACACACTAAACAATGGATATGTCGACCCCTGACCTCTGATCAAGCACACCCCCCCCCCCCCCTCGTGATTTCTAGAGCCCCCCAGGTTGTGAACCACTGCTAGAAGGGAAATTGTCCCCCAGGAAACAGTTCACTTGTAGGCGCGACGTAACGTTCCAAACATGTTCAAGCTATTTAAACCGGTATGTTTGGTATTCAACATATTCATATAACAAAAATAAAAAACGGTTTTCGGTATGAAGCCGTATACCTCCCAGCTCTATGATGCAAAGTCAAATTTATTTTTGATATATGCAGCATTTTCATAACAACTAAAGATAAAGTTACTTGTTTGAGGTGTAAAATTGAAGTTTGTGCCTGGAAATTAAACTATTCAGTATTTTGTTTATTTTTAGGGGAATTATGCAGATATTTAGTGTAGCTCATGAAATTATACCTGAGTACAAAGTTAAATCTTAAAATCAAACGTCTCTACTTTTATTTTTCATTATATACGATTTCCAAGAAACTTTATTTTTTGTAAATAACACAGTTATTTTTAAATGAACTTCTTACTACAACTAATGTTAATACTAATACTACAGTTACATCTACTGACCCCACCACCACTGTTTTTGCCTTTGTTGCTAGAGTTTAATTTCACAGTTGTTGCTCTCAGACAGTTTAACACTCAAAGGGTTTTTTGCTGAAATAATCCAGATGAAATAATCTCATCTACATGGTTGTGTATGTCTCTGCTGTGTCTTTAGTTCAGTATTAACAAAGCTTTGTCAGATGTTAAAGTTTGAACTGTGAAACACTGAAAAGCTGCAGGTCGTCTCTTCTTTAGCCCGGAGGACGCAGCCCGACCCACCTTCTTCATCTCTCCTCCCATCCTCCCCAGCTGGACTCTACCACCGCTCATTGATTAAACTCATGTCTTTATTGCACAGCAGAGATTATCGATCAAGCCTCCACCTCGGGTTTAACTTCAAAAACAGCTTTTTCTGCGCTGCAGGACTGAGGATGTTTTCCTGGTTTCTCTCAGCCTTTGTGTTGCTCCCTAAAGCCCACCTCTGGTTGTTTGATCTCTGCTTTGTAGTTTGGCTCTGGCCTGTCTCACACACTCCGATGCACGTAAACAGCCGGTTGATGTGAGTTTTTTCTTTTTTTTTTTCCTGCAGGTGGTACAGCTGCATGTTGGGGAAAAAATGTAGCCTGACACCTTTGAAAGAGGAGCTGAGAAAGCAAAGGGTGAGTTTCCACCCAGAACGAGGAAAAAGAGAAAAAACACAAACTCTGTGATCTCAGTTCATAGAGGAAGAGCTCAGTTAACGCAGCAGCTGGTTAAAACGAGCTAACGATTCACAAATGAGCCAGCTTTTGCTTTATAAGACGGAAGACACCTCGTCTAACCCACTGTCTGCGCCTGCCGCCTCCGCCCTGCTGCACAGGACCGAGGCCGACGCTCATCAGAGTGAGTGCAGCTTTGGCGAACATCCAGGGGAGGAGACTGACGCCTCATTTTAACCTGAGTGCAAAAAGAAACCTTATTTAGTTAATGTGCTCATACTTGTATCACTCATTACTCCATTTTCTCCTAAGTGTTTTGCTTTGTTGTTTTTAAATTTGGCCAATTAGAGCTTTCTCCTTTCTGGGTCGTGTCTATCTGTGCGAGAGGTGTGGGACACTGTGGACAGGGACATATAGACACAACCAACCCTTCACACTCACACCTAGGGACAGTTTAAAGTTATGCATGTTTGTGGTCTACGTGAAGAAACCGGAGTACCTGGGAAACTCATGCATGCACGGGGAGAACATACAAACTCCACACAAAAAGGTTGCGTTACTAAGTTACTCCTTTATATTAAGAGAAGATAATCACAAAAAAATTAACAAATTTGTTCAAACAAACCCACCAGACTGAAAGAGAACTAATTAAGTTTTTTATTGATAATATAATGTGTGTCCTTGTTTTTCAGGTGCCTAAAGTGACCCACACTGAGTTCTGCCAGGGCCGGACCATGAGGTGGGCGCTGGCCTGGAGTTTTTATGAAGATGTGATTGTTCCTGTAAGTTTCAGTCCCGGTTTATTTATACTGCAGTGAAAGATTGTATTCAAGTGAGAGATCTGGTTCATTTTCTAAAAGTTTATAGAAAACCTGATCACACCTGGATGTGATGTCATAGTAAACAAGGAAGTAAATCCAAGAAACAACACTAAATCTAAATAGACTTGTTGATTCTCCTATTTATATGATTACAGTCGATAAAATAAATGTGTCTGAAATTCAGGTAATCAACCACAGAATATCTCACAGCAGCAGTTCACAAAATGCTAATCCAATTTATTTCAATCATACTTTAATTTTAATCCCATTATAAATCAATTAAATGGATTTTCAAATTACTTAAATAGCTTATGAAGAGCTATTAGCTGAAATTAGCCATCCAGTAGATGATCAGCTGAAGCATCTCTGTAATAACATGTTTGTGTAGACGCAACACTGGTTCATTAATAGCAGACATGTTTAAAGCCTAACAAGCTGATTTCTGGCTACAGATTTGTGTCTCTGGAGTTTAACAAAATTCAACCTCAACAATTCCAGCTTGGATTCAGAACTAAACATTTATAACCAGTCTGATGATATTTTCTAGGCTGCTTTTTAATAATGCAGCACGTCTGTCCTGTCGGCTCCTCTCCTCCTCACCAAGCCCTGCTCTGTTAATGTGCGCTGTACTCCTCTCCTCCGGGGAGATGCTTAAGGAGTTACCACCAGGCTGTAGCCGGGCAACAGTTGCCAGGGCAGTGGTTTGTCTGGACAGGACCAAAGTCTAAGATAAACAAATAAGTGTAACGCAGAGCGAGGATGATAAAAAAATGAAGCAGTGGGTGGAGGAGACGACGGCTGTTTGCTGGAGTCGTCTCTGCTTTGGCTTTTAAAGCAGCAGAGCAGAATGATTGGCCTACATTTCCTTCTCTCGCTCCTCCTCTTCCTCCTCCTCCACAGTCACGCAGATCCACCATGATTCACGCTCAGAAATGATCGTCGTCATTAGCAGCCCGACCCCCCAGCATGTGTGTTTACCGTGTTGAGTAAACGCTTACATGATGGAAGTTTTTGCACATCTGATTCTTTGCATGGTTCACTTCCTAATTCTGCCTGTTTCAGTTAAATGTGTGTGTGTGTGTGTGTGTGTGTGTGCGTGCGCCCAACAACACATTCATTTATGTCACATACAGACGATAACACGTGACAGATGTGACCTACTTACCTATCTTTTTACCACTACAGTTACTATTACCCTTTATACTGGCAAACCAGTGTAAACATCTGGAATAATGAGGGTTTCCTGAAGCTCGTGTAGGAGGAGGATTTGAAAGCTGATTGCTTAATAAATCAACTTTGACTTTGTTTTTATGTTAAATTTAGATTTTTAGATGTTAAAATGACAACATTCTAAAATGCAGAACTTGGAACATAATTTTCAGACTGAAACTATACAAACACCTTTATTTTAGAGAATATTTAAAAACCAATTATTGTTGTCAAACCTTGGAAATGATGTCATATTTTATCTCATGCTGCACCAAATCAGTATCTGTAAAACTGATTGAATTCTAATCATTTATGGCAGGAGTGTCAAACTGAAATTCACTAAGGGCCACATGAACATTATGATGTAATTATTAATTACAGTTGTAATTAACTTAGACTAACAAAATGTCACATTGCTAAAGCTGAGCTCTGGTAACAAACAATAACTGAGCTCTACCTGGTATTTCCTGCAACGAAGCAGCATTTTAACGCCTCCTCTTATTAACACTGAGAAGAACTACCTGTACGAGTGACTAAATGTGAAATAAATAATACAGAAATACTATTAAAGTAAAAGTTAGAGAGTTTTACTCACTGTTGAGTTGTGGTGAGTAGCTGCCATCTTGAATTTGGAACTTTCCCACTTTCTAACAGGGAATTCCCACTGTTGGGACGTTCCATTTTAAAGTTACGACTTATAAGTGGGACATTCCCACCTCCAAATACAACTGGGCTGCATCAAAAGTAGCCGGCAAAAATGCAGCAAAATGGAGAAATGACGAATTTGGCCAGGATGGGATGCGTCATTCCACTGTAAAATAATCAACATGCATTATGGGAGATGTAGTTTAGATGAAGAAGATGTACCGAATGTCTGAATAAAGAAGTTAGTTGAACACAGACAGAAGAGGTGGAAGCACGTGTAGACGGAACAGACGGCTCGGTTTCATCACAGCCCTGAGGCACACTGTTGCTCATTCAGGCCTCTGGCTCCAGGTTGGATCAGGGAAGTCCATGCTGAGGTTTGGGATTTAAAAAAAAGAGATGTTGGGTGGGGGGTTAGGAAGAATCAGAATTAGATTTACAATGTTTGCCTGGAGGTGAAATCTCCTGCTTTATATGTCTGTGACCATATATGGTATGCAGGAAGAGTAGCTCCTTCTGGACTTGTAGGTTTTACAAATAGCTATTTGTTTTTATATAAATTGGGTCAAGTTTCCACAGCAACATTGTCCTGTTTTTGTGTGAGTGCATGCATTGAGGTGAGAGTGGGATGAATAATGGAGTGAAAGAGGATGAGATTCAGTGCAGATGTTTGTGTGGAGAACTGCTCTTTTTTTTTTTTTTGAAGTCTGCATGTTTTTATGTATTTGCTCTGGTTAAAAAAATTGTGTCAAGTATGAGGGCTACATATTCGGCTTCATGGGGTTTATTGATTTATAATTTTTTTTTTATGTGCACATCGAGCTGCAGGGCTCAGACTGTGGAGGGAGAGACGACTGAGACAAACTATAAATTAAAGAAGCAGCATCTGTTGTCAGTCCATTATCAAAAGTGTCCATCTCCTCACTCCACATCCACAAAGATTACTAACAAAACCACAAACAGAGAAAACGTCTAATATTTGAGTTGTATCCTTAAAAGAACAACCTAAAACGGTAATCAGAGTCGGTGTTTATAGGTCAGTCGGCCATGCTGTCGGCTCCTCCACTGCTGCAGACCCCCGCTCCCCCTCCCCACCCTGATACAGCCTGACTGCAGTGACTCACAGGTGCTGCAGAGCATCCTCGCTCAGATCCAGCTGGATAATGACCTCCACCATCATTACAGCATAACAGAGGGGATGAGACAAAAGAAGCCGTCTGATTGGCTGCAGGTTCAGGTGGCACTTGTGTTGTTGGAGCGCTCTCTTCTGGTTGGCAACACGAATCCATCTCTTTTTTTTTTTTACTGGCACTGCATACATGTAATTACTGGGAATCCTTTACTAATACACAAATAAAAGTATTTATTTTGTTGATTTGATTTTTGTTCATCAGAATAAATACTTTGTAGTTGAGGAGCAAAAGAGCAAATAAATAAAATAGTAAATATTCAAATCTATATTTAGGTTTTTAGTTTCTGATAAAACACTGAATAAACTGCTGACTAAAATGCTTCAGTGTTGGGTTCTCTCTTTGAACATTTTTGTTTTCAAAATGTCCAAATTGGCTAAAAAGGTGCGACCCATCTTAAGCTGAACGCACGCTGCTCTCTGCTGGCAGCTCTGGGTTTAAGGACACATTAACACATGAAGAACATCGTGTGGATTTAATTTCTTTTTTTTAACACTTAAACTGGATGAGATACAGAAAAATAAAGTGCTCGTGATTATCACAGACAGGTGTACGTTCGTACACATCAACAGGTGCTGCCAGTTCAAGAAAATTTCAGTTTAATGAGGAGTGAAGCTTCATAATTGAAAATGATCAAATTTTAGTTTATTTGTCACCCCGTTAAGACTGTGTTTAAACTTTACACAAAATAAAAGTTCGCCTCTCCTAAATATCCAGTGCAGATTGATTAATCGTCTCCATCTCTATTTTGTTTCAGTCTCCTCCCAGTAAGAAGCGTAAACTGGAGAAGGCTCAGAAACCTCTGTCCTTCACGCTGCCGGAGGCCGGACTGAAGGAGCTCCAGGCCAAGGCCTCGGCTGCAGGCAGCGGCGGCGGCGGCGGCTCTGTGGACGTCGTCACCGCTCTGCTGGAGAAAACACTCACTGAGCTGAGGGTGAGCTCTACAGCCCCATCACTGCAGCTTAAAGTTTGTTAAATATCTCATCAGTTGTAGGTGGTTCCTGAGATATTTTGCTAACAAACACACAGATACAGGCACAGTTGTAATAAAAGTGAACAATAAGCAGAGCGCTAGCATTTTTGTGCATCTGTGGCATTTGTTTTCTGAAATTAGATGCAGGTGACCGACGTTAACGGAACGGTTCATGTCGGACCCCCCTGCAGTGTTTGGTCTGATGGTCCTGTGTGGTCCTCCTCAGGTGCTGCACAAACGTGTCCCTTGCAGAAAACAGGAGCAGAGTCTCTTTCTGACCGCCGTGGAAAACACGTGGATCCACGGACGACAGAAGAGGCGGGAGCAGAAACGTCAGCTGCGAGAGCTTCCCAGAGCGCCTCACTGTGCCGGAACCAGTTCTCAAACCAGCGTGACCACATCTGCTCCAGGATCTCAAAGTTCCTCGCAGAAGGAGCCCCTCTCCACGGAGAAAAACAACAGCCAGGACAACGACGTCAAGACAAACCTGTCTTCAAATGAGACAAGTAGAGAAGAAACGAGCACAGCTGGAGAACTAGAAGAGGTGTCAGAAAATGCAGCAGGTGAGGATGCGGACATGGAGTCCTCCACCTGCACAGAAACAGGACAGGAACCAGATGCTGCAGGTGAAGCACCCCCTGCAGGGTCCCAGATCCACAGTCCTGTCGAACACTTCCTGTTTAAATGTGTGCTGAATGTGATTCCAGAGGAGAGAGACGTAGTGGTTGAGATGCACTGGGTCGAAGGTCAGAACAAAGACCTGATGAACCAGCTGCGCACCTACCTGAAGAACAGCTTGTTCAAATCTGTGGCCAAAGTTTAATAACCAGTAAGATAACACACTTTTATTTTTGTTTTGTAAAGGAAGTATTCTGTTCTTAGCCAATGAAGTGTTCATTTTACCAGAAATTTCTACTTTTAAAGTTTTTACTATTAGACTTATTTTCTTGTTAGTTTACATTTAAAGGGATTCCACATGTAAAATAATACTTTTTTTGCAAACAATTGCAATAAATGTAGATTTTCAAATAACGCGTTCATGTTACTGAAATTTTTTAATCATGCAGTACCTGAAAATGACCACAAGAGGGGGTGAGTGTTTGCTATCATGATGTGTTTTATGAAGGTTTCTTCATGGTTCATTTGTTATAATTTGAAATCAAAGTCAGACCCAGTCTTCCATTTTAAATTCAGACCCAGAACATGTAACTCCAGAATAGTTGATCAGTTTTTCCTGCACTATGAGGGCCTTTAGCAAGTGTGCTCAGTTATCATTCTGCTGTAGCCGACAAACTTCCTCAGTAAAGTCAAGTGAATACCAGGAAAACTGACTTAAACACCCAGAGCTATTTGCATGTACACGTTCAGCTACTGTAGTAATAAACAAAAACACACTTCCTGCTAGTACAGCATGTCCTGCGGTCATGGCTGGACTTTGACTCCACTGGTGGTGTGTGTGTGTGTACTTGGGTTTTTGTTACATTTATTAGGACCTTTTCTGGTGTTATCACCTATCCTGTCAGGACTGGTAGTCCTTATGGTGACCTGGTCCTAATATGGTGGAACTTCTTATTTTTAGTAAGGTTTAAGCTGTGAGTTGTTAGGGTTATAGGTTTATCATACGGTTTAGAGTTGGGCTACTGAATTGAATGGAAGTCAATACAATGTCCTAATAAGGACAGACGTACAAATGTCATGTGATACCTGGGAAAAGTGAAACTATTTTTTTCATTTCTCTATTAAAGCTGTGGTTTAAACTAATGCAGCATCTCTGATGCCTTTTTGTTTGTTTGGGGAATTTGAGTTCCGACTAGTTCATTCAAAAAAAATCCAAGCTGTTTAGTATTGTATGGATATTATTCAGGATAACCCTTTCATGTTTTATTTCATAGTTTGCAATGAGAACCTTTAAGATTTTTACAGTTACTTTTTTACTTTAGTTTTATTATTACCTTTGCAATTGTCTGAGCTGCTCTCTTAACCTAAACTGCAATGGCAATAAGCAGTATTTTTTTTTGTATTTGAACGCTGTAATTACATTTTAGCTGCATTCTCCTGCACATGTTGGCCTCTGGCTCCCTCTAGCGGCAGCAACCGAAGCCGCAGCTCAATGAAGCTCATTGTTCTTTCCGTTCAATATATTTATTGTGTACAGGAAAATAATGTTAACCTTTAATTGTTTGCTGTCGCCTCTTGTTTAAACACGTGCCAGTTGTGCAAAAGTTCAAACCGGAAATAGTCGAGTAAAAATAAGTTAGCTGAGCTGTTCGGAGTTGTTGAGTAGGTGGGGGAACAGCTGTATGACACCCTGAGTGCTAGCTAATATTTTAATTACGTCACTAACAGATTGACAGCAGTCAGTCGGAGGAAGCACAAGTTTGACAACTGTTCCGGACGTGAATCAGCCCACACACCTCAGTTATGATCCGAGGTGTGGGCTGTTCCGTGTTTTGGCTTCCTCTCTCCCCCTGCTGCCTCACCCCCTCCCTCTCTATGAGGGCGGATCCAAACGCTGCATGATTCACAAACCCGTATTTGTTCGTACTACTTAAGCGCCATCTTGTTTGTAACTCCTCTCTACGTAAGTGGGAGAGTTTTTAGACCGAGGGAGGGTGTGAGGGCGACGGGGGGGTCCGGTAACAGTTTGTTCCATCTTTAGACTGGGAACTTCTCCCTGTTACTGTAGGACACATACAGGCGCTCATCGCCGCGCTGCTTTTCTCTTAAAAAGTACAACCAGTCCTCGTCACTGGACAGACATGAGCATCGAAACGCTCCTGGAAGCTGCCAAGTTTTTGGAATTGCAAAGCCAGCATCAACAAAGAGCACGTGGTAAGTTTAGGTTTTATTTTTCGTACATTTTATACCCTCACTGGCGCTACTCACGAACAGACTGTGCGTCAGATTTTAGGTAAAAATACGAGTTGCCAGAAAGGACAGGTAGGAACTTAGTTTTAGTTTTATATTCGTTTTTGTGAGCGGTTAAATTTCGAACTCGTTTTGGTTTCCCGGAACAGTTGTCTTAGTTTGTCAAATATGAAACGAGAATTAATTCTGCTGCAGTGTCACCGCATAACGAACCACGCTGCACGGTAAACATACCGTACAGCATTACTGTAACCGTCTCGTGTCTGTCTCTACCTCTCACCCCCTTAATGGATACACCTAGTAAGGCTGTAATATTAATCCGAGGACCGAAACATGGAGGGATAAAGGGCGGTGGCGCTGGGAATGCCAAGCTCGCTTTTATATAATGACCCGACGGGGATCAAGTGACTGCTTAACACACATCTGCGCACCTGCGGTTAAATATATCATTTGTAGTTCTTCTGTCCCGCTGTGAATACATGTTTCTGACCACTTCTTTCTCGCCTAAAAACGATTAAAAAGGAAACAAACTCATTCTCCTTTCAGGCGCTCTTGGGGGGCTTTGAATGTCTGTCGATGACGCGCTATCAACAAAACACGCCCCATTGTTTTAACGTTAGTCTGACTCCGCCCCTTTCACCACGTGCGCGCTTGGGCTACCCCACCCAGAGATCGTTTATATGAAGATGAGTCACTACATTGCTGTATCGGGGGAAAAAAAACAGCAGCCTAAAACTAAATAATCATTAATAGAGCCTCTTTAAAACAGGTTGACAAGAGTGTCATTCACAAAGAATAAATTGTAAAAAAAGTCGAGTAAACGGGTAAAAGAAGATATTTAAAAATGCTACAATTATTACATGTCATTAAAAGCAGAGGATAGAATATGAAGTGCGATTATTATTTCTTATGTCCACATACAGATTTCCAACAGTACATTGAAGACAAAAAAGTGGACAAAACCTGATTTTTATTTAATGATTTTTTTTTGTCCATATGCACCATTATCGGTTTTTTATGTCATTTATGTATTTAAGCAGTCTAAGAGCAGAGGATAGTAGAGCTGTGGCCTCACAGCAAGGTCACAGGTTCACTTCTGGGCCTTTCTATGTGATGTTTACAAGTTCTACTTGTGGGTTTCCTCCTACAGACCAAAAATTAACCCTAGGTGTGAGTGACAGTGTGAATGATTGATCCCCCATGACCTGGAAAGCTAAAAACAGGTGAAAAATAAATGGAATAAATGCTGGGATGTGTAAATCTGTATAGCATCTGCATAACATTAAATACAGCATTTAAAACTGGACCCAGGATAAATCCTTGTGGAGCTTCATAGTTGACAGGGGCTGTTGAAAAAAATACATTTTCCTTTCTAACAGAAACCAAAAAATTAGAAATATGAATCCAAGAAATTTGTTTAATAACTGAGCTGTAAAAGAAACGTTGTAGCACATTCACCATTTTCTAAGAACTCACAAAAGTAATTTGAAATATGTAGTTTTGGGATTGTTCTATTTGAAAGGTGCACACAGCACTATTTAGTTTTTGTGAAACAAAGGAAGTGAAACTGAATTTAGGACACCAGTGTAGGCGTCACTCAGACCACAGTTCTGTCCAAGTTGTCTGCTAAATGATGTCCCTGTGCTTACAGACGAATGTGACTTCTTAGACATAAAGTGAACACACTAAGCTGCTTTACTTGTTTATTGCCATTTTATATTTTGAATCTCATCATAAAATAGATACCACATAAGGTTTTAGTGTCTTTTTCTTTTTCATAAGCTCTTGAGTTCTCAGGAACGTGTCAGAGTGAGCGCTCCTGTCTGCTCCCCCTCTCTGCTGCAGTGGAGCAGGTCATCATGTGGATTAAAGTAGGCCAGTGTCTCTGCAGTTATACAATCCCTCTGGTTTTAAGTGATTTTTAACATAAACTGTCCTCATCCCAACATAAAACAATTTTTTTCGTTAGAGAGCCTATCAGAGCTTCATCTTTGCATTTCTTGTGAAAGAGTTGTCTGTGTGAACTGTTCAAATATAATGTGCAATATTTCATGTTTGTTTTATTCATTCAGCGTGGCTTTTTTGTCTCTTATTTGAAGGAACAGTTCACATAAACTATGCTCTGCTAAACAGAACAGCTTGTTTACTTTTATTATTTTACCTGTAATAGTTTAATTAAATGATTTGTGTGCGATTGGAGATGTAGGTTTTCAATGTTTCTGAACTTTGAACTGTTTATCGGTTGGAAAAATACAATTGGTGTAGATTTTACTCAGCAGGAAACTGGGGGATAATGTCTCTTACAGACTACTGAGTCTAGTTAATTACTGCTTGATACTCGTACATTAAGACAAACACCTTTTGTCAGTGTTCAGTAAATATCCACACTCTTTCTGAAATCATCTCTAAGTTATAGGTGAGATTTTGTGATGCTGCCTCAAGCAAAAACACACACAACTTCAAATTATACACATTTAACAGTGTTCTGATTTACTGTACTTGCTTTGGGTAGAAATGCATCTTGGAATGTATTTGTCTTACTCCCAAATGTTTTTATTTTATGTAAGCATAAACTGTGTTTTGTTTACTTTCTTCCACAGAGGATGAACTGAAGGAAAAGCTTCGTCTGCAGCAGAAGACGGAGTATATTTACTCTGATGTGAACTATAACCAAGTCAACAATGTTTCCAAAGCAGAAGACCTTCGTGCTGAGTCCCACCCGGCACCCGTCCAGTCCTCCCTCCCTCCCCTTTCTGTTCCCGTCGCTGTCATCCCCATCCCCATCCCCGTCGTCACCCCCAACCCCACCGCTTCACCCCCCCTTCAGCCCGCAACCACGCTTTCACCTCCAGCCGCTCCGTCGCTGGCCTCCCCTCAGCGAGACCTTCACTCCCCTCAGGAGCAGAGCGCCGCAGCCGCGCTGTGCGCCCCGCCACTCATAACCGACCACCCGGCCACTAAAGCAACCGCCAACCACAGACCGAACCCCCACCATCCCTCGCAGCTCACCGACCCAACCAGCAACACGAAACCGCTGCAGCAGACGCCCCATCAGCTGGTTCACTGCTATCCTGGTTCGGTCGTCTCAGTCCCTCAGCACCACGCCTTACTGCCCCATCCGGGCCCCGTGCTTCAGCCCGCTCCCCTTCAGAACGGCCCCGTCAACCGGGGAAGTCCTACTGACGACAGCCGCCAGCTGGACAACAAGAAGAGACCCGGAGGGTGAGTCTGGACCAGTTACCTTAACATACCTGAAACACGGCTGCATGAAACTGTTACTGTTTTCTGTTGGTTAGTTTGTGATAAAGTGTCCAATAGGATGAGATTTAACTGTAATTAAGTTGTATTTATACATGATTATTGATATTACACTGCTAAAAACTTTAATACTTTTAGATCAAGTAAACATTATTTGGTCCCAGCATTAAAACTCTTCTTTAAATGGGACAAATATCAAAGTGTTGTTAGTAATAGAGAAGATTCTTTGATTTTGATTCTGCTCTCGTCGGCTCCTCGTAAACTAAATTTGTTTCTGTGCTCCTGCAGGGCGGGCACGAGAGAAGTGCACAACAAGCTGGAGAAGAACAGGTGAGTTGAACTCGTTGTTACCTCCATGTGAAGGTCTGTGTAATCAGCAATAAAACGATGCAATCTCCACTCAACTTACTCCTGCTCACTGTCTCTGCCAGACGGGCTCACCTGAAGGAGTGCTTCGAGACGCTGAAGAAGAACATCCCAAACATCGACGAGAAGAAAACCTCCAACCTGAGCGTGCTGAGAAGTGCGCTGAGATACATTCAGGTGAGGGACAACGCTCAACACTGTAACCATGTGCTGGTTTTAGTTTTTATTTACGGACAGATGTGTGTTTTTAAGGTTTGTTCCAAGTTTCAGCTCCGGCATGTAGTTAAAAATACGTCGTAAATATTTATTTCAAACAGCCTGTGTACAATGTTCATCACGTGTTTGTGTACTCTGCCAGGACTTGCGTAGTTGTGCTTTGGATTGCTACAAAACAGTGTAATGTCCTCAAGAGTTGGCTTCTCAAGTGCAGCGTCAGAACCAGAGGGAGGGGCAGAACAAAAGCTTCCAACGTGACGCGGGTCGTCATTCCTGTCAGAGCTGCAAGACCAGAATGAGAACCATTTTTAGCTCCAGTCTGATTTGTACACAAAGCATCCTGTTGCTCCGTCTGCCTGCTTCAGTCCAGTTTGAGTTTTCTCCTCATCTGTTTTTCAGTGTTTGCTTTAATTTGTGCTGCAGTTAAACAGTCGGCACATGACTCATCGTGTGTTAGAGTAAGGCTGTTGCTGTAAACCGCCGGTGCAAAGGTCCACCTCTGGCCCAGTTTTTCAAACATTAAAAATCGAAGAGGACGTTGTGCTGCTGACGTGACGCTCGGAGAAGCTGCGGTCTGGTTCATCCTCTCTGCTTGTGGACTCTGAGGGAAACGGCAGTGTTTTGTTCGCCTTTTCTTTCTTAAGACTCTGTTTAGCTGCGGACTGTAAACAGTCCAAGTATTATGGGTCACACAAGTCTTGCTGCCTTTTATTTTGTGTTGTTTTGTTAGTTTTTTCCACTGACTCTGGTTGAAGGGAGCGGTAGGATCTGATAGAAACACACACTCTGTCATATTTCCACACAGCTGATACAGACGTCTGCCCCCCGCCCCCCAGTCCTTATCGGCTGCCAAAGGGAGGATGAGGACAGGGGCGGAGCGGTGCCCACACAAAAACATGCAGCTCAGAACAGGGACACAAGCTAAGAGGCTTTAGACTCTGCAACATTTCTGCTAAATGTTCATTTGCAGCGGCTGAACTGAGTTATAAACTTGATGAACGGCTTCAACTTCCTCATTACATCTTATCTCAGAATGACTCAGAACTGTGAGGAAAGATGGAACATGCTGTCAGGTCACTGCGTCATTACGGTCGTGTTTTGTTTTTGATGAAACTACACAGAAGTCTATTTTTATTTTCATATCTGATGCAGTTTGCTCCCGACTGTTTTCCCGTCAGCCTGCAGCAGAAAGCAGAGACTGTAAAGTAAGCCGATGCATTAGCGCGCTCCCTCCCCCTCCAAGCCTTTTTTTTTTCTTTTTTTTTTTTTTAAGGCCACATGAGCAGCGAGCACATGGCTAGCCTGAACCGCGAGACGTCACTCCCCCGTGCTGGGCCCCCGCCCAGCTCTGCAACAGGCTGGACTCGCTGCGCCGCCAGCAGCAGGGAGGGAGCGTGTAGCGATAAACACGCGGCTCAGCTTACTCCACTCCCTGACCCAACTCGTTCCTCCACCGCTCCATTCAAAATGCCAACCTGAAATGTGTTAAAACACAAGAAAGCACATGGAATCGTTGCTATTTTTAGAAAAGCTTGAATTTTTGGACATGTTGTACTCATTCAGCTTCAGTTGCTGGTATATTTCTAACATCATTTTCATCAGCTCCTTTGAGTATAATATACTAAGTCGTTCAGTATTCTGGACCTTTGACCACTTGGTTCTGAACTAAGATGAGGTAATTAGGTCAGCTATGGCTTAGAAAACCTGGCATATAAGTAATGAATTACAAAGTAGTTTGTTCCAACAAACAAGCCTCTAATTGTTTAAGTCAGGGACCACGTGAAATTCTCAGCTCCAGCCAGAAGGCAAACCAAGACAAGGGTTTCTGGTTACCAAAGAGTCACAAGACCTGCATGGAGAGGCCCGGTCAGTCAGCAGCATGTCTGCAACGTGGCCTCTGGGGCTCCTGGCCCTTTAAGAAAACCCTGCAGAAGTGAGTCAGTGAGTACAGCTTGTATCGCTCCTCTTCAATCCTCCTCCCCTCCCTCTCCCTGTCTTTGTGGGGCCATGTGCTCGGCGCTCGCATTGCTTGTGACAGCGGTGTTTACCTCGCCTGCACGCACACAAACACCGAGTTCAGTCTATCTCTGCACTAATCTAGATTTTCACAACAAACTGAGCTCAGGTGAGGCCTTTTCTTTGCGTGGTCATGTGCAAAGAATCAGAAGGTTGTTACCAACCTGCTGACATGATTAATATAGTGATGAAGTTATGTGAGATCCACCTGCTGCAGACTAAGATGGCAGGTGTACGTGGTTAATCTCAGTAGCTGC
This sequence comes from Cynodonichthys magdalenae, assembly GCA_031762555.1. Taxonomy (NCBI): domain Eukaryota; kingdom Metazoa; phylum Chordata; class Actinopteri; order Cyprinodontiformes; family Rivulidae; genus Cynodonichthys; species Cynodonichthys magdalenae. Next base: position 12,782,456 of record JARVJO010000330.1, read on the forward strand.
TGGCGCTGTCCACCATCAGCAACAGTGTTTCTCCTCTCTCTCAGTCACAGTACGTACCGTCGTGGCGTGCTGTGACTCACGAAGTCTGCACGAGTGTGAAAGCACAGCAGCCAGACCTTCCTGAGTCGTGTCACATTTTTGTCTTTAGAAGCAATGTTTTACGGCATCGTCGGCACATGAAAGGGTTCAGGGTAACCAAGAAAACCTTTTTCAGCTGTTTCCTTGACAACCAAAGATGGGGACATTTCGGAGCAATGTGTTGGGACTGGTGGTGCTGCAGATGGATGTGAAAGGAAGTGCTGCTGATGTTCACAAGTTACATTTGAAAACAGATGTGTGGGTGTGTAATAAGTATCCTGTGGAAAGATTAAGAGCTGTTAATATCTTACTTGTTGCAGATAGCTTTTTCAATGTTTCCATTTTGAAGATCTAGTTTAATTCTGATGCACTAACAGCTAGTCTGCTAGCATCATTTAGCCGTAGCATTTCCAGCAGAATAGTTGTGTAATGTTACGCTAACTGATATGTAAAGATTCATAAAAAAACAAACAAAAAAAGTCTGCATGAACCAAAATATTTGAGATTGGAGTTATTCCCTCATGGGATCAATAAAGTATTAAAGTAAAGTAATTATTGTAAGATGACAGCTGTTGAAAGAGCTATCCATGACAGGTAAGATATTAACTGTTCACAACCTACCTGCTAAACCTCCCTCAGATCCACATCCTGTTTCTATGAGATAAGAATTTAAATGTTAAAATATGTTCAGAAATTATGTGAAACTTTATCTTTGATGACTTTCAGAAAAAATTACTCTGATCTGGTGTTTATAAACACAATAAAACAAGAACCAATAAATCCTGACAAATAATTAACCTAAACCGTCCCAGCTGTGTGTCTTAGTTGCATCAATTAAAAATAATTGAATACATATGACAGACGTAAAATACACAGCATAGATCGACATGTGTTTCTGTGACTCAATCACCTGCAGTAGGAATCAGTTCAAGCACTCAGAGCTTGTCCCGTACATTTCTAATCCTGGATCAGGACTAAACAGAGACAGGTGCGGTGTCACGCATGGACCGCCTTTTGTCCTGCTTTTCTATTTCCGTACGTGTGCATTGTGCTGCTCGGGACATGCAAAGCAGAAACCTCACCCTTCAATATATACGTGCAGCCAAAAGCAAAGCAACACACACACACACACACACACACAGACGAACAGCAACAGGAAGTGCAGCTTTTGGTAAAATGATTTTATGATGTGGAGTCATCAGGTTGTCGGACAAACTGACCGAGCAGATTTTGACATGTAGTAAATAATGTGTAGAATCAGTGTTTGGTTTCAAAACAGACTGCAGCTCTGTTTGTGGAGCTCCAGCTCTTTTATCTGGGAAGAGAAGTGTTTTAATAATTATCTCTCAAACTTGTATATATTAAAAAAAATAATAATTATAAAGTTGGCCTTATCTGTATTTTCCTCCTAGCCGTGCTCGGAGAAGTCCAGCTCAGTCAGCTGGTAAAAGTCAAATTGGGTCAGACTCTGAGCCACTTCCAAGAAGGCCCTCCTACTTTCCTTACTTGTCTCCTTCCTCCTCCCTCCTTGTTCTAGACTAGCTGCTCTTTACCCTCCCTCCTTTCCACAAGCTGCTCTCTGGGTTTACTACACTATTTGTTTGATAGGTTTGTAATTAAAGTTTGGAGACCATTTAAAGTTTAACTTGTCAGTTTAAGCAATCCATTCAGAGCAATAATAATAGAGTTAAATGTTTAATAAATCCTTTTTACTATATACACAAATGTAAACTTGGTATATTTACTAGAAATTCTGATTATTTGGAGTTTAATCTGCAAGAAAGGCAGTCAAAGAATGTTTATTCCTACTTAAATGACCTTTTTAACTTCATCTTTAAAGAAATAGATCTGGATTTGCACCAATATTTAAGTCATTCTTTTACAGACTTTCATGATATCCATTTAAATTTGATCTTCTTTTAGACTCTGAAGCGTAAAGAGAAGGAGTACGAGCACGACATGGAGCGGCTGGCCAGAGAGAAGATCACCACGCAGCAGCGACTGGCGGAGCTGAAGAACGAGCTCAGCCAGTGGATGGACGTGGTCGAGATGGACCGAGTCCTCCGACAGACGGTGCAGCCGGAGGAGGACCAGGCTTCAACTTCCACAGCGTCAGGTGGGTGGATTTGGTGGGATTTTAAAGTCCGTCTGAACACGATGGATCCTCTTGACGTCAGTCTTGGCTCTTCGATAACAAATCTTCTGTACTCCAGAGGGTGAAGACGTTATGGAGGAAGACCTGGGTGAAGAGACGACACAGAGAGCCTCACCCTCTGCGCCTCACAGTCTGAAACCTGAGCTCCACAAAACCGCGACACACAGTCCAGCTCCACCTGTAGCAGCTGCTGTCACTACCTCCATCATCACCAAATCCATCTCCATCCAAAACATAGTCCCTCTGCAGCAGCCCACCCCTCAGCCCCAAGCCAGAGCTTCAGCCCCGACATCCACCACTCAGCCACCCATCTCCACCCAGACCCCCAATCTACACCCTACAGTCATCGCCCACGCTTCAGTGTCCCACCCTTCAGTCATTCAGACACTAAACCATGTCATCCACGGAGGGGCTTCTAAACACGTAGCCCACCTGGCTCCTTCCACCACCTCCCCCAGCTCCGTGCAGCTAGCCTCCAGTCACCACCCAATCAGCCACATCACTGTGCACCCAGTGGCTCACCTGAGGCCCCATATACCTGCCCTGTACTCCCAGCCTGTGGCCGTCACCCAGCCCGCCGTGGTGGGCCACATCGCTCACACTTTAAGCCACGCCCACCCCCACATGAACGGCATGTCCTCGAACCAGACGGCCGCCGCCATCGTCAGTAAGCAGGGAGCAGTGATTGCACACCACCCGCAGCTGGTAGGTCAGACGGTGCTGAACCCTGTCACCATGGTGACCATGCCCTCCTTCCCCATCAGCACTCTGAAGCTGGCCTGAGCTCTGCCACCAGGACCGCTGGACACAAACAGGAGGAGCTCCAGGGCAGAGGTCAGACAGTGAGGATCCTTCAGACACGGAGTGAACCGAGTCCTGAAGACCTGAGCCTGACGTCAGGATGAAGCAGACTGTGTGTGCTGATGTGCACTTTCAGAACCTCACTGGTTCTACAGACATCGAGGCGTTCGTTTAACAGAAACGCGCAGGAAGATCCTGCTTTGCCTTTGAGTGCAGACGGCGTCGGATCAGAGAGCTGGACCGCCAAAATCAGCACCGAGAATGTGATTAAGAGCAGCTCCTCTCCAGCAGCAGGACTGGAGCGAAACCACGGACTGAACTACAAACCCCGCGGCAGAGCTGCAGTCAGTGACAGTGCACGCAGCAACAGCGCCACCTCCTGGCTGTTTCTGTGCAACACAACAGGGAGGACAAATATTCAGAGGCGATAAAATTTAAACCACCACAGAGTCTAATAATGTGCAGTTCTGACAATCAGCTGTCCTTCCTGTTACTGGTGTCTGTAACAAACACTGAAGGAGGAGGATGTTAGTTCTCCACACCCGATACTAGATTTTTGGTTTTTTTTTGCCAAATATCATTTATTTCACATCAACATACAACAAAGGGAGGTTTAAATGCTTTCAGACAAATTTAGGTAATTAAGGAACACATTTTTTAAATCAGAACATAAAGTCTATAAATCTTTGTTTTCATTCTCTAATAATGTGTGTTTATATCATGTGATGTTAAATCCTCAGAAGAAAAATGGATTTTTGGTACAAGACGACTTTAACTACAAGTCCTGAGTTAAAGTTGGCGCTGTGAACACTTCTACTGTCTGTAAAAGTAAAACCTGCAGTTTAATCTGAGCACTGGAGCAAAGCACTCCACAGAAACTCTCTCAACAATTAAGAGATGTTATTAAAGTCAAATGTAACATTTATAGATAAATTTGTATTTGAATTTATACTGTTGCTCGTTTCTGTTTAATGATTTTTTTTTTCCTCTCTGGGACCATGAACAAAGTTGTATATAACAGGTTAACAACAGCAGGTCATATTTGAACACTTTAATATTTTCCCACTTTTTTTGTATTTTTACAGTAATTACAACAGAGACTTTTTTTTTATTACAAAAAAATGTATATATTTCTCTCACTCAAATACTGGCCTATTGCATTTTAAAATAGGGTTTCTGCTGAACTAATGTAAAAAAATGTATCAGTGTGGTCAAATGTACTTGAAGCAACAGTATATTAATGTGATTTTCCCTATGGAGAAAGTTCAAGTTGTAAATAAGCTGTAACTGTTGGACTGCATATAGATTTAACCGTTGTGTAAAAAAAATATGGAGAATGTCAAAATTTATTATAAAAAATAAAGTCTTATGTTTTCAAAAGACTTGATTTCATTGTGTGTAATTATTTCACACATAATACAAAGTAATATATCACATGTAAAGTCACTGAGTTTATGCAAATAAATAAAATTAATTTCAAAACTATAATTACCACAGAGCTCAAAACTCCAGCTTTGATGGTTCAGAGTATTAAGAGTTTTAAAGGTATAAAAATGTGAACATTTTCAGGATTTGGTGCAAAAAAAAAATGATTTGGACAGATTTTACAGAACAAACAAAACATGGAGTGAGTTTGTACCACACGAACACAGCTGGACTTCATGGAGCCGAGTCAGAACAGAAACAGTTCATTTACCATTAAAAGAACTGACCTGCAGTAAAGCATGGTGGAGGTTGATTCATGATGTGGAGCTGAAACTGGAGGGTAAAACTGTTCAAAGCATAGATTATTTCTGTAAACCTACAGAAACTAACATTCCAATAATAAACTAAACGAGTTCTTCTAGAAATTAAATTAAATTACCACTTAACGCATCGAGTTGAAGTCAGGGCAGCAATAAATCTTTAAAAGTTTTTACCCGTTTACTTCCTTTGCTCAGTTAGAAATAAGCGCAAGAGTAAAGATATCAAACAAAATGAGAAAAAGAAACTTACATTTCTCCCGTCTGACATTTGTCCACGGATCTGATCCTCAGAAGCCTCAAGTTTAAATGAGTCGAGTTTAAAAAATAAAAAATAAAAGCTGTGGTTGCGATAGAAATTATATTCATATTTTATTACAATATAACAGCTGAATTATTACATTATTTGTACGCTTTCCTTTTCATTTTATAAATTCAATACATAAATATAATCCAAAAAAAAACACACAAACAAGTCAAATTTAGTATAAAACAATTTCAGAAACAGAAAAAATACCCGACAGAAGGAATGTGTGGGTTTTTTGTTTTAAAACAAAATTCACAGAAAAAAGAGGAAAGTCATTTTGATCATTATCCTTAACAAAACAAATAAATTCAAACTTTATCCTTGGTGTTGAAAATACATCAACTCTGACCGAACAGAAGAAAACATGACTTTAAAAGAGCAAAATAAAAAAATAACCTGTTCTTTTTCTAACTTCTCAAACATCTATTACAGTAATCTGCAAACTGAGTTTGACAAACAAAAAAACATGCAAAAATAAATACATCGTCCATCGATGCAGCCCTGCTCCTCTCTGCAAACGTTCAGACCATTTTTAATCCTGGGCTCATGTTGCTACGCCTCTGCTTTAGGGAAATATTATTATTGCAGATTATTTTTAAAAAGGCATCATGACTGCTGATGACTGATGGGTGGGAGAGTTTTCACTGGCCAACATTAAACATCCATGAAGTCAGGCAGCAGAGGTGGCAAACAGCACAGCAAATGTACATCCAAATAAAACCAAGTTAAACAAAAACATCAGTAGAAAGATTATAATCTATACAATCCATATAAATCCAAACTGAGTGGTATTAAATAAAACATATAGGACATGAATAAAAGTCTGAGTGATACAGAAAATAAAAGGAATAAAGTTTAAATCATGATGAGAAAATAAAAACATTAGAGGAGTGTGCTTAAACATGATCCTGTCACCAGTAATTTAACCTTCAGACACCCCTGTGACGATGTGGAAAGAAAAGTTTTGATATGTTCTGAGGAGGGGAGCGAAGCACCGGATTGGTTCAGAGGAGAAAAAATCGAGTCGTCGCGTCTTACCGCCTCTTCGGAGGGTCCGTGTGATGAAGAGCCTGAGAGAAGCTGGGTCGATGTTCAGGCGTGGAGTGGAGAACGTCCTCGTTCCGTCGTTGGAGGTCCTCTGTTAATGGCCGTCGTTCTGGGTGACCATGTGATCCTGGATCCTCTGCAGCATCTCCTGCATCCGCCGCAGCTGTGACGGGAGAGGAGGGTTTTTAGTGACGGGGGTTTGACGCGACACACGTCAGCTGGCTGCACAGCGTTTTTATCTGGGTTAATTATTTCAACACGACCTCACAGATCGATAACGCCACAGAGGTCACGTGTTCTGTGAAGATCAGGTGACCCAGATCAGCCGCAGCGTTTCAGATTAAATGATATTAAAACAAGCTAGCTGTCGTTCTATGTTGACGACTTAGCTTTATTCCTGAACATCTTGAGGTTTTATTACACAAAAAATAAACCCAGCTGATGAAAAATGCATTTATTTCAATAGATTTTGCAGGGTTAGATGGGGGAGGAGAAGGATAAAAACATTAATTTATATCATTTATATTTAATATCATATGTAATTATTCTAGTCAAGCTACCCTGAACTCAAACTCATTATTTATTGAAGGGGAAATGATGCTGAAGTTGTTAGTAATAGTTTTATTTCTACACTTGTGAGGAGAAACTAATCCCACCTGTTGGCTGAAGCTTTGCTTGTTTATCAGAACAAAACTCCTCTAAAACATGAACATAAAGAAGTTCGGTTAAAAAGGAATAAAACGAGCGTCCTTGTCAGACTTCATCATCTTTCTGATCTGAGTCAGTCTCTTTGGACTGAGCCTCTGAGCGCTCGTGCTGCTGATGAGACTCTGGCTCGCGGCCGGCGTGGCGTACCTCCTCATCTTTCTCTCGAATGAGCTTCTCCGTCTCGCTCTCCGTGGCTCCTTGGATTATGGGGAAGTCTGTGCCGCTCTCTCTGGTCAGTTTGCTGCAGAGAAACACCGGTTGATGAGAAATATTTAGTATAGATGCCAAACTCCAACAGGTAACACCAGTAAAACTAGTAAAACAAAATACTGTTTATTAAAATCTTTGTCTTCTTTTCACGATTAGATCAGTGTGTGAACATACTTGCGGTTGCGCTCCTTAACGACCATGCGGGTCATGCTCTGGATGCACTGGGCTCTGTAGTTCTCGTAGTGGGTCTCCCGGGTCACGTCTTTCAGGTCTTGCATGTGAGTGCGCACAAGCATGTTCCTCAGTGTGATGAAGTCGCAGTGCGCCGTGTTCTCCACTGAAACACAGAATAAACTCTGAAACTCCCACTGGGACACAGGGTTGTTGTGGTTTTACTCCCTGTAACTGTAACTACCTTCCACGATGCCCCAGGGGTAGAGACGTCCTCGCACCCGCTTCCCTTTGGCCTCCACCACCGTGTTGCTGCCAATTACAGCAAAAGGAATGCTTTCCTTTAAGACAAAATAGAAATGATCCATAAATTATAAACATTTCTCAACAGCATCAGGACATTCTGTCTCATACTGACAGATCTGAAACTGCAATATGTGTTTCCTAATAATGTTCATCGCTCCTTTAGAAAATCTGGAAGAAAATACATATTTTTGCCAACCCCAACATTGAAATTAACTTTTCCTTCTAATTTTAGTTCTTTCTGTGTGTCTGCAGTGAACACAGCTCTGATCAGGAAAAAGACAGATGTGTGAACAAAGTTAACTCTTTAACACTTTAAAGTCTCATATGTGTCTGTATGTTCAGGTTAAGTTGGTGAATTACTTCAATAATAAATTAAACGAACCAATCAGCTCACTCACCTGACATTCTAAAATAAATAAATACATAAAAATGTAAGGTTTATATTTTTGTTTTGAACACTTCACCTTCAGCTGTTTTGAACTGTTCACCTTCAGCTGCAGATCTTGCTGCTTAAAATCTTCATCTTCATCAGAGTCGCAGTCGGGGAACTGATAGATCTTGATGCCGTACTGCTCGATCTCGTCTCTGATCTGCGGAGACGATCCCCACACAAAACTTTGTGTGAGACAAAGGGCGGCGTTTGTTTGTTGCTGTTTCCTCTGGTTAAATACACGCAGCCACATCTTACCTTAATTTTCTTTTTCTTCACTTCGCTCGGGGTGAGTGTGTCTGCTTTGGCCAAGACGGGGACGATGTTGACCTTCTCATGCAGAGCCTTCATAAACTCAACATCCAGGGGCCGAAGGCTGGAAGAGGTGAAACACACAAATAATCACACCATGCTTTTCTATGCGGTAATTTACTGTGACAGAAGATGAAAATAATTAGATAATTATGAGAGGAACTGTTACGTTTGTAATGTGCTTTTAAAGAAATTTAACAAAAGTCCATAAAAGCTAATTGACACACAGCGATGTAAATGTGAATTTATCCATCAGTAGTGAAGAAATATTTTTATTTTATTCCATGAAGATTTAAAGCTACAGTGAACTGAGTGTGTATCTGCTGTGTGACCAACAGAGAGAGTAGTTTCTTCAAATGAACTGCAGGGTTACTCTGGTTTTCTGATTGAATTCGAACAGATTGGAACAGAGTATGTTCAACAACTGATTAGTGTGAAAGCACTGCATTGGATCTACGGTCTAACTCTATCCATTGTTATAATGTGAAGTAATGACAAAGACTGAATAAACACGTATAATTTTAAATCTTTAAAACTACAACAGAAATGGGTTAAAATGATCAGATTATAGAGGACAGTCTGACTGAAGCAAGCTGCAGTTTTCTCCTACCCGTGACCAAAGGGTGAAATGAAATAGAGGCAGCAGTGTACTCGGTTGTCCTGGATGTTCTTGCGGTTGAGGCCGCTCTCGTCCCTGAAGTATTGCTCGAACTGCTGGTCGATGTAGTCAGCCACCGTCTTCCAGCTGCGACAGAAACACACAAGGACGTTCAGACTCTCGGGCGCTGCAGACCTCACACGGCTCGGCTGCTGCGTGGGACTTTCTGACCACAGCACAGCTAATATTTAAGCTTTCATTTAGTCGGAGGGGAATTTATTCCTCAAAGATGTGTAAAACGTACCATTCAGTGTTGTTTACAGCGTCACCAAATCCAGGGGTGTCCACAATGGTGAGTTTAAGCTTCACACCTTTCTCCTCTATATCCACAGTGTGTTTGGTGATTTCAACTGTTTGTGTGATTCTCTCTGGAAAAACACAGAAACAGGTCTCACTTTGATTTTCTTTTTGATCAACCACAAAACAAACAGTTCAAGAAGACGTTTCCCTCACCTTCAGCATTGAGCAGCTTCCTATCTTTGTACAGGTCAGTGAGAAACAGGCTGTTGACCAGGGTGGACTTTCCCAGGCCAGACTCACCTTCAAACAAAGAACAACAAAGAGAAACCAGTGAGGCTTAAGAACCTGTGATTAGTCCTCTCTTTAAAGAAACAAGGTAGGCTTAGGATCAAATGTCCAGAAATGTACAAACAAGGATTTACCAGCCACCATGAGCGTGAAGTCAAATCCTTTCTTGACAGATTTGCGATGAACCTGGTTTGGTAGCGTTGCAAAGCCCACATATTCCTTGTCCTGATCCTAAAAGTAAACACAGACATTAGAATGTGTGTTTTTTTTTAAGAATTGCATAAAAACACTTAAAATATTTTAAAATTCCACAAGATTTGGTTCAAGATAAATTCAGCGAGACGAGTAAAAAGCAATGCTGCCATCAACAAAGATCAATCTAACTTCTAACTACAGGAACGTCTTTGTTCTGGACTTCAGTACCACCGTGAGACAGCTGTGTGAGGAGCATCAGTCCAAAAGACACGTTAAAGCTCACAGCCTTCCTTTTTCACAGGTTTTACCTCGTTATTGTTGTAAGGGTCAAACAGAGCCCAGGGGCTCCTGGGTCTGGACGGACTGACAGGGGACGGCAGCTCAAACTCCACACTTCGGCTCTGTGGAAGGCTGCTGTCTGAACCTGAATCTGAGTGGGCCCGACCCGCCGTGGGGGGTCGCAGATGAGACGGGGTGTGGGGGCGGTCTGGGCCCTCGCCGTCTGCATCGTGAGCTTCGAGGCCATGCTGATGATGGTCGTGCTCTCCGTGTTGTGGGGGGTCGTGCATTATGTTCTCCACTTCAGAGTCGTCTGAATGGCTCGAATGCTAGAAACACCAAGACCAGAGGAGGGTGGAGGAGGCACAGCGGAGGACGAGGAGGAAAGTGAAAAACACAGGAAAAAAAAAAACAGAGCCGAAGTGGAAGAGCTTCAGTGATACCTGCGCAGCGTTATGGTTCATGCTTTGATTAGGGGAGGATGGGCAGGAGTCTTCCTCATCTGATGAAGAGGGAGGCTCGTGGTCACTGTCCTCCATTGCTAAGGGGGCTAGGCTGCACTCTGTAATCTCCAGTCAGGAAGGAGCACACACACATGTGGAGGAGGAAAAAGACCCCCAAAGTCCACAGAAGGTAATTTAGGTTCACAAGGTTCAAGAGGTGGGAAGAAGAGGAAGGAATGTGTCCAGATCAAAGAAACAAAGATGAAAACAGATTAAAGTAAAGAAGCATTCAGCAGGTGAATTAGATAGTTAAACTGATACATAGACGACTGAGGGGTAATAATAGCCCTCTGAGAGCATCTTTTCTAATATATCATTGGACTACAACAGTTTTGTTTTGTTCAGTCTTTGAAGAGAACCACAGATTAAACTCTTTACCAACACCAGGTCAGGTCTGCTGGTAATCAATGCAAATAGTCACTGTTTCAACTCAAAACTACTTGAATAAAATTATTTGGTTCAATTGAATCTGTTAAACATTTTGAAAGTTTTTTTTCTTTGCAATGTCTTCCCTTCAAAGCCAACAGATTAAGATTAAATTAAACAGATTAAGAGTTTAAGGGCAGTGGAGAAACTGACCTTGTTTTATGTGTTCTAACTCTGAGATCAATGACCAACATGAAATGTACTGTGACCTACAAAACACTACACACCTTCCACAACTCTGAAGTTAAATTAGAAATTTTTGTTTGATTTCAAATAAAACTGAAGAGAAACATTTAGTTTCATAAGTTATTAAAAAAGCAGCAAACTATTCTAACACCAGAGATAAAGATAATAACAGCTTCCTCCATGCATGCAGAGATTTACCTAAAGTTTCCAGTTGTTTTACCTTTAATCAGAAAGTAAAGCCTCTTTGTTTTGCTTTACTGTTTGCTCCTCATACAGACTCCAGCAGGCAGAAGTGAGGGGAGCGGATCAGCTCCAGCATTTATACACCACCGACCCAGAGGACGCTGTGTCCTTTAGCTGAATCGAGCCGCTCAGCGCCTCAGGAAACTGATCAACAGCATTGATGAACCTCATGTCATCAAAGGCTGCACTGAATCTACAAAACACTTCAGTCCGTCTGTTTTTGTTCAATCCAACAAAAAGTGACATCAGATACGTACAAATATAATCTCTTGTATTGCATGGATAAAATACTAAAATATTGACATGAACTCAAATAAAGTGCAGGTTTGATAAGGTGCACAGAGAACAAAGAATTTCCAACTTTTAAAAACGTTACAAAGCGTCTTCAGCTGACTTTAAATATGTGAGTCTTAATTTGAGCTTCTTGAGTAATAGGTTAAAAACTATATTTACTTGTTTTAACTTTCTTAAAGAAAGGAGTGACATTCCTGAAGTGTGACCTGACTTCAGACGATCACCACATTTAAAACCCAAAGGAGAGGCAGTGGATTTTATTTCCTTTAAGCTCTTAAAAAGCACCTTTGGAAGAAAAGCCAAGTCAAAGCAAGACGATGGTACAACATTTTTCTCTAATATCAGCACAAAAAGTTTTTTGGCTTGATCTTAAATTAATCTAAGAAAATAAGGCTACAGATGAAATTTTATTTTAAAACTGTTTCTATATTTCTCATTTAAAATACTGTTTTATAATGGTCTCCCTTAATCAAACAGATTAAACCAAATGAAAATAAATAAATAACTATAAAACAATCCAGATTAAAAGTATGAGCAAACATTAATGGAGCTCAAAAACAGGATAATTCAGAGCTATTTATAAATGAACACCGTGAGAAAAAACTAAAACAATCTCAGAAATAAAAATATTTTCCTAAAAGATTTAAGACTTCAGAATGTATCTGGTAATACAGAACCATTCAAACTTTTCCATGAATCTAATCTTGTGTTTCTCACCCAAATTCATCTCCACAAAGATACAGGTGAAAAAAAAAATTAAAATCCAAACTTATCATTAGATAGTGGCACTAAAGAGAAAATAACTCCACAAACAAATGATCTTCTCCTCAGCTGAGCTGTTCAAAGCAGAAAGAATGAGTCCTGAGCCAAAAGAAAAACAAACGTAAGGCATTGTGGGTCAAGAACATGACTGACTGGTGAAACAACATATTATAACAAACCAGTACAAAACAACCAGGTTTGAAGTTTGCAGAGAGAAAACACTATTTCTGCCTTGATTTTAAACTGTGGCCTGATTTATCTAAAGTTAAAGTCTCTCCCTTCACATTTCTGAAGTGTATAAAGTTTATGAAAACAAGTTTCCCAAAATAGAACAACACCCAGTGGACACTGAAGCTTTTATTAAATCACTAAAACTCACAGTAGAGTGAGTCTCATCTGAGACCTGAACCAGTTACAGTTTCATACTAAAGAAGTCTTTATTGTTGAAGAGTTCAACAAAAAAATACACCTGAACAACCTTCAGATCAGGTGAAACCAGGTGAAGTCAGTTTAAAGTTAAACAGCAGGTCGGACTGTAGAGCCTCTGAATTAGTTATTAGTCATGTTGTAAAGAGAGTCAGCTGAAGTACATTTGGACTTAAAGACTTCCTCATATTACTTTAAAGACTTCCTTCACATTATTTATAACATTTCTCTGTATTTTCAGCAGAACCAAATAAATTAGACAGAGAAAATTAAACAATGGAATGTGGTCTTTGGCAGTGACATATCTCACTTCAGCACTGGCTTCTTTGGTATTTCCTTGAATTCTGATAAAAATGCACTCATGGTGTTTTTTTTAATCTTCAAAAGGCACAGCAGGACTTTTTTTCATCCATTCTGAGAGCTGAGGTGACCGAGGGCCTCATGTGTGAAAGAATGCACAGCTTTCTACTGAAAGTTGGCATCTGGACAGAATTTAAAAAGTGCATACACATAAAAATATTCAGATTTATGCAACTGTGCGTATGTACGTTCCTGGATTGTCCCGTGTGTCAGCTCTAATGAGAAAAGTGAAACTGAAGCAACAATTGGGTTACAGTGCTGCGTGTTGTGTATACGGTTTGGACCTACAAATAGAAACTTTATTAAAATTTAATAAGCTGTCATAGAGGCTGCTGAACAACATTACTCCTTGTAGTCAAAGTTTATCAAACAGACTTTATAAGAAAAATAAGCTGAAGCTTATTACAGAAGGGGCACATGCTTTATGCTGAGGTTAAAACCTTCAAGGCTAACCCATGCAGACTTACAGAAACAATGGAAGGACATGAAACCCAGCAGAACCTAAACAAAACGGTGGTTGAATGTGCTGCTTTGTTAGTTTTGGATGGAGGTAGTGTGTTTGGCTGACAGACTGCTGATGGATGATGATTTGTTGCATTTAAAGCAGATCTTCGGGGAAAGCCCTCTTTAAATGCTCTCTGTACGACATGGGAAATGCAACCAGAAGTTGCCAGAAGTCATAAAGAAACTATACAGCAAACTATACAGCAGTTATTGATCTTCTATGATGAAAGCATAGTTCAGCTCCAGAGGAAATGCATTTGACACAGTCGTTTATAACTAGGCTCCAATGATTACCAATTGGAGCTTTGCTATTATAAACCAAATCCTAAATCATTTCACACGGCAGCTTTCTCAGTAAGTTGGTGGAGAGTCAGCATAAATATGGCTGCAAAGCCTATGAAAAGTATCCACAGTTAAAGGACTTATTTGATGTCAAAATTAAATATAATTTCTACAATTAAAAATATGTAATATAAAATAAGTGGCTGCATATTTGTGACCCATCACGTCGAAATGAGGCTTAAGTCAAATTTGGTCAAAATGACCTAATCACATTTTCAGATTCCTGACTTTAAAAGCTACATTTTGATACTTAGATCATCTTGATATCATTAGTGGATCCAGAGATATGATTTAATTTGTCTTGTTGGTTACGATAATGCATAAATATTTGGTCTAAATCCTAATTTTATGTAATTTTAATGAGGATTTTT
>JARVJO010000330.1:12796968-12809861 GCA_031762555.1 Cynodonichthys magdalenae
TCAAAATCTGTTTTTTTGTTGCTAATCCTCAAAAAAGTTCTTCAGAAAATTTTTTTAGGATTATATTTCAGACAATTAATTCAAATGATACATTGATAAGACATTTATTTGTTATATTTTGACAAGATGTAATTTTTGCAAACATACATACAAGTCAGAGGATGGATACAAAATGATTCCTAAGGCCCTAAACATCCTCAGGAGTTCTGTTAAACCTATCATGAAGAAATAAAAGGAATATGGGACATGTAGATACCGAGCAGATTGTCCTCACAAACTGAATGACCTGCAAGCAGGAGAATATGAGAAAGGCCTCAACAAGCTTCGACAGGTGATATGAGAGAATGAGCAACTCCTGTTGACCAAGTTCTTCACCAGTCTGAGCTTTTATGTGGCAAAGAGAAAACCACTGTTGTGAAAAAAACTCACATTACATATCTTAAACTTTGAGCCAAGGTAGGCTGGACTTCATAGACGGTAACACAGAGACGAGGTTACAGTTAACCATGCTAACCACATTAAAGAAAGACCATTTAAAAACATCGGCACCATAATCATCACATGGTTACAATATAATGAAAGAATGACCAACAAATCTAATACATCAACTATCACAGAAATGACACTGAAAATTGTTTCATTTTGAGCTGAGATCTTGTGAATTTTTACACAATTTTCTAACATATGGAGAACCTATATGTTTTGAAATGTGCAAAAAACATGCTAAGGAGCTATAATCAGATAAAGAAGCTAGTCTAAATGTTTTTCAGATAGGTTGTCAAATAATCAGAAGTATCATCAGCTGTACAAAAACTGGAAATTGGAATTGGCACAGAAATTGGCTGGTGCATCTCATCCTATCCACGTGAATGTCTTTTTTAAAGTGTGACTGCTGAACACCAGTGAGGCTGTTCTTTGTGTTGAGGCCAACAGCAGGTGGTGAAGTGAGCCATGTGCGCTCTGTGTGAAGACTGTTGTTTGGGGACACGCACTGTGATGCAAGCTCAGAACAGAGAGGACAAAAAATGTCTCTGCAAAACACTTCTCTACAGCTAATGAGCTCCTGCAAATCTTAACATGAGCACAACTCCACATATTCATACTAGATATCCCAACCTGCAGTTAGGACTGGGATAAATGTAACTCCAATCATACTTTATTGATATATGCATGCCTCCATCAGAGACTCACTCACAACACTGGATGCATTAAGCTGTCAAACCTGATCAATATCTCTGTGTTTTAACAACTTATAGCATGGATTTATGTAATATTTTAAGCTAAAAGATCTGTCTGTATATAAAAACTGCAGTCGTACACTGGGAAGTAACAATAACACCAAGACCAAGTCACTAATTGCATCATCCCTGAGGGGAAACCAGCACATACCTTTGTATCACTGTTAGAGTTGTTTGCCATATTATCCCTTCAGAGTTGATGAAAATTCTTTAGTTTCACCACACAGCAGAATTACAACGCAGAAACATGTAAGCTCCTCAGAGAGTTCCTTTAGTTTTCAGGAAATCCACACAACAAAAATCACATCTACTTTCCTTGCCTCAACAGTCAAAGGGGTCCCACACATCCCCCCACATTTAGTCTGGGGACATGTTTTCCCCCTAAACAGGTACAGCTTTGATCTCTGCCAGTCTGAATGTGAAGGACTATAAAAGCTTCACCCCGCTCTTCAGTTCTGACCAATCTGCAGCTTTTATGCAGATAAGCAACAGCAGATTGTCCTGTTTTAAGAAGTTCTGCTCTGCAGGGGAGTTCCTACAACATCTGGAGACAAGCTCTTTGTGACCTCATTCTTAAAGCTACACACGTGAGATCAAGACACTTTCCAATCAAATCTTTGTCACTTTATCACACAGATCAGTACAGACTGAATGCCTACAACATTTTAGTCACAGTGGATACTTTTAATCAAAATTACAGCAGTCTTATAAACAGCAGTGTGTTCATAACGCCTTACAATGATCGTCTCATCCAACCAAAACCTCCCAGCTGGCAGTGCCAGGTCCAAGCAGCACAAGAGAAGAGTGTGAGAAAGTGTGTGTGGCCTACATGCTACAAATAATCTTTTTATCTAATGCGCACATTCACACACAGACAGTCACACATACATGCAAACACACACTTAAGTGGGCCAAAGCACAAAGCTTTCCCATTAATCTTGGTGAATATCTATGCTTTGCTTGGCTTGTAATGCTCCCTCATTCTTAAAGATTTAGGATTTTGTCATTAGGTCGATGTGTTGGGTTTTGTAAAGAAGCAAATGAGCTTGTAAGTTTAAAATTATAATCTCTGTTTTGAGCTGATTTTGCAAAAAGCCAAGTAAAGCACAGCATGACTGTGTTTCTGGATTTAACAGTGTGTGACAGAACCCAGAGATGAAGCAGAACCTGAGACTTGGCCACAAAAGAAGGTAATGTAGTTTAAAAGGCTCAGCTTGTGTCTGGGCTGAGATCTAATCTAAATGCAACACTGAAGCAGATAAACAGGAGCTGAAGTCAGCAGAGAATTTATTTTCTGCCAATAGGAGGAGAACTGAACGTTACATGATCCCAATCTTAATAGTTCTCAACCCAAGAGTGCCAACTTCTACGACTGTAATAGGTACCATAAGTAGTAGACAGAGCATCAAAAATAGCATCAGGTCAACACACAAGCCAGTTTAACAAACCACACAGCAGGCAAACCCCAGTTTAATGGGACACATGTTCTGGATTGGCCTGAATGACAGGGTGAAGAAAAAGCGCAGGCTAACAAACAGGAGACATTTACTTCCGGTACGGAAAGATGGAGTCTGGGGACATGGCTGCTGGTCTGCTTTAATCTTCTCTGGCTGGATCACATCAGGACACTGATTATCATGGACTGTCTGAAAGGACTGACAGTACCCGAGGGATGGACAGCTCAAGAAATAGAATATCAGGCTGCATGTCTGCACTGACCTGCGCTCAGAGGACACACATGTACAACACACACACACACACACACACAGGTCAGAGCTGCTCGCAGACTCAAATTGTACATTTTAATGAGATCTGTGATCTAAAATGTCTCCATTTGCACTGCAAGGTCATGTAAACTGATACCACAGCGAGTGCAGTACGTTTCATAATTGCAAACACTTCCATTCAAAGATTTTTATCAAGAAGCAAACAAATTAGAGATGATCAGCAAACTGAACAAGCTTGAAACATCACTGTTGTATTCGGGAGAGGACAGAGGAGGAAGGACAGTGCCACCTGCTGCTTCTGACTGTGAATGGACTGTGATGAAGATGTATAATGAACTCAGTTTTACTGTCAAAAAGAATTTATTTTTCAGGTTGTTTTTGAACAATAAACTTTCATGTCAGTCTTGAACAGTTTGGGCTTTACTCAGAGAACAGTGCTTCATGAATACTAAAATTCAACAGGATCAAATGGGCATTGCTCTAATAAAAGAAACATGTAACAAATGTGGCAAACTTTTTCTCTGAGTCATCTGATAAATGATCAAACATCCTAACAGTATAATAACTCTCCATGAACGCTGACGCCCTTTAAAGCAGATACCACCATCTCTGCAGGAAAATAAATATTGTTCCACAATAACAAGGAACCAGGAGCTGCTGGATTTGCTGAACTTACACTTCCTACACTTCCTCCTCCATTCAATTAAGGATCTTTATCTGATGCTGGAAGATTCCTGTTGGAGGCGTATTTTCTCTTTTATTCCCCCCTCCATAAAAAGAGGCATTGTACAACAAAAGGTTTATGTAGAACTTTTGCGGGGGGTCCACAAGGAGACTTAAAGGGGAATGCTTTCCCAGATCACAAGCAAGGAAGTCCATTGTTCAGTTCATGTTAATCATATTGCATACAAACTACAATCAGCTTTGATTTAAAGGTTTGCACAGGTTTGGGACAGACACAAGGGGAGGCTGTCACATGGGTAGCCTTGTACAATAAAACTGTCACCTGTGGCTTCATTTGGCTCTGTGTACTCTAACCCCAGTGAACTCAAGCCGGCCTGCAGAGAGCGAGATTTCAAACTGCTTCAAAATATGTCCCCGAATCACTGAAGCAATTTCTTTTTCCATTTGGTTGATTCCTCGGGAGAGTTTAGCAACACAGAGGCACAAAGAACGAGAGGTGGGAAATGCTTATATTAAGGGCAATTACAGCCTCCATTCTACATTTGGAGCGTTTGTGAAAGTCTGCCTGAAACCTGCTGAGATGTCTGATCTGCATCATTAGCAGCAGTACAGACTGTGCAACATAACCTGGCTAAATGTTAAAACAATAGAGTTAAATATCAAACGGAGCTACAGCTTATCTAAAATCAGCAAAGTACACAACACTGGAATTACATTTCAAAAGCAACAACAAAAGCCTGTTTTCCTCTAAATTGAGTAATTGTGGTTTATTTGACTACTTTTGGCAGAAAGTTGGACTTGTGTTGGACTTATTTCCAAATGGCTGAGCAGCTGCTGAATCATAACTAAACCAAAGATCCGTCTGAATAATTAGAGTCCAGTGTGAACCAAGTGTTAGGAAAATGTATTTGGTTTGCTATGTTGCACTTAAGTGAACACCTGTGAGACAAAAGGCGACCAACAAACCCCTTGCTGCACTCCCATTTGCCCTGGTCAAAGGATGTTGGTGGGTTGGTGTGTGGCTCTGGTGTTGTTACGGTGAATTCCAGCCTGACCAGCTCCCACATTACACAAAAAACAAAACCACTTTGTGTGATTTTTGGCTTCTGCTGTGCCTTATCACAACACCAAGTCTGGAGTAGAAGCCACAGATCTGCTGAAACACAGCTGCATTGTGTCTTGAACAGATTCAATAAAAGAAATTACATCAGTGTCTGGACTGGGTTTCCTGAATTCCTCAAAGGTGCCAGCTTAATGGAAACAAACACCAAGTACCGAAACCATTTTCAGATTTACCATCATTTTAATTAGATTCAAAAACCACAGTCTGCATTCCCAAAGACTGCCAGTGTGCGAGGTTAAATATTTCTTATGTCGTCCTAAATAGAGGATTATACAGGGTTAAAGCCACAGGCTGAACACAGTGCTAAAAAATATTATTTGAAACAAACAAAAAACCTTGTGACGTTACATAAAGAAAACCTTTATGCAGTTAAATTTATTTTTGACTTCCCAGTCTAATGTATTATTATATTTCACTTAATATTGATAAAACATTTAATCATTTGTCTTAATTTGAGCTGCAATTTCAGAGAAAAACATTCTAATAAATGTGAAATTTACATGAACCTATTTAAAAAGAGCTTAACGTGGAATCTTTAAAGTTGTTGGGTGGTGTCCTGACTGGGATTGATTTTAATTGATTTTAAAGGAGTTAAACTGTTAGATCTAAGAGTCAAGTCTTTAAGTTGTGAGTCTGAAACATGAGTTTCACCTGTAAATAAATTAGATGGTGCTGATTTCTAACCGTCAGTAGTCAAAGATCAAAGATGTACCAGTGTGTGAACTCTGACCTCACATTACAGCGTTGGTAAGTCGAGTGACACTTAGCTGACCTGAACTCTAACATGAGAAAATATAACCTCTCCCTCCTCTTTTCATCTTTTGTCCTCCTCCCTGATGATGTAGAGACCTTGTGTTGTGTTGCTGAGCCCAATTCATTTCTCATTACTTTGCAGAGCACACGCACCATTCTGCAGATGGTCAAGACACAAACATGAGCCAGCAGAGGATGCCAACCAGCGGTGAGCCGTTCCACATCTGCATTATTACAACCCAGCAGGCTTACCAGCTTCCACAGCTGGTGACACAGCTAGAGGACAGTGAGCAAAAAAAAAGACCAGAAGAGATTATCTAGAACAGAACAGAACTAGTACAAAGTGATTGCCATGGGTCACTGTGCCAAGGCTGTGGGGAACAGCACTGTTGGATTCATCATAACAGAATGTGACATGGATGTGCAAAGAAAGATGTGGGTGAGTTTGAAGGGGTTAACAACAGTAACACGATGATAACAAGAAGGGGGGGAGAAAGAGCTCAAAACCCTGATGCAGAGATCCAGATGCTTTGTATCTAATTTTTTTTAAATGGTGGTTGTAGTCATTTTTCCCTCTTCTTTGGCTCAATATTTTACTCCATCCTTTCCAAATTGACTCCAGAATGATTAAAAAAAATACTACAAACCTAAACTTTTATGTCAAAAGAGTTTTTTTTTGGTTACATGTCTTTACCAACCATAAGAACTAGACACAATTGTAGTACATCACAAAGGCTTTCAGCAATTTAGAAATTCATCTGGTCCTTTATATGAGACAAACAGCAGCTGCATTCATTTTATCAGGTGTTCATAAAGTGATCAAATTAGAGACACACAAGAAAAAGTCCTAACCAACAAAAACTAGATAATCAAAACTGGAGACTGTTTTCTATAAATCTGGTCTAACTGCAGGTTTTGGGTCTGATGGCGTATGGACAGGGTATCACCAACACTGGTAATGTCTTCTTAGGTTCCTCCTTCCCATTTGTGACTGAAAAAACAAATAGTTCTGTGTGTGTTTACAGCAGAGCGTGTGTCTGAGTTGAAAGCTCTAGGTGTGTGTCACTGTGTGTTCAAAGATGTGTGAGTGAGCGGACAGAAGCTGCCAACATCCAGCCAGCAGCTGTGCTAACATCTACTGAGCCACATTTGAAATGTAAGGAAAAAAAGGTTTTTATTACACTGAGGACAGTCTGTGATATATATCTGAGAGTATAAAGGGTACTTCCAGGAGGGAATTGTGAAAACAGCAAATGTGTGAAGGTTTACATACATGATTAGAAATGTGAGACATTTCCCTCTTTTCTTCTCCATCACTTAGGCGGCAGGAATCTGATTGCTGACCTTAAACCAGATTCTCAGGCTAGCTCTAATAATAGTCCAGACACCAGTGAACACAAAACTCCTTAAGTCAGCACCCTGAACCGTTAGTTCAGAATCAACTAATCCTTTAGATCAGAATAAAACAAGCTTCTCTCTCAGCAGTTGTTAATGCGCTTATTATCGTCAATTTTTTAGGGTTTATAAAAAATGTAATGCAGCTAAAAGATCTGAATTTCCTGTCTGTATTTTTCTGGTTTCTTACAAGTACAGATGTTTTAGGCACTGGTGAATGCAGATGATCAGAAACACTTACCGGTACATTTTACAAAAGATTAACAGTTTTTAACAATTTTCCGACATATGTCAGATTACTATATTTTGCTGTTTGAGCTTTTTGTGTCTCCCAGGATTTCCCAACTGATGTTTGAGAAAACTTGCACCAGGGGCTGCTCTGCATTGTCTTGGGTATTTTGCAACACTAAGTTACAATTTGCAGAACCACAAACTCAGTAGTTCTCAGAGGGAAAACAATGTCACAAGCAAAGTCACTGAATGGAAAAGACCACAACTGTCATTTCAAATAAACATGGTGTCAGAGCTGCTGCAAAAACAAAAAGAAAACTTCACCACCTTAGGGTTTTTTTATGTTCAATCAGAACCAAATTGAAAGCCTCCACTCCAAAAATAATTTTGGCTTCAGGTTTAAAGACTTTGCCAATCAGAACAACTCCAACACTGCTCCTTAAATTTAGCAATGAAGCCAGAAATTCTCACACTTTGATTCATCATCCAAAAGTAAATCATGGTGAGACAGAGAAGTAACTTTGTCTCTCTTTGGTTTGAAGCTCACATACTTTAAAACAATAATTTCTAACTGTGCAGAGTTTTTATCGTTTAGTTTTGTATATCATCAAAGGTCAAATGCATTTTGCATTCTTCAGAGTGCTGCTCAAATGTTTTGCATTCTTCACAAACAAATATATCACAGCAAGCTGCACAAGAGAGCAGCTGTGGTGTGAACAGGTGGAGTAGAGGAGCAGGGGTCTGCAGTGTGATAGGAAAGATCAGGGGTCCGCAGGAGTTTACTGAACACTTTAAATTCTGCACAGTGTTAGCCTTGGTGAAAATAGCCCAGATTTGCAGATTTGTGTTTATTTTTTGGCAAGCGTTCTGTTAACGATGACATAAAATTAAAATAGACAAATCACATCTGGAGGCAGTCAAATTCTGATAACATTTCTTTTTAAAAGTTTTTAAAAAAAACGAATTTTAAAAATAATATCTTCACTGTTTTTGCCTGAACAGAGATCTCCATCTAAAGCTTTTATTTACATCCAACAAGTACTTTTTTGGAAACAGATAAAAGATTTATAGTCTTTGCATTAAAACCAAATTTAAACTTGCCCTTACAAGTTTTCTTTGTGGTCACATAAAAAGGTTGTAATGAGGAAGAAGTCACTTCAATAGAGACATCAACCTCTTTTTTATTAAATGCACTAATTTACAGACAAATGAGGGCATTTAAACCCTGTTAAATGAGAGACTGGTGCAAACATATAATTACAGACAAATTAAGCAGCAGGTAGGCATTTAGGTGCTTGTTTTTGGCAAAAAAAAATCCATTTAGCCTGAACAGTTAAACTTAATTTTAGTCTAACAGGGTGTTTAAAAATGCTTAAGAGAAAAAAAAGAACACACTTTACACGACATAAAAAATAACTTCATGCTCTAAGGTTAATTTTTAAAAACGTAACAATCGTGTTTCCTGTGTTGTTGTCAAATGTTTCATTAAATAAATAGAAACGGTCTGAATAGGTTGTGTAAATCACACAATAAAGAGCTGCTCATGGCAACCTGTAAATCTGTTAAGTACCGGATGCTTCTCTAGTTTCTTTTCTATGACCAAGAGCCTAAAAAAACTTAAGAGTTTTTTTTTAAAATGGTGAAAATAAGGAAGTCATTAGCTACTCGTAAGGTGGGCTCCCTAAAGCAGACAGTAATGTGTCCACTTTGCTTTCTTTTAACTTTTGAAGATTATAGGTTCACTTAGACCCAGATACACAAGATATAAAATGAGTACCTTTAATTAAAGTTACCCCACAGAGAAACTGAAATAGATTGTACAGTTCTCAGCTGGGCTACACCACCATTCAGGAGTTTTAAACACTATATTTGAGCAGTTTCTGTGAAATCCCAACAATATTTGCATTTTTTGGTAGTGCCTTTATTTAGAGAAATTCTTCTAGTCTTTTATACTGCTGTAAGCAAAGTCTTTCAAGAATATAGAAGACTATTTTCTTCTAAGTCTGCTACCACACTGAGCTGAATATTTCACTATAAATTAAAAATTCAAACATTTCAAAGGGTTAATTTTAGGTTATATAATCCTCGTTGGTATTAAAAATGCAGACAAATGGGGATACATGTGACTGAAGGTGATTCCTTCAGATAAGATAAAACATTTCAGACATAAATGCCCCGGTGAGCAAAAACAAAAAAAAAAAAGAAAAGTTTGAAAGAAAGAGCATTTGAGAGGTGGAGGTACATGGGGTGATGTAGAACAGCTTCAGGACATTATGGGAGCCACGTGTTTTGTCTTTGATCTGCTGCTATGAGGCACATATGTGTTCACAAAGTTTGTACAACCCCAGTTCTCCCAGAGGCACATTTCAGACACTTTAATCTCCAACCCCGCCATCAAAACACTGCTGATTTTATCTGCTGATTCCCAAAACGCTTCCTTTTTCAAAACATTTGCAACACAAACCACTTCACTTAAAACAAATCTAAGTAGCAATGTGCAGTATAGATTTAAAATATAAAATGTATAGAGGAACAAATGAAAAGCCACAAAAAGTTCATATCCAGCCACATCAGGCCATGAAACATAAGGTTTTGGGAGGAGTGAACTGTTGACATTAACATGAGGAAAACCTGCAAATTCCACACAGAAAGAGTCCAGGCCCAGTCCAGCACTTGAACCCAGTATCTTCTTGTTGTGAGGCAACAGTAGTAAACACTGAGCCACCGTGCTGCCATGCTTCTCTAAAGCAAGAGGACACCAAAAACATGGAATCAGTTTTCAGAGTAAAAACAGTCGGCTGTCAGAACCATCACAACTGTTCTTCTAAAACTGCCCAGAGAGTTGTGAAGATTTATTGAGCGGTGGTGCACCATGACTGGGATTATGGCTTCAGTGTTTGGTTTCAAAAGGTCTCTGTTTCTCTCTCTCTAACACACACAGAAATGAAGGTTTGATGTGGAAAAGAACACATTTTTTACAGTAAAAATACATCATCTCATCCTACACATGGATTTAATTTCTGACACGGTTTGCTCACACTGAGGGCACATTGACCAGTCAGTCAGATGCAATTAGAGTTTCCTATTCAGGTCAGTTGAAGAAATTAAAGGAAAAATACTTTGACAAAAAGCCACTTTAAATTAAGGCTAGGACTGAGTTAATGTCTGCTGAGATAATTTTCCTTTTCTGAGGCCGTTTCTTAAATGCTAAACTCAGTGACTTTCCTCAAATTTTGATCCTCATCTGTCCTCGTGTCACAACATGCAAACACATTCCTCACCTGTCAAACACTCATATTCTTCAATCTGATACCAACAACCAACAATCTGTTGCTGGTTTGATGATAACAATACAAATAGACTAATAGACTGGAAAAATGTTTCTTGCTTATCTTGTTTTGTAGAATTCAAATAAACCAGATAAGAAGCTGTCTTTGATTGAATCTCAGTAATTCTATCAAATTCTCTTATTACTAAGTCCAAACATGTAGAAAAGTGCTTATGATTTTTATTTCTTCTAAGTTATTTTTTTACATGTTTTTTTCCCCTATCCACATTTTTAAAATGACCCAAACTGTAATAATTATTTAAACTTAACACACGGATTTCCTTTCAAGGCATCAGCTGTTAGATTATTATGAGATAGAGATGTTTAGGGACAAGAATCATCCTTTGCTACATCCATGTTATGATCTCCACCATCTCTCTTGCTCTTCCTTTTGGGTTGGCTGGAATTTCCTCTCACTCTCCTGCAGCATCTGGAAATGTTTTCTTAACGGGGAGCAGAGGCTACTGCGGCTGAGGACCACGCTGGGTTCATCTCCATGCATCAGAACGTAATGCAAAAACGCTCATGCATAGATTATCACTGCATAAAAATTAAACAAGTCTTTTTTTAAACAAGTTTAAAAATAACTAGGACGCTTGCAGCGATGACGAAGACCAGTTCCTGCTGGCAAGACACTAAATAAGTGCAAAAGTTGTCTTAAATAATTCTCTTAAACCAGAAAGATTTATTAACCACTTGCACTGATCCCAGCTTGAAATAAATCGCCATTAAGACACTCTCCTTACATTTGTTTCCTTTTTGACTCTCTTTTACACAGATTTGTAATTTTTGGCTGTTTCTGTTGAAACTGTTATCTGCCTCCAGAATAACTGTCTTCACAGTGTCTGCAGTTTGAGTAAACTCACTGAATCTGTTCCCAGAAGAACAAAGATTAGATCAAGACATCCTGACCATCAAACATTGGTCTTAATATGCTGTCTATGGAAGTTTACACTGGAAGGTTAAATAACATGAAGAGTTAGTTATGGCCTTAATATCAGGATAAATTGCAACTTAATCACACAGAAGATTAAATGCTTTGTTAATTGAAATAAAATGACAACAGTGCCTTTTATTTATAATGCAGAATAAATCAAAAGATTCAACTGAGTGTGCTGCTGGTGGACAATTTGATTTTTGAGGAATGTTTTATAAAGAGTTTACAAATTCCCATCAGCTACAAGTAGTTTTCCTTCCTTTTTGAACTTATGATAGAGATAAGACCAGTTAGTTATGATTCAATGACTCTTTTATATTAGATACAAGGAGTTTTCCCTTTTTGATATAAACTGTAGTTGAGTAACAGTCATTAAAGTGATACACGTATAAAATATAGGCTGATTTATGGACGAATTGAGATGATTTAAACCACAGACTTAAAAATACATAAACCAATTTTCCCTTTTTATATTTAAAATACATTTTAAAAATAAAATGTTTAAAGTGATATTCAATATAGTGACATAAATAAGTAGAAAACAGAAGACAAACTGCAAAGACAATTCTTAAGTTAAATCGTAAATCTTAATTAAATAAGAAAGGCCAAGGTTTTCCTCCCTTCACATCGATTTTCAGTAAATAAAGAAAATGTCATTTAATTCACTTTCTAATCTCTGACAGCACCTGTTTTCATTTCAGCAAAGTCAACCATCCATCAGTTATCAGAAAAGAGTAGTGCTCTCTGGTGAAGCATATCCCACAATGCTCTCTGAGTGACAGGACTGTGGCGGGGGCCATGGGAACTGGGCTGAGATTATTTATAGCAATAAGGGGGACTGGCAGGGGACAATCCCCTCAACGCAAAAGGAATGTTTAAGGTCGCCCTCCTACGAAACGTCTGCAGAGTGCTGAGGCCAGAGAACTTGCTCAGGCTGACGACGGACATCTGCAGAAATGAAGATTTAAGCCACATAGTTTGAAATTCTGTTCAGCCATCCAAGCAGGGACAGGAAGGAAGTGGTGAGCCTAGGTTAGGATCGGGGCAAAGTAAAAGGCTTTTTTAAAATTAGGCTGTTTTAAAAGGCTGCACATAAAAACTAAGTGGTTTGCAAAAGAATGCATTGGTAACATATTTTCTTTAGTAACACAAATCGTGTACAAACTCATTGTTAGGGTTTTTTTTGATGTATTTGACACATCATAGTGTTGCACCTTTGCTTATGTAACGTGAAGGCACAAAACACTGCAAAACATTGCATTTTGCAAATATTGAAGCAAGACAAGCAGCAACTCAACATAAGAGCAGAAAAGTAGTATGCTTTAATTTTATAACCCTAACAAAACACCTCCCAGAATGATAAAAACTTTTTAAAGGGGCAATATCATGTAAAATCTACTTTTTTTGAGTTTTATATCATGTTATAATGTTCTCCTCTCATCAAAAACATGTCCAGAGTCTTACTTTGACTCATTCA
>JARVJO010000330.1:12819604-12836706 GCA_031762555.1 Cynodonichthys magdalenae
CTTTTGAATGCAATTACTGAAATAAATCAAGTTTTTCAAAATATTCTAATTTACTGGCTTTTACCTGTATATACAGTCGTATTTACAGTACAGATAGGTTTTATGTGTAAACAAACGATGAGTCATCCTCCCGAGGAGACATGTTGACAAACAGCTGAGAAGACGAGGCAGTACCTGGTGAAAATATACAAACACGCTGTACAAGGATGTCGGAAAAGCAGAAACATTGACTTGAAGGAGTAAAAAAGCACACGGCTGCTTCCCATTTAGAGAAGGTTCTGCTTGTTAGCATTTTTACAGAACAAGCAGCTGTGTAAAAGTGGTTGATTGTCCTCAGAATCAATTCTGCGAACTCTATGACATAATTAAACCCCTCCCCTTCCAGCTAATTAAATAATGGATTACAGCAGAGGAGGGTTCGTGCCAAAAAGGGGGACTATAATTAGAGCTGATCACAAAGGTTTCTGCAAACTTAAGAGTAGCTAACTCTTTCTTTTTAAAATCAATTTGATGTGACCTGACAAACTATTACAGGGATGTAATTTAGTTTAGCACAAGGTAGGTTTAGAGGATTAGGGCTCCTATTAGTCAGTTTTATTTCAAAGGCTTTCCATGAGAAATTAACGCCAAAGTGACAAATCGGTAGGAAAGGTTTTTTGAACGGGGCTGAAGGTTTAAACTGACATTTTGGAGATGTTTTCTGGTGTTTCGATTCCTAAATGACAAAACAAAACAAAACAATACATACAGTTAAACATTTGGCTGTGCCTTTTAAACTGCAATTTACTTTCCTACTCCTCTGGTCGGCCAATAAAAATATGGCGATGTAGAGGACGTATATAAAATAAGACTGTACATTTATAATATTTAAAACATTTACAACGTTGGTGGCGCTGTACACCGCGTCTGAAAAGTCAATGAAATGAACGCTCTTTAAATCGAGAGACGATGTTTAAAGTTCGCGTCTGAATGTGTACCTTAATGTAAAGTCAGTGCTGCACAATAAATAGGGACAGACGAGGCGGCGCCAAGTGTGGAACACAGTGAAGCAGGATTTGAACCGGCAGCGTTATTTATGAGACGCTTAAAGCTGGGAAGGTTTTGCTTTTTTTTTGTACAAGCGGATCTAAAAGTCGTCTCTAAGACAGCAAAAAGGCCTTTTCATCATTTTCACAAGTACAGTTTTGAGATCGAAAAAGAAACAAATGCACACAGAAACACCTGCAAGCACAAACTGCACAAAGTTCTCTGCAGAGGCTGGGAGTGAAGCAACTAAAGGTTTTGCTCATTTCATCACTGTTTCTATGTAATTTTGCACACTACAGTAAGAACAACAGGTATTTGTGACCGCTCAAATTATATCTACATGATTCAAGAGTCATATGTTGAAATTAGTGTCTGATTGCATATGACAGTCTACTCCACCTTCGGTTGGAGATGAAGCATGTGTGTGTTTGTGTGCGTCTCACACAGGTGGCTTTTCAGATCCACTTTGTTTGTTTTTTTCCCCCTGAGTCTGTTTTGTTCAGCCTGAGCCAGCTAAAAACAGTGTTGTCTGCTTGGAAGTCTGAACGTGACTCCTCCCGCCGCGCTGTGCCACCCGAGGCGGGCAGTCGTCGCTCCTCGTTGGGTTCACCCCCCCCTCCAGCAGGCGCTCGACCCTACTCGGGCTGCTCGGGGTGTGTGTGCAGGCCGTTCTCGGGGCGCTTGATGCTGTGGCGCTCCCAGAAGGCCTTGTGCAACTGGTCCAGTTCAGACATCAGGGGCAGACCGATGTCCAAGTGCATCTTCAGGTTCTGCAGCCACTCCTCCAGTTTGGAGAAGGCGGGTCTAAGCATGGAAGAAGCAGAGACACAGCTTTGTTTTAGTATATGCATTTTTTCAAGAACATTTAGGAACATCAAATACACCCCAAAATGCAACAAATTATTTGAAGCTGTCTGACCTTTTGTCTGCATCGAGGTCACAGCACACAGCAGCCATGGGGAAGAAGGCGGGGGGACAGTCAGCGGGACAGTAGTGCTCCAGGAAGCCAGAAACGTTGAGTCCAAAGTCTGTCGCCCTGGGGAGGTAGTCTGGGTCTGCGTTTACTCGACCAATAATCTGACGGGGCCAAAAAAAAACAAACAAACAGGGACAAAGTTAAACCAGTGAGCACCTACAGCTTTAGTTTCCAACAAACCACAGCTATCCACTTGTTTGACTGAACTTTTGGTTTTTGTTACAGTTGCTAAATAATTGCTGTCCATCTGGAGATGTCATATTCTGAGTGACTGAATAAAACTCCCAAATTTATGAGCGTGGTGTGTGGCCATGCTTAAAGTCTACAGCTCTGTGGGGTTATTGGAAACTAAATTCCCACTTCAGAAATGTTAATGTTTTGGCAGAGTATCACTATTACCTCATAAAAATAAAATGGCTATTGAGTTTAATAAAAAACAGAACCTGAGATGCTGACAAATTAAAAAAAATAGCAGTTAGAAATCCAGCTTTCCCACACATTTCAGACTAAAAAGGGGAAATAATGAGCTGAAATTAGCTGTGGACTTTTTCTACATTAGGTGAGCATGCCAGCTAAAAATAAAAGATCAGATTTCTTTCCTGTTGCCAGGGGCAGCGAGGTTACTCTGTGTGCTGGGACCGCCTTTAATTACTGCATCCAAGAACAACCATGCAACAGGAAGGGATGGTGTCCAGTTATCCTACAGGCTGTGGTGGAACACTATTCTAGTTAAGTATGACTTCCTGGGGCTTTTATTTTTCAAGGGACTAAAATATAGAGAGCCAAACCCAGCGGGACTGAACTGCCAACCACTGGGCAGACTGGTAAAGTTTATTGGTCACATCTATTTTTGTCTGCGGGCTGGTGCTCCTCTCTGTTTTAGAGCTGTACTGTGAGATCCTTTAATGAATATGTTGTTCTAAAACCTGGAGCTGCATGTACTGCTGCGGACCAGAACTCCTCATGAGTTGAACTCATATTAGCCGGCAGGGGGTTGGGTTTAAGTTAACAGGAGCTGAAACAAACCTGCTGCAGCTGTGTGCAAATTGAACTTTTTTTCCCATTAAAATTAAATGCTACAAATTGTTGACAAGAAAATGAACTTTATATTCTAGGAGTGGAATTACACTTTAGAGTATGCAAGAAAGTGCATAGTGTGATAGAAGAGGAGGTGTAAAATGTATCCCGAACGAAAGCAGAAAAATAAAGTCATGATGAATCAACAAACGAAGCAAAAGTCACAATGAAACAGCAAACAGGTCCCTTACCTCACAAAGCATGATGCCAAAAGAAAAGATGTCAACTCTCTCATCATAGCTTTTCCCTGAGGAGAACATAAAACAAAGTTAGTACACTTATTTGTAGAAATAGAATAAAAATCACGAATTTTAACGTTATTTGTGCAAAGGCATGTGTTCCTGTGTTTCATACCATGGATCATCTCTGGAGCCATCCAGTAAGGGTTTCCCACCACGGTGTACCTTTTCCTGCGGTCGGGCCTCTTCAGGCCAGACAGTTTTCCCTGCGTCAGCTTTTCTTCATGCTTATCATCAATCATGAGCCGAGCCAGGCCGAAGTCTGCCACCACCACGGTGTTGTCCTGAAATTATTAAATGTGCTAAAATTACTATTATGACACATTAAGCAAAGTTGAATATATTGTGATCATGTAATTGCCTTTGTGTGTTCATTTGATTATCTGTTAGCCAAATATCTCACGACTGCATGAAAACCAGCAGGCAATATGCATTCCTTTATAGATTGCTGCATCAATATGTTTTTAATGTTTCTCAGGAGGAGCTTCAGACTCTCTGCACAACTGCAGGTTCTTACCTCTCGGACCAGACAGTTGTGTGAGTTTAAGTCCCGGTGGATTATGTTCATGGAATGGAGATAAGTCTAAAAACAAACAAGTAAACAAAAACCATAAAACATAAATGGAGTACACACACTTTAATAATTACATCTATTTGTGACTACTGTATTTATATCTTGAAATAAACAAACAAAACATGCTAAAAGCCATTTTCAGATTTAATTCTTTTTTTTTGAGCTAATGGTTGCAATTCATTACTATGACCACTAGAGGGAGGCAGCAGTGCAAATAGCAAGGAGAACCAGTCTTCTGGTGTAACTCACCATTCCAGCAGCAATGTCCTTAGCAAAACTGACCCGCTGGTTCCAGGGATAGTTACTGTCCTGCAGACAGAAATCACATTTAAATTTTAATTCATTTGTTGCAAAATCTGTATATTTTTAAAAAATCCTATAACAGAGAGACAGTGGACGACACACTTCATTACATCTCACCATTTTCTTTATGATTTCCCTCAAGGTTCCTCCCTTTATGTACTCGGCAATGAAATTGAGTCTCTTGTCTTTGTAGAGGACGCCGATGAACTTGAGAACATTGGGGTGATCCAGGCAGCGCATCACTTTCACCTGAGGACATTTTCATACATTGTTATAAACAGCAAAGTTTCATCTCAAGTAAAAAATGAACTAGGTGGAAAATCCTATAATGGCAATTGTGAGTTATAATAACGCTATAATGGGAGTTGTGTGGAAGGAGACAAGCCACAATTACACATAAACACTTGTTTTTCTTCACTGAGGAAGATTAAAAGAGACCTTGTAATGTGAGACTCGGGCCACCTACTAGCAAACAGCTGCTGGGAGTAATAATCAAGCTGAACTGTGGTTGGAGTTTGTTTCGCAGACGGTTTTTACTCCTGCCTGCATTGATTACAGAGCAAAGGGCTTCGTGGTGCTGCAACTTGAAGCTATAAACTCACATGTAAATACAAACAGCCAAGAAGAACTCCCATATAAACGCAGCTAACTCAACGTCTGAATATCACACAGATCAGAACGACTCTGCAGACCTGAACATTCAAGGTGGGACTAATTCAACTTGTCAGCATATTTGCGGGTGGTCGCAGAGCTCAACAGATGTTTGTGCATGACAGAAACACACAACTACCAGCAGCACTGTCATTCCTCCGATTCTGCAACTAATTTTAGAACAAAATTATCAACGCGCTGCCTCCGGTTGGCCAGCAGGAACAAGCTAAGGTGGCCAGATAGCTGAATGAAAAAAAGCCTGCAGAGTATGACATCTACAATATGACATTAGAGCTAATCTGATGTTCCTGAATGATAAAACCTCTCCACCCACCTCTTTCAGGAACGTTCTCTGCGTCTCGTCGTCAAAGCGAATCAACTCCTTCATCACCATCACCTCCCCGGTCTCCTTGTGCGTCACCTATACATGGACAAAATCATACCGAGATTAAGTTTAAACAGAAAACTCACAATAATAACCAGAACATGTTAATTCATAATCCCTGCAGTTTAAGATTAAATGGTAAATGGCTTGAACTTATATAGCGCCTTATCAAGTCCACTTGGACCCCAAGGCGCTTTACACGTCATGCATTCACCCATTCACACACACATTCACACACTCATGGTGGTAAGCTACAGCCACAGCTGCCCTGGAGCGCACGGACAGAGGCAATAAATGGTCCCTACAGATTGATTCTGCCCTCCCCTCAGTGTGTCTGACTTCTGCCTACCTTTATGGCCTGTCCGAAGCAGCCCTTGCCGAGCACTTCTCCGTGGATGAGGTCAGACGGGCGGAAGATGCGGTGAGTCCGACTGGAGACGACTCGGAGCGACTCAGATCGGTGGATGTCCTTTCTCTGAGAGATGGGCGACGCTGCGTTACTGGAGCCTGGCGATTTGTCGATGCTGTAACTCCTCCTGAGCGATGGAGACAGAACGGTGAAGGTGAGACACCAGGGTTAACGGACGGTGCAGTCATTTAAAAGCAGTAGACCCTAGAGAAGTAAGCGTGCTGTTTCTTACGTGATGATGCGGGATTTCAGGTTGCTGATGTCAGGGTTAGGGGGCTGGGTGACTGGCAGGGTGGGGCTGGGACCCGCTGAGACTGGGGTGAACAAGGTGCCATCCAACTGATCTTCAGCCTCTGAGGAGCTTCCTCTTTTCTCCTGAGCGTGAGGGTCGTGTTCGATGGTGAGCTGCAGCAGGCGGCTCGTCTCTTGGATGAGCAGGTCGATCTAGAGACAAAACGGTGAGTTCAGGTGAGCGTGTTAGACTTTTTATTTTCCCCAAGAAAGTCTGGAAGATAAAGGCACAACAGTAAGCACCTCATCCAGAGGAACATTGTGAATGGGCGTCCCGTTGATTTCCAGGATCTTGTCTCCGACATGAATGGAGTTTTTCACATCTGGGCTCATGAGGTCAGCATCCACTCTGAAAAATAAACAATAATCTCCTTTTTAACACAAAAATCAGCACTTTAGACTTCTGTTCATTTCCCCTCCTGTGTGCAACGTGATCCTACATCTCTGTTCATTTATTGCTCCCATTGTCGCTATTTTTTTTTTTTTACACACTCACTGGGAGACTCTGACGGTGCGTCCGTGTTCGGGGCTGTAGCTGTTGGTCAGACTGAGAGGCTGGTCGATGGCCACAGAGAAGCCTCGACCTCTGCGCCCGTTGTCGCTCACGTCTGACGCTGGGATGGATACGAGCGTGACGGTGTGAGGGATCCGTGAGCACGGCGAGTCCGGCATTGACACCGGGGTCACGATGGTCTGGTAGTAACAGTGACCGCTGGAGTCCGAGAGGATGAGGAGGAAGAGAAAGTGAACATGGGAGGGTGAAGGTTATGAGAAAAAAAAAAAAAGACGAGAAGAACATTTATTTCTCATTACATCAGCTTCTAAAGCATCACATGTTGTTGACAAGATGCTGCTTCGGTTCACTGTGCAGTCATTGTCTTGAGTTAAGGCTGACCTTTAGGGTGAGCAAATATGTTTTATAAAATTAACTTACAAATAGGACCTTTTGTCTCGTAAAACCTGGACTGGAAAATCCAAATGGACTTTTTTCTTACAAACAATTTGAGACAATTCAAAAATCTTAATTCTAAATCCTAACTAAAACCTTTCATCCTTGGTGTCAGTTCAAAGCAGTATAAGAAGCAACACACCATAGTTTTTATTATGTTGAATCAATTTTCTTTTTACTATTTATCAACAATAATCTCTCATCTTCACATCTTTCTTCTAACCACTTGTATCGATTCATGGTTTGGATTAATTTTCAAAAACTCGTGTTTGGATGCCTTGATTTTTAACAATGCTGTGCTGAACGCTCACCAGTAGAGTTTGGACCGCTCCACCAAAGCGTACGTGTCTCCATCGCCGATGAACGTGCGGCAGTTCAGACAGCTGAAGCATTCTGGGTGATACTTCTGTTCTCCTGCAACCTGACCAAGCAAAAAAAAAACAAAACACAAGCACCACTTTAAAACAAAATCCCTTTTTTATGCTCGAGAAAGTTCATATTGGAGTGTAGCATCAAATGTTTGGATTTTTTTTGTGTTTTTTTAAAGGGTAAGAAAGAGTAACGGTGCAGTGAGCAACATGAGAAACAGAGTAAAGTCTGGTCACTGAGGGTGATGGAGGGTTACAGGAGCAAAGATCGAGTTTGCTGCAGCCAGATGGCCTTTAACGCTTGGGGCAGTTTTGTAAACAAGAGGTAGAATTGAATTATGGCTGGAAAAAGCCACCAGGAAATGAGCTGATAATTCACACGGGCAGAACTGAGGAGGATGTTCTGTTGGAGCTCTTAAAAATAAAGGCCTAGCATACCTTGAGGAAATGCATGTCTCTGGAAAAGTTAGCATTTTTCTGTTTACTGTGCACAAGTCACATGTCTACACTGAGGCTGTGCTCGTTGAATCTGCAGTCATTTTATTGCCAGATCACTAGTCAGAGCTGTGATTTTTTTTAGTGATTTTAATGACAATTTGCACAAACCTTTGTCTAGAGCAGTGGTTCCCAAAGTTGGGGTCGGGACCCACAATGGGGTCCTGAAACATCAAGGTGGGGTCCTGAAAATATTTTCTGAAATAACTATATTAGAAAATGACAACTAACAACAATTTTTTTTGTCTTTTTTGTTACAAAATAGTAAGGTTAAGGAACTTAAAATGGACAAAAATAGCATAATGTATATTGTTACTGTGCTCTTGTTGCTTTACATGAAAACAATGTTTATCGTTCAACAACAGTTGGGGGCTCATGTCTCTGCTGCTGATATTTTGAGGGTCAAAAGCTGAAAAGTTTGGGAACTACCGATCTAAAGGATTTTTGGCTTCATTTTCACTCATTTTCTGTCCATTCCTTAATGTTTAAAAATACATTAGTTAAATGGTGTCTGTATTGACTGTCTTTAAACCATAAGGAAAAAAATAACCTCTGACATTCATCACATTTTCATTTCATTACATGGCAATTTTTAGTTAATACCCCTTTAAAAAGTTTATTTTTTATGCTAAACTATTTTTTGTCTGTCAAGCTGTGTTATCCTTTATGTTTCAGAAGTTTAACATAATAAATGGAAACAAATTGGATTTTTTGTCATAGGCTGCTAGTGCTTGTTTGGCAATTTGCTATTATCTTTGCAACTTAATAATTATAACGTATTAACAGATTTTATACAAAATGTATACATCTATACAAAAATACAATTTTAAACAAAACAGCAAGTTAACACAGTGGTATTGACAGTCTTTGAACAACCTTCAGAAAGCTCAAATGCGTGTCATTGAAAAGCTCCTTAAAAGATTACAAAAAAAAAGTTTGACATCTTAGAAGCAAAATGTGAAGGATAGTTTAAGACTTTTACACAGCACTGTACATGTGAGCTTTGCAGCAGCCCAGAATGACTGACACCGCCTCTCTGCTGTTATTTGTTTGTCCCTGAGGCCCAAGGCAAGGAAGTGCTTCCTCCTTCTCTCCTCCCTCCCTCCCTCCTTACTTCTCAGCTCCTCCATCTGTCTTGCTCCGTTTCTCTCGGGGCAGAACATCGAGCTGTGTGACCTCCTGCCACTGAAAGGCAGGGATTCCATGGATTTGGAGGAGACTGTTGTCTCTCCCCCCAATGCCCTCTCAGGGTATAAACTTCTGCTGCATTCGCAAGTATAAGGAAAAAAAAAAGCTTTTCTAAACATAAACTTTTTCTTAAAACTTGCTGGGCTCAAATGTAATTTTTTTCTTTTTTCCAGAAAATCTGCCTGTTATAACAAATCATAAACGCACACTTTATGCTCCACAGTATGACACAAGGAAACAGCAAATACCATCTTGCTTTTCCACAAACAAAAGTTTGCAGGATTATTAATGGAGGCATTATCGCAGAAGCAGGCTTACATCGTTCGGCTTCAGCGACAATTCTGTGTCGCTCATCATTTTTATGTTAGCAGGACAAATGCAGCTTAAATCCCAAGCATTAATCACACCCTCAAGCTATTTTAGTCCATCATCACAGCACGTCATTCGATGGAAAGCCCTCTGGTGGGGACTTTATCATCCAGACGTTCTTAAACAAACCAAAGAACAGCTGTGAAGCAGAAAAGCTCTTGTATCATACAATCATTTAAGAATAATGTCTAATTTGCTCCATCACAGTTTCACTTCGCCACCATGACAGCCTGTAACAATAAATCTCAAGTTTGGAATCGGTGTTGACTTCTGCTATGAATCCTTTCTATTGGTGAAATGCCAATAACTAATTTCTGGAGCAGTCAGAGAGCTGATGAAGGAGCGGCGGACAGGGCTATCGGGAGGCCATCAAAAGAAAAGATTTGCGGAGTATTTACCAGTCCCTCAAAGCTGCCCTGCTCCCGTTCAGGATGGATGAAGACACTGATAGGACGACTCTTACAGGCTTCCCAGGTGGCTCAGACGACCCTCGAGGTACAGACGCTGCCCGCACTGAGGAATGAGAGTGTATGTGGCCATGACTGCAAGATAAATGGGTGAGGTGTGAATCCATATAATTGGAAGACATTTTCCCCCCAAGAGGTCACACTTATTGTCATTGTCAAAAAATAAAAACATTCATGTTCACGTGAAAATCCCAAATTTATCTCATCAAAACAATTTTGGGCATTATGGAGACAAACAAAAAAATAATACAATTGTAACTAAGTTGTTAATATATGGGCCACAAGATAACTCATGGTAACATTTTAATTAATGTGTGGCCATGAGGTAATAAATCATGGCCACATGTTAGTTAATGTGTGGCTTTGAGATAATAACTTATGGTCACATGTTAGTTAATGTGTGGCCATGAGATAACTTATAGCCACATGTTAGTTAATGTGTGGCCATGAGATAATAACTTATGGCCACATGTTAGTTAATGTGTGGCCATGAGATAATAACTTATGGTCACATGTTAGTTAATGTGTGGCCATGAGATAACTTATAGCCACATGTTAGTTAATGTGTGGCCATGAGATAATAACTTATGGCCACATGTTAGTTAATGAGATAATAACTCATGGCCACATGTTAGTTAATGTGGGGCCAGGAGATAATAACTTATGGCCACATGTTAGTCAATGTGGGGCCATGAGATAATAACTCATGGCCACATGTTAGTTAATGTGGGGCCATGAGATAATAACTCATGGCTATATTTTAGTTCATGTGTGGCTACAAAAGAATATCTCGTGGACACATATAAAAGTGCATTCACAACAGCCCTGTTTAGACACATTCGTTTGACACAGTGCAGTGAAAGCGAACCACACCACCAGAAAATGTAACAAATGTTGCATATTTGCTTCCCAAGTCTATCAGACTATCAGTTGTGAAAACACCCTTAATATCCCACAGACCTGAGATAAAAACTTGTAATAAATTGTGGTCACAAGATAATTTTAAGCAGTGTCAGTTTGTGAGGGATAAAGGAGTCAGATTATATATGAATACACTGTTTTTGTTTAACTGTATAAAGGCACTCTATTGATTTTTTGTGTGTTTAATCCAAAGAAATTACCGCCATAGTCCAATCTAAAAAAAAATCATTATTCATAGTAGCCTAGTAGTATTTACAAAATTACACTGACCGCCCCAAGTGTGTATCGGAAACAGAATTTTTTTTGCTGTGTTCCTGAACACAACAAAACTCTAAAACCTCCCTCAACAAAGGTGTGGGGTGAGAGAAGAGCACCTTCTGAGTGTTGAAAATAAAAGAAATTAGTTTTTTGTACAAATACAACTATAGGCATCACCTGTGTTTTAGAGCTGCATCATATAATGTTTAGAATTACTTCATGCCTAACCGCAAGTGACTGCATGTCATTGAAACAGTCTCTTTATGGAAATGACTGCAACAACTATCTTGTGGCCAAGCATTACTATTTGGTGGCCATGATGTCTGTTTTACCAGATGGGCTCCGTATAAATTTATTAAAGCAAGGACATGAAAATGTGTTTTTATAAACAAAGTTCAATTAATTTTCTAAATGTATTTAGGACATAGCTTTTTGAAAAACAAATTTGGTTTATTTTGTTATAAAAAATAAATGACTTGAGGTTTTGTTGTATACATTTAGCAGCGTTACACACAGACTTCCACAGGCAGTAAATGTAAATTATTGTGGAAGTGCAATTTCTTGTCTTTGAGTTTTTAAAGTTAATATCCTGTGATCAGAACATTTAAATTGCTATTTTAGTTGTAAAAGTCAGCATAAGCTGTGATTGTCCTCATTACAGTTCCTGTAAAATGTCCACTTTCAAATCTCTTTGTGTTAATGACAGTAGCAGTCAGCAGATATGAAATGCTGTTCCAGACTATTTTCTGGATTGCAGAATTTCCTTATTCATTCTTTGGGAGTAGTGTGCAAGTGAGAAAAGAGAATGAGATTTTCAGGAAGTTATGTGGACTATAAGAGCATGGCAGCTCTTAAAATATTTAAATATTTCTTTATATCTTTAATGTCTCTTTTCCAACGTTTATCTTTTGGCTCATTCTTTTCCTTGTCATATTCTGTGTTACAACTAGAATGTTATAACTTAGCCCTCTCGTTTTGCTATCTTGTTTTTTTGTGTTCATATTCGTCTCAACATCCATTTAACTCAGCGTCACCCACTGTTTGTTTCATGTTCTTTGCATATCGTTTCTTGTCACGATTCATGTGTCTTTTTTCTCTCAGACATTTATGCACGCATACTTTTGATAGGATCAGGGACTATATCAGATAAGGAACACTAGTTCTGTGATCCCTCTCTTCCCATCTGTTTAATTTCCTTCTCTCAATTCTACCCTTCTGCTACTTGTCACCTCCTCTCTTGCACACTCTTCCCTCATCACTCTTTTTTTATATTCTCTGGCTTTGGGGATGATTCCCTGCTCTTTCTCATGGCTACTGAACCGAGGACCCAACCCGACTCAGATAAACACCCGCCTACCAGGGGGACACCCTCTCATCCCTTCCAGGGACTTCTTCACTGAACCTAAACACAATCTCCCCTCAATTACTCACATTTGAAATTCATAAGTTAAAAGGGTAAAACATAAATCTGTCTGAGTTTTATATACCATTTCTGCTTGCTCTTTTTCTTTGGTCCCAAGATTACTCTTTCAAATACTCAAATGACCTGTGATGTCTGTGTCAGTCTGAGATCTGTCTTTACATTGTGAAACATAATGGAGGTGTTTAATAGACAAGTACATTAACTCTCATCAAGTTTGTGCAATGTCATCTACATTTGTGATCCCTGAGGAAATGGGATAAGATGACAGGAGGTGAAATGATTTGAGATGTGACAAGATGAGAAGTAATGGCCTATGATGACATGAGGTGACATTTAAAATGAGACAAGACAAGATGAAATAAGGGGGGATGAGATGGTGCAAAGTTAAATGAGATAAAATAAACCAATATGTTAAGATTTGATGGCCTGAGACACATGTTAGATGACATTAGATTAGGTGAGATGAGACAAAGCATCATGAGATGAAATGAGATGAGACAGAACAAGAAAAGGCATGACAGTCTGAAATGAAAGATGAGATGAGACATGACAGGCTGAAATGAGGCAAGATGAGATGTAATGAAACCAAATGAACAAGACACAATGACATGGGATGACAAGATGTGAGGTGACATAAGACAAAACATCATGACATATGGTAAGATGAGACAAGATGAGAAGAGGTGTAATGGCCTGAGATGAAGAAAGAGAGATGAGACATGGCAGGCTGAAATGAGGTGAGATTAGATGTACTGAAACAAAATAATAAAGACAATGTGACATGAGATGACATAACATAACATGAGGTGAGATGAGATGAGACAAAACGTTATGACATAAGGTAAGATGAGAAAAAAGAAGAAGAGGTGTAATGGCCTGAGATGAAGAAAGATGAGACGTATTGAGACTATAAAAAGACAATATAACATGGGATCATATGATGTGAGGTGATGAGATGAGATGAGATGAGATGAGATGAGATGAGATGAATTATGAGATTTGGTGGCCTGGGGTAAAAAAATATTGACATTAGATGAGGTAAGACGAGATGTACTGAGAAAGAATGAACAAGACAAGATGTCATGGCATGACATGATGAGCTGACACGAGGTGAAATGAGATGACACAAAACATCATGACATGAGGTGAGGTGAGATAAAATGATAAACAGTGTAATGGCTTGAGATGAAGAAAGATGAGATGAGAAATGACAGGATGAGATGAGGTGAGAAGAGATGTATTGAACAAGACAAGATTACATTGGATGACATGATGTGAGATGAGATGAGATAAAATAAGATCAAACAAAATGAGATCTGATGGCCTGAGGTAAAATATCAATGAAAGGACATTGGATGAGATAAGATGGGACAAGCCAAGAATGGCCTGAGATGATGGCATGACATGAAGAAAAATTAGATGAAACATGACAGGATTAAATGGAGTAAGATGAGACAAGAGACATAATGAGACCAGATGAGACAAAACAAAAGGTGAGGTGAGAGGACATTGGATGTTATGAGACAAGACAAGATGATATGAAACAACTGATCTAACATTAGAGAAAAACAGCAGAATATAACTAGAAATTTGATAAGAAAAGACTGAATGAAGACATGATTGTAAATAAAACTTTTCTAATTCAAGTGCATCATCAATAAGTAACAAAAATGATCAAATCTGAATTTTTGAAAACAGTGACAGACTCTAAAAGTTTGTTGTAAGATCTTTGGGCTTCTTGTAACTGTCTGCTTATTGTTTCTGCTTTTCTCCGAATGCTTAGACCCTGAGTTCCCTCAAGTTTGCAGGTGTTCTGTAAATTTCTATTCTCTAAACAGATTGTCTGGGATATAGCTAAAAAGGTAATTTGTTTTATTTATTTATGTAAAAGAACAGTGCTCTTTAATCAATATTCCAAGAGAATGAATGTGACAAAATTAGCAAAATATTTAAATTTCATCCACTGTGACTTTTTTTAGACAGTCTATTGTTGCTTTGCTTTGTGATTCTGATTACAGTGCTGATTTCTGTGCCTGGGTACATGTAATCCGAAATCCTTTGATGATGTATTGATTTTATATAAGAAGTTGTTTTCCTCTGCCTGTGAAACATTTTTCCTTTTCTGGCCATACTCAGTGTGTTTTGATGATAGCATTTCTGACATTACCAGACACTTCCGTTGTCTTCATCACTGAAAAAAATGCTTTTTAAGGACACATTACATTGCGGGGAAAAAAGTCTCTCCTTTCATCCCTGACACCAAAAGAATCATTTGGTTCTCTGGTGAGATAATGAAGTGACCAACTGTACAACATCCCCTTGTCATCAAGGGCATTTGATGTTCCAGCAGGGGGGTAAAAAACAAAAACAAGTCATGGTTTTCCTACAGAGGTGAAAGGGAAAAGAAAATTACCACAGCTGCAGAAAATGAAAGGATGGGAGATATTCACGGTGTGTATGTGTTTAATAGTCAGTGGGAATGAAACAGTCTTGATAATGACAATAGATTGACACAAGAGAGGGACAAAAGTCATTGATGCTCATGCCGACATTAGTCATCAAATTATCTGCGTTGTGTTCTCACCTGCTTTTTCTCTCTGTCTGTATTTATGCAAGTGTGTCACAGTGTGTGTAGTGCGGGTTGTGGGTTTACACTTGCCAGATGCCTCATAGATATTTTTTCCTCACGCACTTGTAGGGACGTGTACATTGGTGTGCTCATAATCTGTCTTTTGTGTCACTATAGAGTCAGTCTGGGAATACGGCTGTTATCAGAGGCCATTTGCAGTTCGATGTAAGTCTAGGCACACAAAAGAAGACATTCTTATTGTTTAGAAAAATTGATCCTCAGTGATGTAGGAACTTTGGCGGCACAGTTTTTATGAGCCAGTCTGCCACCAAGGCAGCGTAAAGCAGAGATGGATAGACACTACAGATGCTATATTTGGGAGGCTTTTGGCCTCCTGCCTCTGAGGCTAACAACTCCCCTGCTCTGTGTGAGCACATGCTGAGGAAGGCAAGAAAATTATTTGATGGAGCAACAAAAATAAACAAAACTCTGCAGACTAAAGCAATTTACCTCCAAGGAATTAGCCGTAACGGCTGAGTAACGCACCGCTGAGAGTGGAGATTACCTCCTCTTTTGTTGGTGACATCTACTTCACCCTCACTTTACGTAGCAAGATTTGAGGTGACTGAGGCGTAATGATGCAAAACAATGCAGGGCTTCCACAGAACATTTCATAGATTTTTATTTTGTCCTTTCTGGAAAAAAAAAGAAAATAAGACTCAATTCTCCAGTTAGCTGACAGAGCAGGGAAATGTGGATCAGTGTTGAGTTTCATCAGTTCCTTAAAATGAGGGACAGAATTTTGTGTCTGTGTGCAGACATAATCCCTGTTGACTTGTGTGGCTTACCATTTGCTTTGCTTATGTCCCATTACTTGGAACATTAAGCCTAATTTAAACACTTTTCTGCCTCTCTGTTTCCCTTCTAGTTAAAAAGCCTGATTTAAGGCTCAAAACCTTTTTTGTTTGTTTGTTTATCGTCACTTTAAGCTGTCAGAACTTCATGGATGAGTTGTCTTTTTCCCTCCTTTTTGTATGGATTAGAAGGATTAAGGACCAATAAAAAAAGAGGATGGAGAGGGTAAACAAAAGAATGGAAGGGAGAGGTCTAAAACAAGAAGTAAGAGAAACAAGACCACATGAAAGGAAGAGAGTAAATTATGAAAACAACTGGAAGTGTGTGTGTATGTGGGTGGGGACAACATAGGAGCATTTTTTTGTGTGAAAATATAATTGGCAAAATGTAAAAAAAAAAGCAGCTTCTGCAGGGATGAGCCACTTTATGAAGTTTTAACTGGTCCTACTGAGGATTTTTTTGTTTTGTTTTTACACTTTAGTAAGGGTCTTCAACTCAGTGCTTATGTAAAGTTATTAACCTAAAGATTAACACAGCTCCATCAAATCCTCTTTAGTGGTTAATGCAAACGCTATCAAATAAACTTTTATATCACTTTTATATCATGACTGTGGTCATTTGTGTTACTCAAAAAGCTTTTCAGGTTAGATTTGTTTTGTGTGGTGACTCCACTTTAGTCAAAAATACAATTT
This sequence comes from Cynodonichthys magdalenae, assembly GCA_031762555.1. Taxonomy (NCBI): domain Eukaryota; kingdom Metazoa; phylum Chordata; class Actinopteri; order Cyprinodontiformes; family Rivulidae; genus Cynodonichthys; species Cynodonichthys magdalenae. The sequence continues at coordinate 12,836,090 of JARVJO010000330.1, forward strand.
CCAGACCCCCTCCTCCCCAAACCCCCAATCCCACATCTCCAACCAGACACACATGTTTTGTTTACAAACTCCATTGCAGTTTATGTCATACCACAACCTTTTTTGAACAATTGAACATGAACTGAAATAAATTACAGGATGAAATAAAATAAACAACAACCTCTTTTAAACAACGAACCCCCTTTATTGTGTAATTATTTTAAGTGTAACAGTTTTTATTAACGTTTATCAATAAATTAAAAACAACTGCATCTCTGTGAAGAACAGGTTTAAAAACATGAACAACTTCTTGAGAACTCCAGTTATAAACCTCAACAGTACTTGTTGAACTTCCACTAAGCACAAACCATTGCATTCATCATCTTGTTGAAACGCCCAAATACCGTTAACAAATAACTGAGCTCTACATGGCATTTCATGCATAGAAACAGCATTTTTACACATCCTCTTATAAACACTGAAAAGCACTGCATGTTCCACTGAATAAATGTGAATAAATAACACAGAAATAATATATACAAATGTGAGAGTTTTACTCACAAGCCGTGTTTCCATCAACGTTTCTTAATTCGCATTTTGAAATTTTGCATCAGAAAAGCTGAATGGAAACGGCCTGA
>JARVJO010000330.1:12836806-12861319 GCA_031762555.1 Cynodonichthys magdalenae
TGTTACTGTGCTCTTGTTGCTTTACATGAAAACAATGTTTATCGTTCAACAACAGTTGGGGGCTCATGTCTCTGCTGGTGATATTTTGAGGGTCAAAAGCTGAAAAGTTTGGGAACCACCGGTCTAGAGCATTTAAAACAGTTCTATCCAAAATGGTGAATTTACAAAGGAGGATGAGGTTGTTTGCGCCTGTCAAAAGAATTACTGACTGCAGCTGTCTGCAGTGCACAAAATGCTGGGTTTTCCCAAAAACCTCCACTCTGAGACCTGAATTCAAAAAGCTTTGCATAAACGAACTGCCGATACGCAGCAGGAAAGGCTACAGCTTCTCCTAAAAATGGCACCGACCCTAACCCTGTGTCCTTAATAACAAGATTCTTGAACTCTTTAATGGGGACCCAGTCAATGCAAACGACCCACTTACTCCGATACCGAACAACTCTCCATGATTAAACATGAGCAACAATGTTAAACACCGAAGGTCGAGATCACTTGAGCTGTTCCCTCCCTGGAGACTGAGCTTGAGGTTTATTTATTTATTTATTTTTTTTTGCTTCGAGCAGCAGAATTTCTATGAAGGAGCCAGCTTCTTGACAACTCTCCTCATCTGCAATCATCTGCAATGCTAATGTGTAAAAAAAATAAAAAGACTAACCCCTGTTCGGGACGCTGGATACAGCAGAGCTGGACAAAGAATGTTTCAGCTAGAATTTCATTGTTTTAGTTTTTATAGTTGAAGTATAACATTAGTGATATCATTTTTCATTTATGAAATATAAATATCTATTTATTTAGCGAAACATAATACAATCTTGATTTGTTTGTATTGAACCAGAACCACTGTAGAATAAAATACAAACTCATGGAATTAAACATAAATTAGCCTTAACTAAGAGAAAAAAAAAATATTTGTGGCTACTGAATCCAAAACTAAAAAACAAATCTGAGGCACAAATGAAGAAATGCTCAAAAGAACAATAAAATAACTGATTTTACAAATTTTAAAATCCCCTTTGGCTAAAGAAAAGCAAAACTAGTTAATTACCAGATTTTTACTTTTTATTTCAACTCTCTTATACAAAATGTAAAAATATTTTAACACTATCATGATCCTAAAGTCAGAATAACGTAGATGCCTCATAAAATGAAAAAAACAAAGCTAAAAACAACTTGAAAGAAAATAACGAGTTTATGGAAATATTTTAACCTTTAATTTACACTTTAAGCAGCCTCATAAAAATGAGAACATCCATAAAGATAATGAGAGATTAAAAAAAACTATAAACACAAGTTTAGAGTTTTTGCTTTCTATGTTTTTCTTTGAATCTGTCCTTTTTTCCTCTTGTGTCACTTTAGGTGAGACGACAGGAAGAGAGGACAGCTGGACGGAGATGTAAAGGGGGAACAAAGCTGCACAACTTGTCACCAAGGCCACCATTTGCTGCCCATGCAGTCACATAAATACGAGCACACGCCCTTCTTCAGACCACATCTGACAGGCAGCAGCTGCTGCCCTCACATTAAGGACATACTTCCTCTCCAGAACATGGATATAAAAAGAAAAACTACTTCGAAACGAAGCGAACAATCATGCGACCGACAGATTTAATAAAACGCAGTCGAGACACATCACATGTTTAAAACTGGATCTAGTGGGTATTACTTATTTAGTCACAGGAGCTGTGGGTGTGTGTCTTCATGAGTGTTGTGTCTGTGGTATGAGCTCATCATCACGCTGATAACTGGGTGACTTCACTTTATCTGATTATGTGGACAAGTTTAGCCTCTTCTTCTGATAAACCAGAGACAGTTGACAGCTTTTCCTCGGGGTTTCTAGGCCCACATGGTTCACAAATAACCAAGATTACAATCTTTATCTACTCTTTTTTACGACACTCAGAAACCCTAAAGGTTTTGTGTCCAGTGATCTCACTTTATAAGAATTACATTCAACAGTTTTTGTGTGCGTCCTCTTCTAATGCAGTATTTTAATGAGAACTACGGTTTAATTTGGCCATAACATAAATGCGATTTAGTATCATTTTATTGCATTTTGTAGTTATTGCCTGTTTTAATAAAAGATGTATTAATTCCAGTGTCCGTGCACGTTTTTGTCTCTCTCTCTCTGTTAGCAAAATATCTCATGAATCACTAGATTAGTATTAATGCAACCCAGAAACAACAAATGATTAACTTTCAGAACCTGATTCATGATGGTTGCTGCAACTAAACAACCTTTGCAACACCTAAATGGTGTTAAATCTGTTAATTTCAACAGGGAGTCATCCCTAGCACATCCTTTGATTTAATAAATGCTTAATGTTAGAAATAAGCAACTAAAATGTGTTATTTTTAATAAAAGGTTGCATTAAACCACTGCAGGTTTGATTTATCATGACCCAGAAGTTTTATTTTTTTCCAAAGATTTACTGGAGTTTATTCTAAGTCTGCTGTGGAATGTGAACGATTCTTTAAACACCATTTAGAGGAATTTATGGTGGTGTAATGCTCAAAACTAAACAGCTTCAAGACATGCGGGCAGTAAATCAGAGTGTCCTAATGACACAGCTAATGTTGACTTTTCTTAACAGAGAAGCACCTCCGGAGATCAAGGTGTGATAAAAACTGAAGGTGTCTTTTTGTTACATTTACTCACAAATAATTCAAATACATTTCAAACGTTAAAACTTAAACTTATTATTTCTACTTCTCACTCGTGCTTTATATTTGTCAAGTTTATAATGATTTGGTTACCGTTTTAAACACAAAACCTTTAAAGTTATTTAAAAAATTTTCCACATCATTTCACATTTTTCTTTATGAGAAAACGTCACCAAGCTTAAATGAACTTAAATACTAAAAAATGTAAAATGAACATAACATTAATTACCCAATGCAGCTGATCATTTATGAAATTAAAAATAATGGCATTGATATTCCTAACAATATCTTATCCATATCCACGGTTTTACTCTTTCCACTGGTTTAGTGAATGAATTTGTATTTATATGCTGAACAAACTCACACTAAAAAAACCTTATTAAATTATGGAATCTGCCTGACCTCATTTTTACTTAGAGGTTTTTAGGAAATACCTAAAACAATCTTATCATGCGGGAGGAAGTGATAACTGAGCTAAAAGTGTCAAACTAATTCCTGAAGTGTAAACACGTTTGAATAAAAATGTTGCATCAAAGTGGCTGTCAAGGCTGTTTGAGAAGAAGTAAGGCCAAAAGGAGAAGTCGTTCAAGCTTGTCAAGAATACAAGCTACAGTAGAGCTCATTTAGGGAAATACAATTAGACTGCGAGCCTAAGACAGAAGACACTAGACCACATTGATGGACCCTGAATGGAAACCCCCACTGCTGCCACAAACAGTACAGCACTACAGCATACACAGGCCTGTTTAGAAAACATTCGTTTGTTTACAGCAAATCTCACCAAAATAAGGAAACTGATAAGTGTGGCCGGGTAAAAACTAATAATCTGTGAAAAGAGTTGCTTCTAAAAATAGCAGGCATGTCATATCTTGTTAGCTTTTTTTCATGACATGAAAAATGGGAGCAGGGCAGAAAAGAAGCAGATTTGTGACCCAATTTAAACTGACCCACAAAACCAAACGCTACATGCTTTAAATCCGATTCTCAAACAAACAAACAGAAAGATACGATGGAAAGAGACTCTGACCAGACAACCAACCAAGCATCTCACAGGCGGCCACCCTGCCCGCCTCCTCACCGGCTCATCCGTCCTATAAACCACACATCCGAGCAGCAGAGGTCATCCTCACCTTCTTGTCCCGCCTCCACAGCCTGAGACAGCAGAAGCTCCAGAAAAACAGATCTCCCACCATGTCAGCAAGGGCCGGCGTCTCCCCTCGCTCTTCTAGTTCATTCTACTGAGGCGAGCGATCCCCTCGCTGTCACAACAAAACACTGGCAGCAGCCAAGTCGAGCAGAGAGCTGCAGGGGGAGGGCGGGGAGGAGAGGGGAGGAAGCACACCCCTTTGCAGCTGAGCTCATCTCTGAACCAATGTCACTCCTCCAGCCTCTCCCGCATACCTCCCTTCCCCATCTTTCTCCTTCCTTTTGCTTTTTTGCTATGACCTCATCGTTTCCTGCTCGGCCCCGCCTACTCACACACATACAAACACACACATGAGCGGCAGCCAGCCAGCTGCTTCCAACGCATACACACCTCCGCCCCTGGTGTCTCCAGTAAATATCTCACCCCTGTTTCAGACCAGGCTGCGTTTTGTTAATCAGAAGCAGAGAAAACCAGCAGAGTGACTCCTAAAACCATGACCTCATCGATGTTAGGTTACAGAACAATGTTGCAATTTTCTTTACGTATTTGGCTTGCATCATAGATTGTATCATAGTTTGCTATATGTTAAATTGAGTAAAATACAAACATTGTGTTTTCAATTTTGATGTTCACCTTATAAGTTATCTAAAAATACAAAATATTTATGTCAAAATGTGTTAAAATCTAAAGTAAATCTTAAAACAAATACAAAAAAGAGATTTTTTTAATATTTAGGAATATAAACTCCAAGACCAATTATTTGTAATAACTCGATACCAACATTTAAAAATGAGGGCAGTTGTTGGTTGATATACATGAGAAAAACATTTTGTCACAAATGTACTGAAAATATCTTTTTTACACTATGTTTTTGTTCTTTTCTTGTAGAGAACAAATCAGGACCTCATGTCCAGAACTTGACCCGTCCTCATTAGGAGCTGGTGCTGGAGGACCATCAGAATGTCCAGATATTAATAGACCGTCTGATGTACGTACTGTACTTCCTGCTAATCGTCAGGATAAAGTGATGGAGACAGACTGCAGGGAAAGACTGCTGCTGGGCTAAACTTGATTTAGTTCCAGTGTGAGGTGGGGACGTTCAATTAGAAACCGGACGACACAACGAAATCCACATCCAGGTCAAAGGCCAACAAGCTGATGACAGTTTACTCTGAGTGATCTAAATTTTTATTTTTCACAAATCTAGTGATTGACATACATTTATATATGTATTTATTTAATCGGTTTTATCATTTGGGAATTTTTTTCCTCTTCATTTGACTGATAAGGGAGGATAATTTCATATCATTTAGAGTTTTGGTCTTTACTTTTTGAAAGATGGCAAAAAAAAAGCATTGGACATATTCTACTTTTTAACTAAAAAAAGGAGATCTTAAAAAAATTTAACCAAAATCCAAAACCCATTGTGATACAATCCCTACATTTTGATTTAGCTGCTCTTAGAAAACAGAAAGTGTTGTAAAATCAGTTTACAGAAATAATTCTTTCAATCTGCTCTGAGTTTAGAGAACACACTTATTACCAGGAGAGGAAACCTTTAATAGTTACTTCTTAATTATTAATGTGGCAGCAGAAAGACAAACTTCCTGTCTCTAAAATGAGTCTAAATATCAAAGTCAAATCTTTCGTCACGGAGTTCAGAAGTGAAACCTGGCAGCCCACAGCTACACCTCAGGGGGGGATTTCAGCTTAAAAGGCTGCCGTTTTCGTCAGTGTTTCCAAACCAAAAGAAGGAAATGTTAAATGTCTAAATATTGCTAAATGAGGGTCACTGTCGTGTGAGTGTTTCTAATTGAAGCAGTTCAAGTATAAACAGAAGTGAGGATCGGGTTTGAGCTCCCACACGAAGGCCGTGAAGCTTGAGTGTCATCGATCAGGAAGATGGAAACTTTGCAGTAGGTGGGCCGGACTCCTGTGACCTCCCCGAGGTGAAAACTAATCAACACAAGTCTCATTCATCATTTATGTTGCTCAATTCAAAAAGTTCCTACACTGAGACAGAGCCATAAAGCATGTTGATGATTAGATCAACAACAATTCAACCTACAGGATCTTAACAAACCTGTTTCATATGTAGGCTGTCTTCAACATCAGAAAACATTATTTTTATTTTACCGTTCTTTAACCAAACAAGTCCCATTGAGATCCCAAATCTCTTTTTCAAGGGCGGCCTGGGTGTAAAGGCAACCTTCGATCCCCAGTTCCGAACCGGGGATCAAACCCAGGACCTTCTTGCTGTGAGGCATCAGTGCTAACCACTGAGCCATCTTGCTGCCACATGGTCTAATGCAGGGGTGCCCAAACTTTTTCCCTGAGAGGGCCAAAATGAAAAACTATCCGACGGCTGTGGGCCAAATGCAATAATATAATACATGAAATACAAATACTTAATAACACTAAAGAAAGTCACTCTTCCGCCTGTCCCTCTTAAATGAAACCAACCATTTATAACTTGGCCAAAGAGTCTGACCCTTCCATTTCACACAGTTTGTATAATTCAACATTTAGCCTCTGAAAACAATATAAGTTATAGTTTCTTTAGCACTAAGACTGACCTGCACACAGATGTTCTTACTTATTAGTTGGCCTGGATGATGTCAAATCTTTTAAGTGTTAATAAATGGCCAATGGATCAATCAATTTAAATCTAAATCTGAACATTTTACATTAAATTAGGTTTTTACTTTCCAGGTTATTAGGTTCAGTGGTTGTGTTGGCAGAAAAAGACACGTGTGGAAACTAAAACTACCTCCTAATTCTGCATTTATTAACCATGAACTGCATTAAAAGAGTGTTATTTTACATGCATGTTTTATTAGCCCAGAAACGCTATGTTCAAAGAGTACAGCATAAAGAGACATTTTATATCACAATCTCATCACTGTGAATAAGAATTAAATCCCTGGAAGTGTCCACAAACACAGTTGCCTATGTATATTTTTTTCTAAAACAGGTCAACTAGCCTGGAATCAGCTACAAAGATTAGCTGCATGCTGTCATGCAAGTCACATAAACCATCCTTTTCTAAGTCGATCAAGTTGTGAAATAATAAGATGTAAAAAAATTCAAGTCAATCGGTCCCTTAGGAGGAAAAAATGTTGCCCAGTCTGACTTAAGAGGTTTACACTACTTTAAATTAAAACTAAAAATATTCAGGAAAAGGTAGATTTGGATCCTTGTCAGCTATAGCACGTGTGTGCAAACACGTCCACCTTGAAGTAAATTACAGTTTCCTGCAGAAAAAAATGTCAGGAGTTTAAAACAACTTTCACTCTGAAATCTGGATTAAAAATGTTTCCATCGCAGGTGTAAAGATGAACGACCAAAACACAACAGAGTTGTTTTGCTTTCACATTGTCCCTGTACTGTCCTTAGAGACAAAACAAACGTGAGGCATTTATAAGAAATGGCAAGATTCCTGTTTGCACTCAGATACAGCAGTGGGGGGTTGATCACAAAACAGAAAACTCTGGGACTTTCCATTGGTTTAGCAGCCGACCAAATAAAAATGTTACTGTTCACCAAAAGTGTGGCGACAATATGTGGATTACTTCCAATATTTACTACACAGTTATTACACACACTTTTATTTTTTTTAATAACATGTTTTTCTGTCTTTTTAGCTTAAATACACGTAATATCATTAAGTTTGCACTGAATAAAAACTGAGGTGTAGCAAAGAAACAGAAAACAGCAGCAGTGGGGCGGACAGAAGAGGGATTTCATCACATGATCTCATTTCACAACATGTTTGTGGGACTTTCAGAAAAGGAACACAGCACGCTCAGAAAAATCCCAAAGCATTTGGGCTTTCACCAAAAACACATTTTGGATTTTACCGTTAATCGTTTCAGTAAGTCTTGTATTTCACAAACAAAGAAAAAAGTAAAAGTGAAACAAACTAGTTTTAGAACAAATCCAGGCAGAAGAACAAACAGTTATCGGTTTGACAAGATAAAAACACATAAAACTGCACATTATTAACCTGTGTTAAGTCATTTGATTACCTGTCACTGTGACTTTAAAGACTGGGTGAAAACACGTCTGATATGATGTGATATGGACAAAAAGAGCTGTTTTTAAAAACACTGGGACAAACTTCATGAGGAGAAAAACAATAGACCTTAAATGTAAATCACGTTTAGTGTTTAGTTGTTAGTTTTGATGATCCATCAGTTATATTTTTCTTTTTTGTTTGTTTTCTAAGAAATTGTCCTTTGAAATGTGGTATATAACATTTTTGAATGAAGTATTAAAAATAGTATTAAAGTATACTATTAGACAAGTACTAGACAAAAAAGCTGCTGTTAGAAACAGTTTTGCTACGGCAACATGAATTTTAGCACTGAAGGGGAAAATATTAGTAAAACTTGGGAGTGTGATTCAGTTCTTTCTCATGACAACTTTGCAAATGTTTTCTGTTTCTACATATCTTAAATGATTTTATTACATCTTTATCAACTCAAACTACACAAACCTGATTAGAACTTGAAGATGAAATAAAATAAACTTTAATAATTATTTTCTTACAGTGACACCTGGCTGTGGGCTTAATGCATTAAAAAACATTGTCAATAAATGAGATCATTTTGCTATAGCCCCGTTGAGAAAAACCTGAGATCTTTGAAACAAAGATTATACAGAAAAAAGATAAAGAAAACTTAGAAAGTATCCAGTCAACGGGCGGCTCCGCTCCCATCAGCTGGCTCTCAGAGCTGTTTCAGGAAAGGTTGATACTCTAAACTGAGTGTGGAGATGGTTGAGATCACTGCAGGTACATCTGTCACTCAGAGATGTCAGACAGACAGGAGGAAAGAGGGATTAGAGGGAAGTAAATTACATATCGGCACTCAGCACAAAACCAATCTAAGGTAGTAAATAGCTGAGAACCACTTTTCAGGCTGAATTACTTCCAATTTACTCAGAGCTGACGCTGCTGATGAAGACAGAGACAGTCCACAATGTTAAAGTCTAAGACAGAATACTCTATTAGAACAATGACCCCCCCGCCAAAGTTTAACTCTATTTACTAAAAAACCAACACAGGAGAGAATTAATTGCAATTAAAGCCCAGCTTAATTAAAGTTTCTCTTATGATTTTCTGTTGTTTATTTACGTGACAACAGAAGCTGTTTTCTCTAACACCAAATCTTTTTAAATCCAAAGCAACTGAAGACTACAGCATGACTAAGATGAAACTAACCACATCTTGTTTTGACTCATTACCCTGACAGACGTGTTTCAGACAAAAAAACTAAAATAAATCACTAACGCCCCCCGGCTGCTTAACAACATCTAGTTTTGAACAGTGCAATTCTGGAAAAAAAAACTTCACATTTGTCTTTATAAATGAAAGAAAAGGCAACTTGCTTTGTTTCTAACATCCACAACAATCAAACGCTGGACAAAGCTAGTAAGATGGTTAAAACGTCTCTCCCAAAGACAACCAAACAAAACTTGTTTTAAATTTATGCAGGTTTTATGGATGATAAAATAATCTGAGACAAACTTTGTTGGAAACATATTATTGTTAAATTACATCAATCTTGTTTACTGGGCCTCTCACAGAGTAACTGCTGGAGATAAGCACAAACTCACCAAGACCCAGTAAAGAGAAACGGGTTCAGAAAATGACTTTATTTGGTCAATCCAGACTCTCACTGACCTTGATGCCCACACCTGGTTTATTGTAGGTGATAACAATGACAGAAGAGAAAGTAAGGAGTGTGGAAACTGAGGGTTTATCACAATGGATTTTGTAATTAAATAGATATGGGAAGTAGGGATTTGGACTATTTGTAAACATCACATCTCCATTAAACAATAATATTGTTAATCGCAAGTTTTTCTATTTTCTTGCAGCCCCAGTAAACACACGATCTATATGAAAGGAAAAAAGCAAAAGCTACAAACAAACAGCAGTCCCCAAACAGCTAAAAAAGTGTGACTCAGTTTGTATGGTGGACATTGTAGAAGAAAAGGGTGATGAAATCCTATGAAGTGCAAACAAAACGCTGTTTGGCCGACCCTCAGCTGCAAATCTGTCCACAGACTCTGACTCATCTCTGCATCATCAAGCCCAAGGTATTTTCACAGAATAACAGCCGTGTTTTAGTCACAACAGCATCAGTGAATTTAAAAATAGGATCGTGTCTGATTGCTTATCTGCACAAGTGTCGAAGTGATGCAGACGCCTGACCTTGGTTCGGATGTCTACGGTTTAACACAAAAGATACGGTCATCTCGGCATTAAAGCTTGACAGACTGAGCAATCTCAAATTTGCTAAAGTGCAGCTGCGGAGAAAGTCAATGAGCTCCTTTTGCACAGTAGAGGAGCAATAAAGCAAAGGAGGAAAGAGAAGGAGCAACCTCTCTCCTAATCCACTTTAGAGTTTCATTACTGAGATTGCAGTGATCTGTCAGGAGGCAGAGTAAATGATAACACTCACACATCAAACTGAAAGATGCAGAGAAGGGCGCAGAAATGAAAAGTTTTTGATAATAGCAAATGTGACATGAGGCAGCAATGAATCCCACAAGAAGCATATCTAGAGTTTTTATATGCAAAGAATAAACTAACTTTACATTTTAACCTTTTTTCCACCTTAACAATCAGTGAATTATTGATTTATTTAATTGTTTAACCATTTAGAGGGGCAATTTGCACAAAGTAGATAAAAAAGCAGAACCAAAACAAAAAGTACAAAGTAAAGTAAAGATCTTTGAACATTTTGACAAACTACAGATGTTGAAGACAGATCCATTCATTTTCTATGAGAAAACAGAACAGCAGAATAAGCTAAATAGCCTAAAAAGTATAAATTGCTGAACGTGTCGAAAAACGGAAGAAAAAATGATCTCAATGGTGTGAATGCTTGATAAGATTCACACAAAAATATTACATAATATAAACACTTACATCTAATATTGAACACTTTGTTCAAGCTTCAAACGTGTGTGATTCAATCACTAATCAGGAAATAGACCCAACTTTCTTTTAATGTTATCTTGTTTTCTTAATAATGCAGCATCACTTATCAGATAGGGGAGAGGGTTTTGTTTATGTGCCGCTGCGACTTTTATTGTGCAAACGATCCTCTCTCTGTGTCACAACAGCTCTGACTTTCACTGGTGGTCTGTAAAATAAACCTGAGCAGCAGCTGTAGGTACGAGGCTCAGTTTCAAGTCTGACACTGATCCTGTGAGTGTCCACATAATAACAGGACTCAGGTGTGTGCGTAAGTCAGAGGGCCTCAGCTGGAGGATGTAATCAGCAAACAATGATGAGAGACGAGTCCGCTCAGATCCTCTTACCATGATGAGGCCGGTGGCGATGGGGTCGTTGCAGCCGTGGCACAGCTCCCCAAACTTGGCCCAGTAATCGTTCTTGCAGTAAAGCCGCCCATCTTTCTCATAATACCAGTGGGACAGAGAGGCGCTGCACTCGCAACATCTAAGAGACAGAACAAAAAAAAATCATCAGCAGCAGTTCTCATGAAGATAAAATCAGGTCAATACATAAAACATCCAGAAATACCAGCAGAAATAAGGAACTCTCTACTACCGCACCTAATTTTAGTTCAACACCTGTTAAACTGACATTTTGTGTTTGCTAAGGTTAAAGTAGCTAATTCTCTTATACATTTAAGACACCAGATTGTGAATATTTCCTGACCTGCAGGAACTCAAAGAGCAAACATCACATTAAGTTATTATTGTGTTGACAGAAGATAATATTGTGCTGCGCTGCTGTAGACTGCACTTCAACCCTTCTAATGACACCCTGTGGAGCCACAAATTACAGTTTTCTTGTCGTTTCCCCAGTTTTCATTCGCCTCGTGGATCCAACAGAGAGAAGTGATCACACCAAACACACAGCTACAACTGCACATCATGGAAAAACACAGAAACAACAAGAAAACTGAATCTGCAGTTAAACATTGCATGACATTATCACCGTGGAGCACACGGTTCACTATCTGAAACTAATTCAAATAATTGGTTTACAACTTCATGGCTGTTGCTGTCATTTTTTTTTTTTTTTGACAAGTAATCTTAAAATAATCTGTATAGAAGCCTTGTCAGTGCTCAGTAGTAAAGTTTTGATTTCTTGTTGGTATTTATTAGAAAAGGAGCGCCTTACAGACATGAAAAGTTACTCAAGAGAAAAAAATGAAGGATTTACTGTTTATTTTAATGATTTTACTTCAGTTATTTTGTACCAGGTATTATCAAAGAATTGTTATTTTTATGTAGCAGAAAAAACAAAATGATGCTCACTTAGAAAACATTTTAAACAATCTGAATCAGTTATTAGAAAAACTTCATGGATTTTTCTAGATTCTAACACTTTTTGACGATATTACAAAATGACTGTATTCTGTTTTTTTATACATTTTATACAACATCCCACACACCCACTGTGCACCTTTCTCTGTCAAACATCCATCAACACAATAAGAACATAAACAAACAAAAATTTATCTTCTTATAAGAAAAAAACTCTTCAGAGCAGCTTCAATGTCATGATGAGCTAAATTCTGGCTAAATAAAACCAAACTCCAGTTTTTAGAACAAACATGTTTGAAATCTAGATTAAAGAGGATCTGTAGTTCTCCAGATGCAGGCAGCAACACAAAGGTCTCTGATTTTCTGGAAACAAGCTGTGTTTGTGACTTGTGACTTCACTGAACAAACCAACACCGCCCTCACTGGCTGAGCAGACAAAATATTAAACTACAAGCTGTGACTAAAGAGTAAGACTCCTTCAGAATCCTACAGTCCTGGTGTAGATCTGTATCTGGTCTGGTTCTGTCACAAACCGGTCAGGCAGCCTGATACACATCAGCTGGAAAACGGCTTCCCAACAACCCAGAGTGATAAAACAGTGACAAAGACTGTACAGAAAACACACACCCTACAAGTTCATAATGCAAATACCCTGACACAGATTGATGCTGGTTTGAATTTCAAAATAAAGCAGATGAATAAAGTAAGTTCCTGGTAACTGATTGATGATAAGAAAAGAGAAGGATAATAATCTCATCTGACATAAGGATGCGGTAAAACCTATGAGAAAAAAAAACAAGCTATAAAAAAAAATGGAAAGAAATCCATCTCTCTGGTAACATAAGCACATTTGTCCATACATGAATCAAAAAGTATGTTAATCCCTGTTAATATACACGACCACGCACTTGTGAGTGAGTGCACCGCTGACGTGTTTTAAAGCTTGTTTATAATCTGACTAAATCTGTGTCTAACATTCAGGACTAAAAGAGCGTCTCCACTTCTTCCCTCCCATCAGACATCCGTCTGGCCTCGTACTCCACTCAGTCAGCTTAAAATCCTCCCAGAGTGACCATGGCCTCAAAAACTGGAGCACCACTTCATCCACCATCTCGTCCTGATTATCCCCGACTACTATGAGAGGCAGGCAGTCATGTAATTCCTTGCATCTATGTTTGTTTGCTGACAAAATAGCTTATGAATTCTTGATTAATACAAATAGAACTACGCTATAAAAATTCCTCAACAATGTTTTATACCAGCTTTTTATGACCAAGTACTTCTGTCTACGATTTACCCAAAAATAGTTTTGTTTAACTATCTACTAAATGTTTGCTTTATATAGTTTCTTTCTCAACCAAACCACAATACTTGTTCTAAATATGGAGTGCAAACATAAAAACATGACAAACTGGCCAGAAAATTGAACTGAATCACAGGATTTTCTAAAGTGATGTGTAATTGGAAATAATATATTGATGAATTTATGTTTTTACCCACTCCTACCTCTAAATGCTAATTTAATCAGAAGGTATTTTGAATACACAGCTCAAGTTTTTTTTATGCTTATTGACATCAAAATTTCACTCCAGGTCTGTGAAAATGTTTTTCTCTTCGTCAATAAAGAGGTTTAGGACTGTGGGTCAATTTAATAAAATGTCACAGTGGGTTTAATAAACTGTGAAGGCCATTTGTTAATATTTTATGACATTTATTAAACCAAATGACTGATCAATAACTGGTAAATTAATTGTTGATGCTGCTCTGCAGAGCAATCATTCAGCTAATAAATCTGATTCTTGTGTTATTTTTTATTTTTTAAGCTCTTCATCGTGTTTGTGTTGTTGTGCCTTTAAAACATCAGCTAGTTAGTATGTTTCCTAAAAACAGCAGGACTCTGTGACTTTGCCCAAAGGTTTTGGATGTTCTGTTAACAGCACACACGACCTTGAATCGCAGCGCGTGCAATTTATTTATTAGACAGACAGACAGCCTCCCCAGCGTCTGCAGCTCAGCAGATTGTTGGTATGCAGCATGTTGGGAGTGAATGGCAGGGGGTGGGGGGTGAAACTGGAAGTGGGTCAAGAAGACGTCCGCAGCACCAAGACACTCAGCTGTCTGGGCTTTCTCTGCAGCTCGATAAGTGTCTTTCACTGCAAAGTGCTGCTGAGGCAAAGTCAGACCTGAGCAGGAGGCACTTTCTCACAAAGCTGGGGATTTTAATGCTCTGAGGTTTTGCTCCTACTGATGTTTTAAGAGAGGCATTTTTGCCTTCAGGACAAGAATCTTCTCTCAGAGGTGCAGCAGACGAGCTGCATGGGAGGGAAACAGGAGTAAAAACGACTGCCTGCTTAGAAATAGCTGTTAGTGTGTTAATCACATGGTATTGTAGGCTCAATTTAGAGTATTTTGGGGTTACTGGGGTTATGTGTGAGCTGGCGTTGTTGAGTAAGAGGATTATCAGTGTGAAACACTCAGAGAAGGCTCTGCTAAAATTCTGCAAATTAATAAATTGTCAAATTTCTGCAGAACTGTGAGAACTTCCTGCATATAACAAATATAAATAAATTGCTTCTATATTTGTAAGATCTGCACTTAAATGCAAAAAAAAAAATGCAAACATGGGCTCGAACATAAACATCCAGAGATAAACTGGAGGCTGTGATCCCTGAGGGTCTGGATAACAACCAATAGGAGCTGAGAATATGGGAGGAGAGCAAGTAAATCTGTAACTCTCTCCCCCACCACCACCTTCCCAAAACCCCTGATGGAATTAGCTGAAAGTGTCTGAATGAGTAACAAATTCCTGGTTCAGGTCAAAAGTAGGCAGCTATGTCAGGGGCTTCTCACCATCCTCCAGTTGACTCTACAACAATCAGCTGTCACTTTTATTTACACGAGTCTGGAATCTGTTGAGCTCTGGTTTCCAAAGCGGAGAAATCTGTGAGTGAATGATGATACGAACAACATGGTGGGAGGAAAGAAAAAACACAAATCCAGGATTGTGATAAGTTTTTGTGCGATCAACCTCCAGTCGGTTTACGTGTCAATCGAAATTATCACCAGAGTTTGGAACAAAGTTTTACATCAACTCTAAAAGTAAATGTATGTTTATGTCTTTTGTTGTGTTAAATCCACTCAGCCCTGCTCGGCTCGGCGCAGCTTCTGTGTCGTTCCATTGGGTGATCATTTTTGGCTCGGTTCTTAGGGTCAACTCAGCAAAGGTTCTGAACAAGCCGAGTCGAGCCGAAGATCTAACGTCAGCAGACTGTTGGCCACCAATTGGCCTGAGACTACTGTCAATTGTGAGAACATTTCCTTCACAAGAATTAAACCTTAAAACATACAAACATTAGTATGAGGAGGTTAGACGTTTCTGTGCTGGTTGGTTGACCAGATATTAAAAAAATGGACAGGATTTATGAGCTCTGACCAGCAGAGGGACAATAGCCATGACTCGGCCACAGCATTTTTGGAAGCCACGGCAGAGTATAGTGAGTGTTTTATAACTTTATTTTATTCATTTGCACATGGTAAGCAGATTTGCTGGTTTATCAAAAACCACACCGTCGCTGACCATTGTCTGGTCAGCATTTTGAGATGTGTGTGGCTGCGTTGATTGTGGGTCTGTGATTCTAACCGCAGGTCATTACTTGACGCGGAGGCTGAGGCAGACAGGAAGCAGGGAGGGTCAAAAGGAAACAATGTGTCCTGGTAGAAAGGCGTGCAGAGTCGGATTATCAGTAACTGACAGAGGCGAAGCTGAGAGATTTACGAGGAACCACATCTTTTTAAAACACACACACCCATGCACACTTTCACATACAAACATTTCATCTCTTCATTAATTATTAAAACTCCCATCAGCTCCCTCGAGCTCGGGAGGACATCCGTCTTTTATTTCTATGCAAAGGCAGCAGAAATGCTTTGAGTAGATACAATCAATACGCCAATGAGCAGATCTGCCAGGACTTCCATTAAAAAGAAAGAGTCTGCAGGTGACACAAACAACCATCTCTACAGGATGAACCAGCTATGTAACAACAGCGTTTTTCACATAAATTCATTTAAATGACTATATCACAAACATTGGATATAAATGGACAACAGCAGCATTTTAGCCCGCTCCTTTAGTGCCTCATAGACTTCCATGCCCATCCAGATAACTCATGTGTGCAAAATATTATGGTATCAAGACAAAGGGGAAAGAGTGTGGAGAGGTGTTTAGAAATAATGATTTTGTATTGGAATGTTTATCACTTCTCATCTTTCATGCCAGAGTTGTAGACTAAAATCATCTTTTGTTGAGAAATGACCAAAATGCAATCAATTTGATCAAATCAAGAACCAACTGGATCAAACCTTGAAATTAACATTATGCATCTTCCTATAGGAGGTGTCAGATCCAGAGTCAATTCATCCCTCTTATAACACCATACATTTATAAACAGAATATTATGAAATGCTAGTTAGTATGAATTAAGTGTTCAGCTGTTTTGTTCTATTTGAGCTAAATGAAGCTAAAATGTTCCACTAATAAAGAGAAAGAGATGATCTCTCTCTCTCTCTCTCTCTCTCTCTCACACACACACACACACACACCATCCATGAGAGTGAAAGTCGAGCTCAGGAAATGGCAGAGTGTCTGGGGGAGACCTGCGTCTGCTGCCCCCTCAGAGGAGACATAAATAGACTGGGTTTCCTGCCTCGAAGCCAGTTTTCCAACCTTGATGTTTCCTGAGGTGAACGTTGAAACTGTGACACAACAAATTTACCTGAGAGCCAGGTGTGCATGATTATCAGACTTATCTTTTGAGGAGCGGGAGGATTTATCTGATCTGGTTTCATTTGTTGAGAGTTTACAATTTATTGCTCCGAGCGGAGACACAATCGTCCTGTTCCCACCCCCCGTTTATCAGTCCTTTCATCTACCCTCCAGCCTCCATCTCCACGGAAACACAGAATGCCACAATGATGATGTCACCCTCGCGCACAAAAAATGTCAACATTACCTCATCTCCACCTGATAAATTTGAGTCCCTCTCTATTGGGTGGCTTCACACTAAATCAGGAAGTCCCAGAGCCAATCAGGTTTCAGTCTGATGTTCTGACCTTAACAAACACGAGTCGAGCAGGGTTTAAACATTCTGCAGCTACTCCTAAACGCAGCAGAAGATACAGGCTGTGCATGTTAATCAGAAAATAGCTGCACCCCTCATGGCCTCAGCAAATGTTTCAGACGATGAGACACCGATTCTGTTTCGGAGGCCCGGCGTGTTATTCAGGAGTAAATAGGAGCCCAGACAGCCGTGAGTAAATGAGGTGCATGGCAGCAGTTTTCTTTGTGTCCATTAAGCTGCTCTGACTGTCAGCACTGTCAGTCTGGGACTTTCTCACTTGTTCCGGAGCAGACGGATAATAAAAAGGTTTCTGGGAGCTGTGGGAACCGGGATGAGCTTTGTTCAGCAGCTCTCATTCATTAGTGGATCTCATTCCAAAGCCTGATTCCAGCTCCAAACAAACAAAGACCGACACAACGTGAAACCAGAGGAAATGGATTTAAAGTTGAACTCAGTCACTGAATCACCAAGATGTAGTTATTGTCCATGGATAAAGCAGTAACTATTCATTTAATTAGATTTAAACATTAAAGTCTAATCTCACAAAGAGACTGAAACTTGGTACAAAAACCACAAATCTAAATACAGCAGACGAACAGAAATGAGACAAAAAGTGGTTTTGTTTGAATCAGCTGCTTTACTTTGTTTCACTTGCTGTTACTGAAGATGATTTATAAGACAAGGTTCGACTAACGCCACCTTTACGCATTTGGTTTCTATCAGTTTTTATATTCTATACTCATATAACAACAGGACTACATGGAAATTTAACCGTTTGGCTTTAAAATTTGTGCCTCTGACATGCACATTCCTCAAATACAAAAAACAGAAAACTTTATATTTAAGAAATTTGGCATAATACACATGATTTTACACATTTTGTCACATAACTGGCATATTTCCTTCTGAAATCAGCTCAAAGTGAAACAGGAAGTGGCATTAAAAGGGGAACATTTTAAAGTGTAACTAACCCCCCTTGTGAAAACATAACCCCGCCCCCAGGCAAATTAAAAAAAAAATTCCAATAAAGTGGGCATTGCCACTGACACTGAAGGGCACAGTGTGTGGGGATGAGTGAGGAGGTGGGGTCAGGACGAGAGAAAAATGAGGGCTCTAATCTCCTTTTTTAAAATTAATACTCAAGGTTGAAGTCCATCAGGTCAGAGCGCAAAAAAAACTCAATTTTCATTGTGATTCAATTATAACACTGAGAGCCAAAGGTCAAAGCTGAGAGAACAGAGAAAAATCAAACTGAATGAGTCTTTTCTCCTGGATGGAAATATTATCAGCTCGTATGAACTTCAGGTAAAGGAGGGTCAAAGACGTTTTAAATTCCTCCATAAAGACATAAAAGACTGATCAAACATAAAATAATTTAATAATACTCCCAGTAATGCAACTCAGTAATGTGACTGGGTATCTAAATTAATGTATATAGACTTCTAACCTGGTTATAAGGGCTTTTATTCTCTGCAGAAATAACATATGATAAAGCTGATGAAGCCAAACAAAAGACTTCTTAAAAAGTTAGAAAGTGTGATTTCTTAAAGAAAAAACACATGAACACAACATGTTTTTCTTGAACATGTTTAATACAAAGTCAGAAATTCTGGAAATTTTAACACTGTTTGAATCTGTTATATTTGTACATTTTTCTTATTAATTATGTTTTTATTATTTTACCTGCTTCAGGACAATGGCTGAAATACAATCTAGATAATACAGAAATATTGATGAATGTGAGCTGTCCTTTTTAAATAAATAAATGAAATAAAAATCTGGGTTTGTTGGTCCTGAGGTAAAGGAGTGTGAAAGTCAAGGTGTTTAAGGAAGTGAGACAAGCCTGAAGGAGAAATGAGCACATTTCTGTCACTGCATCTTTCATGTTCTACTTTATACAAAACAAAACTGCTTTATAAGCTTTAACAAATGGACTCTGCTTTAAATTACAAATGTGTCAATTTTGGGGATTTAGGTTAAAAAGTTGAAAAATAAAGAAGTGATCAGTCACAAACACAATTATTAACACAAATGTCACACTCTTCTATACAAATTATTTATAAACTTTGAGTTTTCGAGTGTTGAGCAGACAAATAAAAGTTCTGCTGATCAAATGTTTAATTAGGCCAAAACAAAGACAAGTAAATAACCCCCAAAAAAGACATAAAATTAACTATAAACATAACATTTATCTGTTCACACCACAAACTGTCAAAGAGTTAATTTCTCAATCATGGTTTCAAGCAAACGAAACACACAGCTTATATGTTTGACCTGCTACTGGCCAAGAAATTCCACTATTTTTAAGCATTTGTCAAATATTTAAAATCACAACATTTAGTTGCAGCTTCAGTCAACAGAGCGACAAAGAGAAAAAACTACACTGAGACAAACTGAGGTTCGTTCAGTCAAAAGTTCTAGATCCAAACCAAATTGAGATAAACTTAACCTATGACCAAAAGTTCAGTTTCACTCATTCGGGCCAAAATAACTTAAGTAAACTAGACAAAAAGTTAAATTAATCACTTACAGAAAGTGCAGCTGGCGTTTCCCTCTGCGCCGGGTCTTTGCTGACCTGTCAGCTGAGGGAGCGAACGTCTCGTTTTGACGGTCCGGAGACAGATTCATGTCAGCGCTTCTGATGTTTGACTCTGTCAGCCTGGCTGTCAGAAACATTAGTGTCTTTCTTTCTCCGCTTCCTCTCTCAGAGCAGCCAAATCGAAAGAGGAGGAGGAGGAGGGGTCACACACTTCTTCATTGGTTGCTTCCTGTCCTCTGGGAGCAGAGCTGACCCTGTGGCGGCGCGGGATTCACCCAGAGAGGCCCTGAATATACACAACACTGCAGCTTTTATCTGCTTTGGAAACTTCATCAAGCCTCCGCCTAGGACGACCCGAAGAGTCCACTTCCTGCAGTTGTCTACAGTTTAAAGAGTTTGGCACAAATTAAATTTTTCCATCTGGTAAACCTTTCGCCTCCTGTCAGATAATCAAATGTACCAGTCTGCTCACAGGACTGATGTGCTTTAAAGGATGAGGGGAAGTGAGACGACAGCTGGAACAAATGATGAGGAGTGAGCGCACAGATAAATCTCAGCAGCCACAGTTATCTAATATATCCAATACTGAGTATTTTAGATATGAAAGCAGGTAGGATTGAGTTTATTTCAACACTGAGTCAGGGTGGTTTGACCTCTCAAACTATGATACGTTATGCTTCTTATCCCAGAGCCTGACAACTGGTTGGTTGAGAAAAAAAAAAAAAATCAGATCTGTGAATATAATATTTGGCAATATCAAGTTCAACTCGTGTTTTTATTACAATTTCTGTTGTTTTATATATATTTTGTGCATTTTGAAACTGAGGATGAGAACGGGTCAATAAAAAATATATTTCAAAGGAATAAAAAGGAAAAGCTATAAATTCCTCTAAACCAAGTTTTAAAATTTTATTTTAGGGGTTTTTGAAAAAGGAGCTTTTGTCTTTTGTTGCAGAATAAAGTAGCTCGTGAAGTTTCAACTTGTTACTAATGTTCTAAAAAATTTTCAACTGTTTCCACTTTTAGTGAATAAACATAGCAAAAAAGGCCCAAGTATAAAAAAATGACAATGTAGCCAGTTTTAAAACATAGTCATGTATGTATGGATGTTTGGATGGATGGATGGATGGATGTTTAGATGGATGTATGGGTGAATGATAGATGATGGATGGATGATAGATGATGGATGGATGATAGATGATGGATGGATGTTTGGATGGATGTATGGGTGAATGATAGATGATGGATGGATGGATGGATGATGGATGGATGGATTGATAAATTGGTGGGTGGATGGATGGATGATGGATGGATGGATTGATGGGAGGATGGATGGATGATGGATGGATAAATTGGTGGATGGATGGATGATGGATAGATGGATGGATGATGGGTGGATGGATTGATGGATGGATGGATGGATAATGGGTGGATGGATTGATGGATGGATGGATGGATGGATGGATGGCTGATCTCATAAAATTGATCACTTCAGATATATGCAATAAAGTTTAATTTGTTGACCTTTATTTAATAAAATCCAGAAGTTTACATTTATCTGGGGAAAATATATATTGTTTTCTGTAAAAAGCCTAATCACCTGGTTTGTGTGTTTTATCAACAAACAGCAGCTAATACTCCATTTATTGCAGCCACATGCACACAACCTAGCTCAATAAATTTAAACCTGGAAACTTTTTACTGCTTAATAAAAAATTACTGCACACACAGATCACACACAGGTCTTAATTTAAAACTGCTGTACACTTTTATTAAACCTGATGTACATTTCATAAACAATACAGAAAAATTAGGGCTTAGTGTAAAACTGCCAGCAGTAAACATGTTTAACACCATTTCAGTAACTCAGGCAACAAAATGAATTTTCTACAACATGAATAATTAAGTTTACATTTTTATTCTACTTTGAACATTAGTCGATCTATTGTTTGAAGGTGTTTGTTGTTGTTTATACCAGCGCTGCTGAAGTTCTCCTCTTGAACACTAGGTGTCGCCACTGAAACATGAATACTGCTAAACAACAGGAAATGCAACTAGAAGAAGAGTTGTAGGCTAAAGAAAATAACGTTTCTACTATTTTTTGCACTTAAATTGATTTTTTACGTGTTAATTACAAATATTTATCTCTTAATTTGTTTCTCTTATGATCCGAGTGCTTTTTTCCATTATTTCTGTAGAAGAGAGTGACGGAGGTGATATTCCACACGGACATCTTGAGCAGGTCACCATAGCAACAGTCTCTACAGACAAACCAGCATGTAACTCTGTAAACAGTTAGTTTGATGTTTTGTTTGATTTCCTGTTATGTCCCTAAATGCATGCTTTTCTTATTAAGGCCTATTTTATAATAAAAATGTACCAAACAATAAATCTTAAACTGTGAGCCATTGCCTAAATCTTAAAATTGTTACTAATTTTGGTAGTGAAAAATTAAGTTTGAAACTCATGAGTAGCTTTGTAAATAGAATATCTGATGATGGTAAAAAAATAGTAAAACATCCAACAAATTATTAAATTATTGTTGGCAACAAGACACAAGTCTGCTCATTTAGCTCATTTATTACAAAAATTGTGAAGTAACTTTTTGAAGTGAATGATGTGTATTTAGATTTTATTTTATTATAAATGATACACATACACAAAACAATTCTAACAAAAAACATTAAAAAACTGCATATTTTGACAGCTCTCATGTCTTTAAGCTGGTGTTTATATAATTCAATCCATCCATTTTCTTTGTGATTATTTATAATCTACATTAGCTTCACAGCAAACCTCATCTATTTTTTTACCACGCTAAAAGACATAAAGATTTCCATTCATTTTAGACGTCAAGATGCATCTTTAAACTGATGCCTCCTGCAGCTTCTGTTTCCAGGCAGAGTCCATCTGCAGGTGCTGAGTCACTGCAGCTTTTTACAACATCTGATGCAAAACAAACTTCACTGCGTCACAAAGCCACACAAATTTTTAACCAAGAAAAGATCACATCTGCCACGTTTCTCACAGATGATTTTAGAGCCTGACAGAAAGAGTCCTGCAGATGTGATATAAAGGTGACAACAGACTTCCTGTCAACTCGTCCTTCAGTAAAGTCAGGCTCGCCAACACTGTTCTTTCCATCAAAGCTGTTTTGCTCATTCTCAGAGGTGAATAGAAACGCTAGATGCAAAACAGGTTGGTAGTTAAAAAGCTAAATAAGCAGCAGGCTTTGCAGTCCTTTGGGGTGACTGTCGGGGCAGCGATGACGGAGCAGACGTAGTTTTATTGGGGGCAGGACGAAGCTGCAGGGTACTGCAGAGAGACTGCAGCACTGCTACGCCTTTAACTCAGGCGTGTGAATTTCCAGTCCAGCTTTAAACATTTTGATGCATATTCCTGAAACTGTTTTTATCAATAATGTAAATACAGAGAGGAAAAATATATACTTTTACATTTATGTCAGATGGAGATGAATTATACGGCTGAAATATAGTCCTGTTCTTCTGTGGACCAACCTGGACTTGGGACAACTTTAGACCTGATCACCTCTCTGGACTAAACTAAAAGTAAATAATCATTAGATCTAAAGACCCTGGAGGGCACATGAGACTGAAGGGGGTCAGACTGGTCTACAGAAACCTGTCCATTCAGGGACTTTTAGGTAATTAATAAAACTTTAAAATCAATTCTCAAACAAACAGGAAGGCAAACGAAGAGAACCCAACACCGGGGAGATATTTCACCACGCTAACCTTATGTCAGAAGCTTTTTAAAGATGTTCTATCTTTTACAATAAATGTTGCAGAATTCCAGGAATTTTGCAAAGCTGTAAACTTTCCATGGACATTGATAATATTTTCTGGGAATATAACTGGAATTTAAAATACTGACGTTTTGGAAAAGGGTTGTAAATAGTTTGGTTGTGTAATGCAATTTACTGTTTTGTTTTTATTTGGATAAAATGATTAAAAATTTAAAATGAGAAAATAGCAATAGCTTTGTGAAATAAAATTTTAAATTTTTTCTACATAAATTTAGACATTTTATTCAATATTTGGGGAATTTATGTCTTAGACTTTTGTTTTTATGTAAACGTAAAGACAAAAATAAAATAAACCATTATTCTCTTTTAAAAAATGTGAAATGATAGGTAAAATTTAACATTACAAAAAAGTAAATTAAAATAAATAGCGTAAATAAGGAAATATGTGTTTGGTAGATTGTTTCTTTGTTGCAACAATGCTTCTTGGCAATAAATCTTATAACGATAAAAAGACTGTAAATTTCCTTTTTAAATGGTGCCACATTTGTAAGGAACATGCATTTGTGGAAAGCTTAAATGTGCAAAAATATACAAACAGGCCCATAACTAAGGAGCTAAATTACCCAAACTTTCTTCCAATGTTTTGTAAACAAGGCTTTCAAACAGCTAATAGAGTACTTTATTCTGTTTAGTTGTCTATCAATTTTTCTCACATTCCCATTTATTTGTTTCATTCACAGGATCCTGTTCCTGTCCTGCAGCGTCCAGATCCACCAAGATGTCCCACACAACTCTGAGACTGAACCACCACAACGCAGGAACACGTTACAATCAATAAGTTTCACTGAACAACAGAAGAGCAGTGGATGCTTCTAACTAGTTGACTAATCACAGATTATTTTTTTCGATTAGTCGACTAATCGGATCATACGTTAATTGAATATAAAACATACAGCTTATCGCACCAGAA
>JARVJO010000330.1:12869761-12882855 GCA_031762555.1 Cynodonichthys magdalenae
ACCAAATTGACTAGTCACGATTATGTCGACTATTAAAATAGTCAACGACTAATTTAATAGTCGACATAATCGTGACTGGTCGACTAATTGTGGCAGCCCTACTTCTAACCAAAATGAACTTCCAAGATCCATTTCAGGTAATATCTAGAGAAACAAAGAGAAAGCATAACAAACAGGACAGTTTGTCATGTTTCTCATGAAGTCATCCACGCAAAAACGTTGTCCTCGCATGTTCTCTAACTTCTAGCAAACTGCAGAGGGAAACATTTCCAAGAAATCACACCTCTCTTTTCCACATCCTTTAACCCGTCGCTCGGCATGAGTCCTGTTCAACAGTTCTGTATCCCGGATTGTAGAGGCTGCAGGCTGATATCTGACACCTCGAATGAGAGAGTGATGGAGGCGATTCAAAGCCGAGAACAGCTACACAGCCATCCCCACAGAAATGCAAAAGAAGTGGTTTCATTTTCCAGAATATGCAAAGAAGGAAATATAAGGTAAGATTTCACACAAATGCAAAATGACCTACAAAACCCAACATCCTCCTTCTCGTGTATCTGTACACACATCACACTAAAGCCTCGTTAGACTCTGATCCCCGCCTCAGATCTCTCGTTCAGACATCCGGTTGGTGGAAACCATTAACGGAGCGATGAGTTTTCCCACATGGCAACCTGCAGATCGATCGCTCAGAAAAACCTATATGACCCATCTGGACGTTTAAAGCCTCAATGAAAAGCAGCTTGTAAACGATTAAATACGGAGAACGGTCAGTAAAGGTGCTTTAAGGTGAAACGTGGCTCTTCTCTAACATCTAGTAGCAGCTGATGTTTAAGATTAATCATTTCAAATATTAAAATGAGCTCATAAAGCAGTCAGACAAACATAATATTAATCCTGCTGCAGCCAGGTTTGACAGCAGAGATTACCTCTGACTGCAGTTGACAGTGAAGCTGTCAGGACTTGTTCAAACAGCTGCTGAGTTTCTGTATCGCTTTATTTACGTCGTTTTTGTTTAACGGATGCTGGTGTTGAAATATCTGCAGATCATTGCCGTGACTCACAGGAGCTGATAACGCAACATTTCTACAAGCTGCAATCAAAGTCTGAGAAACAAGTTCACATCTGAAAACAAGTTTTTATGGGCTCAGACGATTGATGCAGCAATCGTTAAATTTCACCTGATGACTAATTGTCATATATTGTCTTTTTTTACCCCTGTTCATTTCATGGTTAGTCTCAGATTTGTGGTGTTGCAATCATTCAGCAAAACCTTTTTGCTATAAATTATTTTATAATTGACCTAAAACTGAAAAGAGACTCAAGAGTTACAGATTTTAATGGAAATACAGTTTGGTTAAAATAATTGAGCGAAAAACAACATTTCTCATTCATTCAAGAAATTGCATACAACTTTTCTGTGTTTTGACCCATTTGTGTTCAATGTTTGAAATCACATAATAGAAAGAAAAATGAAAATATGATCCAGTAGATCTGATTTTAGGGGTTTTCAACTCAGCAGAGCAGTGCAAAGCTGCTGCAAAAACAGGAATTTTAAAAACACTGACGATGGTGGAAATATGAGATCTGAGATACAAACTCTGTAGCTGGTCACACATTTTTATTTTAAGGACTTCTATTTTTGGTTTTTAACCTTTTGTTGATAAAAGAAGAAAACTGCAGATTTCCTTTCTTAATCATTTATTTTTGAACTGGTCTTCATGATTTGACATTTCAAGTCATAAATAAGAAGTGAAAACCCTGTAAGAGTAACTTTTGTAGCTGCGTGTCACAACATTTGTGATCTGGATTCAGACCAAATACTATTATTTTTCTGCACCCTGATACACTTGAACTTAACTCACTAAATATTATCTCAAATTTACACTGCATCACTGGATTTTGCCATCATTTGTTTCCACCCTGATTCACACTTTGTCTGCTCTGCTCTGCTCTGCTCTGCTCCGGTGTGATGCTCAGAGATGCTCTGAGAAGAATGCTCAGGAAATGTGAGATTGTGTAATAAAGCCAGTGATAAATGTGGAAATCAAACCAAATTAATGTATTCTGTGGAAGATGGATTGGAATGCACCATGCTGCACCATCAGGCAAAAATAGGATCAAATCTAAATTTTGGCCATGCGCCGCCCTGCAGATCCAGTGCAAATAAATGCTCTTATTGATTATAATGGGTGCAGTTTTTACTGCTGAGGTCATGCAAACTGGGCTTTACACTAACCTAACATGTTTGTTTTGTTTTTTTGTCATCAGTCTAGTTACGTTTAATGTAATGTAGTTAAATCTGGGTTTCTCCTGTGGCTGGTTTGGGGTCAGTTTGTGTGGAGCGGTACCTGAAGCAGACGGTGTGCCAGTCAGCGTTCAGAGCCTGGAGGTACTGCTCATCATAGATCCTCTCTTTGCATCCCGCGCACTCGGGCAAACTTTCTCCAGCTGTAACGACACGTGACACCCAGGATGAACAGACGCCCATATGAAACTTCTCCTGAGCTTCAGTCGCTGAAACAACGAGGTGTTTGTGTCTGTGTTTGCATGAAGGCTGTTATCTTTGCTTTTTATGTAAAGCCCTGCTGAAGGTTTATAATCAAGCTGAAAGACGTCAAACAGCTTCCCCAACAACAACCAAAACATAGTTCATTAGTTACCATTTGTTCATTAAACACAATATTTTTAAACAATAATTTTTGAATGTTTTAACATAATTTTTCCATTTGATGAGGACTAATGTATAGTAAATGCAATTAAAAACTATTCTAAAAGCAATACTAAATATATTTTAAACACATTTTTTTATTGTTTGCATTGTTAGTAGTTCATCGTATGAAACTTTGAACATGCATGTAACATCATGTATTTTAGGAAGAAACAGGTTAAAAAAACCAGCATGTACATTTATGATTCATAGCTATTCTGACACAAGCATTGGAATAACTAAACTTCACTGATGAGCGTTGTTTCCATCAGGCTGTGCAGATCACAGCAGAGTCCTCCTCTCTAATGAGGGAAATGTTCAGTTTCAGTAAAAAATATATAAATAAAGCAGTTTGGCCGAGTTGAGATGAGAAATTCTGCTGTGCATCAAAGAAAAAGCAGCAGTGACTGTTCATTCTCTGCGGAAGACAATTTGGCAGCAACAGCAAAGCTTCAGGAGACGTCAGGAGACTGAAGATGTTTCGGTTTCTTGAGCTCATTTGCCTGACAAAAACATCACACCCTGCAAAAGGAGCAACAGATATAAACACCCAGATACATTACAGCAAAGGCAGTTCTTCATCATGTTCATCTGTTAAAACAGTTTTACATCCGACTTTAGTTTCTTAATGTGTAAAATGATAGTTTGTATATTTAGAAGTTGGGTTCTGTGGAAAGATTAAGAACAATTAACACCATACTTGTTGTTAACGTACACACGTTTTTACCAGTTTTTTTTTTTTCAATTCCATCAAATTTTTATTTCATTTTTATTTACATAGAATCCAGTGGATGTTTGCAAACACACAGCAGCAGCAGCTGTGACACTTTGGGTGCAGCCT
This sequence comes from Cynodonichthys magdalenae, assembly GCA_031762555.1. Classification (NCBI taxonomy): domain Eukaryota; kingdom Metazoa; phylum Chordata; class Actinopteri; order Cyprinodontiformes; family Rivulidae; genus Cynodonichthys; species Cynodonichthys magdalenae. Next base: position 12,873,313 of record JARVJO010000330.1, read on the forward strand.
GGAGCACTTCTTGCTGTGTTTTCACATCTTTTTCATCTTTTCTTGGCTGAACCCAGAGGAACATGTCTGTAAATAATAGCTTCATTTATCATACATACTATAAAATGCTTGACTATTGTTAGATTATGCTAACAGCATTAGCTTTTCCACAGCATTTTCAATAAACAGTTAGCATTATGCTAATAGTCAGATGCCTAAAGAGCCCCACTCCTAAGTACTTCTACGAAAATAACTGTAATGTGTAACTGATGCAGATAGGAAAATGTTTTAAATTATATTTTAAATTCACAATAACCACAATAAAATATTAGAGATTAAAGTTGTTCTAAGACAGCAGCAATTAACTTTAGTCTCAGCCCTGGCCAAACTAGTCAGAATTATTTATCCAAACTGAGATTGTTCAAAATGTTATCTACAACAGGTAAGATATTAACTGTTACATTTTTTTCTAACAAGTCCACTTTAATAGATGATAATTACAGCTTTATGCATGATTTACGCTGTGAACAGAGATAGAGAAACTAACAGAAAACTATAAAAGCAATGAGTCATTTTGTTCTCACACAGGCAGCTGAACTTGTTTGCTGTTTTTCATACAAGCAGGCTATAAACAAAACAAAGCTCCAGTTCAAAGTTACACATCTCTAGCTGCAGACAAATGTGCTGCAGCGGAATAGCTGAATAATAATGCCAGAGAGGGTTTTTTTCTGTATTGAGTTCTCCCCTTCTAACTGGCATCAGAAATGATGATAAAGGCAAACAGAGACACACCTGGATTCCTCAACACTGTGTGTAACCTGTACAGGTGACCCCACACCCCTGGTTACTCATTCAACACTGAGACTTCTTTCTAATGACGTAAAGCCGTTGTAACTCAAAGTTAAACATTAAATAAAACCTCTTTTGTTCTGCACAACCTGCTGCAGGATATTCACACAGTCCTGGAGAGGGATGCATGAAAAGACGGACGTGTAAAATCTGATTTTAATCAAAAATACAACGTGAGAGTTGCTGATTTAAACCTACAATGTAATAATAGATAGATAGATAGATAGATAGATAGATAGATAGATAGATAGATAGATAGATAGATAGATAGATATGTCAGACTGCTCATAAGTAAGCAAATTACTACTTAACAGCATACAACGCATTAATTATAATGAACATATTTTGTTGTTTGACATTTTAGAAAAGGGAATAAATTTAATATTTTAACTGCTAATAACAAAGTACCTAAGAATTTTAACTTAAATTGATTTATTTGCTAAGTTGTCTGGTATGCATCAACACAACAATGGTTCATTTGAGTTCAGGAGCCTGTTTTATGTCTGAATAATTCATTAGAGTTAAGTGGCTTAACAAACATCTAAACATTGCTCTGAAAATGGTCTGGTAATGCACAGAAAATAGTGAAAACGAAACTAATGTTGTAAAACTTATAAATAAATCTGGGAGTTTTGTACAGTAGTGTTACTTACAACGATGTGTTTTTAGGTTTATTGTACAATTGTAAGGATAGAAATAAAAGGCTCAATTTCTGGCTGTAGATGAAGTGTCATCTCTGCACACAAACAGTGAACGCATCAACTCGAGGAAAACATGGCAGCACATGACTCTGCCCTCACAGCCTGAAGCTTCCTGCAGATAAACCGCTTCAACACTCATATCAGCTCCTTAGACGTCAAACAAAACCAGAAAACTGGGCAAAGCAAACGCTTTTATTCGTTGACACTTTTGTTGTGCATCATCCTGCCTGTGTTTTGATGAAGCACCGCCCGCCCCGGCGGCTGCAAACAGACAAACAAACAGCCCCGCAGCAGCTCCTCACCTTCCTCCTCTCCCATACGTTCGTCCTTCCAGGTGCAGCAAAGCAGCATTAACCTCATTCAATCTCCGACACCGAGCTCCGGCAGAGAGCCAAGCCGCCTCTGGTCGACAGATAACCGGTGTCCGACCACCCTCAGCAGCAGCAGCTCCACCGGCGGTCGTGTCGCTGCGTCTTGGTCGCTTCCTGCGGCTCGCCTCGCGCTGCTGTCCGCACGTTTCAGCGGCGCTTCTTTCAACACGGCCGCCGACCAATGAGCTCTCTGAACCGGGCAGAGGAGGACACGGGCTGGCCAACCATGAACACGCCCCAATTAATGAATTTACCAATTTTTTTATCTCCATGCAGGGAGGAGGGGGAACAGACAGCCACCACCCACAACCATAAAAGTACTAAATATAAGTATTTAAAGCAGAATTTTATCAGGAGAAAGGGAACAGGAAGTGAGTTTCTTTCTTTCTTTGCGTACATTTACTGAAGACACAAGATCTTAGAAAAGAGGCTAAAATATCACTTGAAGAATAATTGACACATGCTGTTTGGTTGGATATCCAAGCTATAAGAATGGCAAACATGCAAAAATTTGAATATTTTATTTATTTATTCAAGTTTATTCATTTCTTTAAAAAACAACATAAATTCAATATACAAAAAAATACAAATCATAAATTAAATGAACGGTAGCAGCAGAAGAAAAAATGTTATTATGTCTGCCCCTTTTTCTCAAATATATTTTTCCATAAACAAGCACATTTTTCCCACTCTTGTAGCCGACATTTAAACGCAACACCTCACAGTCACAGGCTGTTTTATCTGGTTTGGGCACCAAGTTTTGTTTGTTTGTTTGTTTGTTTACTTTCTTTTGGAACATTTAAAAAAACGAGTTGGCAGTGAGGATGTTCTGCAGTTCCACAGAGACCTAGTGTTCCTGCAGTGGGACATGATGGAACAACAGTGTAAGCCACTTCTGCAGGATGTGGATCTTGGGTCAGTGGTTCTCCCAGGAGAACATCATAGAACAGCTTGTGTTTATTATTTCCATCTGGGACTGAGTTTTCCCTCACAGAACACAAACGCTGGAAGAATCTGTCCTTCTTATTGAATTATAAGAACACATATCAGACCAGGGCCGGCCCTAGCCAACATGGTTGGCTCTTAATCACACATACATGAATCAATCTATGTACAATTTTGTGTGCATCATTAGGGAAACCAGCTAAAGTCATTAGTTAGTTTGATATCACTTTAGCCCCGCCCACTTTGCACACAGTTGGCTCTAAATCACACATACATATTCCGATCTGAACCTAATTTTGTGTGCATCATACTGTAAAGGAGACATGCTCAACACATTTGTGTCGTAGTTTTACAAGATCACTTTAGCCCCCCCGTCCGTCCATTTGTTCACCTTATGACATTGTTTAAATAATGAAGGCCTGTGATCCAACAAAACGAACATTTGCTCATTACTGAATGGCGACAAGGGACATCAGCAACGTTTAGCGCCAAGTTCAATCTTGTTGTTATAGAAGAAGAGAAACAAACAGGAAACAACTTCTTTAAACACATTTTTATTTTTTGTTATTTGTTGGAAGTAGATAAATTGCCAGGACATCTTTGGGGAAAGAGTCACATGTGTCGTGGAACATAAAAAAAGTGCAAAACCACACAGTTCCTCCTTCTAAAAAAAGAAAAAGAAAAAAAAAACAGCTTTAAATAAAGATGAAGCATATTCCACGGCCACATACGACACTGACCGCTCTGACCTGACAAAGGCTCAAAAAGACAGTTCTCACACAGCACCGGGTGAAGAAACTGAAGCCTTCTGAAATAACCAAATTAGTTGAAAAATACAGTACAATGTTACAACAGAGAGATGCGGTCACTTGGCAAACAGCGCTCAGAAATCTTTGGTCAGTAAAGCTTTTATAAAAGCAGCTCAAGTAAATGAACAGGAGGACTTTACATAAACACACATTTAAACAAAGCATTACTGCAAATAATAACACTGAATAAATGCAGGATTCTTCTTGATTTATGTTCACACTTTCCTGATAACGATAAAGCTATGAGTCAAAAGCATGTTGCAAATAAAAAGCACTTGAATTATCATGTTAGATAAGTTAGATAAAATAAATGAGAATAAACATTAGAAGCTCCGTTTATCCCACTCACCAAGTACACACCAAGTCTAACTTATGAGTCTGAACTCTTTTCTCATCATTTCTGATTGTCTTTAGATTCAAAAAGCAGGAAAAAAAAATGTTTGGCGATGTTTTTAAAAAACTGAACTGCTCAGCAAATAGAATCAGCACAATCACAGAGAGCAGATGGGTTGGCCAAAGCCCTGCAGCTCCTGCTGATTTACTCCCAACAGGCCTAAAAATAGAGTCAGAGAAAACGTGGAGCCAGATATGATCTGGGTTTCTTTTTTTTGGATCAACCTGCACCCCAATGAGGTGATGAGCTCTGTGCAGTCAGGTGAAACAGACTCTTGTTTTAGGGATTGAAACTAAAGGAAAAACTTTTTTTTTTTAACTCAGACTGACAGCTGAAGGCTTCACACACACACTCACTCACTTACACACACTTGCAGCAACACAGACACAAACACTGTATTTTTTAGTCCGGCTGGTGGAGCACAAGCAGTTGAAGCTGATTAACTTGAACACATTAATGGATAAAAGGATCAGTAACATCAGAGCGTGTACAAAATTCTGGGTCGGTGGGTTCGTGTGAAAACAGACACTGAAGTCAAGTAACAAACATCTTTACAGGTTGTCTAATCGGGCTTATATAAAATGTACATTCTCGATCATGCAGTAGCACCATGGTTTGTTGAGGTCACTGGATCTGCAGAGATCCTCTACTTCCTCCTGCCACAGTATTTACCCTGGCATCCTGCAACGCCACCTGCAGGCAGCAGCACAGGTACATCTCAGTCTTGGATAAAAAAAAAAAGTAAAGAGAGGAAGGCTTTTCCTCACCTCTGTAGATCCCTCCTCCTCCTCCTCCGCCTCCTCCACCTCCACCAAGGAAGCTCTGCAGAGGACCGTACTTTGCTGCCTTGGCTGCAAAGAACAACGAATTATAAATTGTAAAGCTTCTAATCAAAACTTGTATCGCTATTTTTAACATGTGTTAAAATTAAAACATTATAGACTAATTCTGGTGGTTAAAAAAAAAGAATAAAATAGAGACAATCCATTTTTTTCATAGCTAATTTGTTAATAGTTACAAAAAGTGGGAAATTGGCTGTTATTTTTAACACAATATTCTACTGACTTATGATTAAAAAAACATATCAATTGAAGGAGATTATTTATTTAGGCATAACATTTATTTTATATGTAGAGATCAGAACTTCTGGTTAAAAAGCACACTGTAAAACAGGGCTATTCAACTGGCCTGCTGGTTACTTCTGTCCAGCCCACTGAGGTTTTTTTTTTCTTGATTTAAAAGAATAGATTTTAAATCAATTTTAAATTTTAACTTTATGATTTCATGTAACAAAATAAAAAAAATTCAAAGCTAAAAGATAATCCCTGTGAAGTTTAGTTAAATACCCCGTTTATCAGATGTTTGGGAACTTTGTTGTAACTGTGTCAGTAAAAAGATACTCCCATTTTTCACGTGAGTCACAGGTATTACAGGAAAAAAGCTATATTTTAAAGTGAATTCAGGTAATTAGGAAATCTAAAAACCTCAAGAACGCTGTTTCCAGTGAAACCATCAGTAACAGATCATTCATTCAGCTGAGTCTGTTCTGACAAGCACAAATTCATCTTTCAAATGAATTCTATGTTGCCATCCTTCACTGACTTCAACTGATTTCACACTAAATGAGATTAAAATAATCTTCCTCAGGGTTGTTAGAACTTTTTGACGTGCTTCTTGGATGTGATGTTACTTTTTGATACCTTGTTGAGGAGTCAACGGGGCCGGTACATATCCACCTAAACAACGTCAAAAACAGGTCAGAGATTAGAGCCAGCAGAATACAGGAAATCAAAAATATATCTGTCACAGAGGTGGACCCATTTCTCCTGACCAGGAACAATTAAACTCTCAACTTTAAAATCGATTATGCTAATCATAAAATCTAAACTCAACTGGTAAATCCAGGAAAAAAGCAATTTATTTGATCTTATGCAAACACAGACACAACATGTCCTGATGTATCTCAGTAATCAGGTAGAAACCTCAAAAAGAAAAAACTAAGTAGGTCCTCTGGACTGACACACATAACATCTTTACAACACACACACCAATCCTTGTTACTGTGTTTTCTTTTGCCTCTTCCTTCTAAAGATTGATGATAATATTTTCTCATGTTTCAGGTTGATTTATAGCTCGACTATCACTGCTTAAAGGAAACTACTATGAACTGTTTATGAAGAATGGATATATTTATATATAAAATGTACAATATGTTATAAACTGCAATGATCCATCAGCAAAAGGCAAATTTCTTGTCAGGAAGAAAAAGTTACTTTTATGATATAAATACCTGGATAGAATTGTTGAGGATATCTTCCTACAAAGCCAGGACCGACACCTGTAAGTAAAATAAAAAAATCACTGTGGAGATTTCTCTCCATTAATTGAATTCACTGTCACTGAAAATCCTGGGGTGGCACCAAAACCAAAATCCAGAGCAGAAATCTCAGGAGATTTGTTATTTTCTTGTTGTCATATATAGGTTATTTGATAAATAAAACAACTCGGGAGTTAAGGAATCACTTCCTGATATAGTACATAGGTCTACTTTAACATTATTTTATTTTCAAATACTTTGAGAATACTACTGTCACTCAACCTAATATTTAACAGATCAGACTTGACTGGAACTTCAGATGTGACAAGTAAAGGTAGGATGATAAAACTAGCAAAAGAATTGTTAGACCTCATTAACTTTAGTTTACACTAAACATTAGTCAAAGCTAATAGCTGTTAGCGCCAGCTAGTTAGCACCACCCACCCAAGTTGTAATTTACTAATAAACCAGATTTTGAGTTGTTCTTTTTAACCCAACATACAATTAGCTTCAGTGAACTAATAAGTATTTCTTACCCAGCTTTAGGGTAGAAAATTTAACCAGATATTTTGGTCAAACTAATAATCCAATTACAGCTATCTAGAGTTGTCTTGGTCCAAATTTTACCTAGCACCAAGCTACAAATTGAATTGTTTTAGTATGTGTGTTATAAATGTTTTGTCTTGTGTGCTAATCATAACCTTGCATTCAACTTAATCAACTTTTTTCCAATTACAGAAATTGACAATCTGGTAATTAATTCTCTCTGCTGGTTTATCTGCAGCAGATGAACACAGAGTATCTGTGGTTGCAGAGACAGATTAGGACCATGACCTTTCATGACCAGCCTGTAGAGTCTGCAGGGACATGACCAAAAGGCTGCTGCAGTTTGATTACGCTCATTCATCATCATGGGTGGACAAAGAATAACGAGGAGACACGAGGACAAACAGCCACACAGCATTAATAAACTCTGTTGTGTGTTACTGAGGTGGGATGTGTGGAGTTAATATCTTATATAAATAAAAAAAAGGCACAAAACAGAGGGAGATCAAGCAGAAAAATGCAAACAATGCTTCTCACCTGGCTGATATAAACCTCCACCTCCAAGATTACCATAACCTGATCAAATTAAAGGAGAAGAAAAAAGTGTCAGTTTGATGTTTTTATGGTGACTGGACCGTTTTGTCTTTTTCCTCCCTAATATGATGAAATGTGGTCAGTGGCTCACTGGAAACAACCTCGTCTGACTTCCCTCTGACAGAATCTACAGTTATTTTAGGGCAGGGCTCTCCCACATCTATCTTCAGACATTATAACCGTGAAGTTATGCACAGTGTGACTAACAGCAGTCAGTCTCCAGGGAGAAATTATGTGTTATTTACTGTTGTTCCATTTATAAACTCCTAACGGTGCAGGATTTCTGCTTGATAAAACTGATGTTGCTGCAGTTTTTGCTAAAAAAACATTATCCCACTTACTATTCAACATATATAAGTTATATAAATAGACTATTTAAACGTATGCAATGCAATATGTTTCTGTTTGCTGTACCTGGTTTGGGTCCTTTAACTCCACCACCAGCTCCTCCCTGTCCACCTGCAGAGATGCAGAAACCCAGAGGTCAGACCTGAAAAAACCGCTTCATAAAGCTGCTGAAAGTGTATTTTATCTGCTCATCAGATGTGGAGAGACATGAAACGCTGTGAATAAGAGCTGCCCTAAAACACCAGTTTGTTTCATTTCCTTCATCAAAGCAGTTTTTTTTCTTTCCTGGTCCCGTGGTGGGTTCTGTTCCGACAGTTATCAGCATGCTGGTTGATTTCCTGCACAGGAAGTGCGATGTGATGGCATCTCCTGACCAACTGTCACTCTGAGCACTGGGCTGAACAGTGTTTATGCTGCTCTCATTTCACACAAAACACAAAATATTCATTTCTATTTATTTGAAAAATCTACGTTTTTGGGTTTATTTGTAAAAACTCGGAAGAGGTGAAAAACATTGACCTTGGTAGCCTCCTGACGCCAGTGGGATTCCTGCTCCACCTCCTGGTACTACACAACACAAAACATGAGCCAAGGCAGACAGCAGTTTGGTCAACAGCAGATATACTGTATATATATATGCAAAACAGTATCCCCATTTGCTAAAACTGGACAGCTGGGTGGGTTAGTTTGTTTATACTAGAAAAATCTAATTGTACCAAGAGGCTTCGGAGGTTTCCCTCCAGGCTGTATTCCAGTTCCTGGTCTGACCGCAGTGCTGGGAACAACACCATACGGCACTAAAACACAGGAGGAACACATGCAGTGTTGCAATTTAAAACACGTTCATTAAAATACAATAAAAAAGTTAAAAATAAAAAAAACCTGCCTGCGTAAGGTGCATACGGTCCACTAATGGGATATCCACCTCCACCTTGAACTATGAAAGATAATAATTAAAATAATTATCTGGTCCTCTTTAACATTTTATCCAGCCTCAAAGGTAATACTTTAAAGGTGAAATAGTTTTATGGTTTCCCTCTTTCTCATTGCATTTAGTGATTCTTCTTATGACAACATGCAAACTTTCAAACCAAGAAAATGACATTTTCAGTAATCTTTTTTTGTTGTGGAACGAGCAACAGAGAATCAACTTTAATAATGTTTTTTTCTATTTTAAAGTCCAAAATGTTTTTTCAGTGAGGGTTTGTTTACTGATTTACTTTTAATCTATAATTTATTATAATTATTATTATATTATTTTAATTTATTATAATTTTTTTAATTTATTTTTGAATATAATAAAGATGTATCTCTAAGAAATAATAAATAAAAAAGTTGTTGCTTTAGTGTAAAATGTCTAATTGTAATTATTTTTCTTTATCTTTTAGGTTATGCATGTTCTAAATGATAAATAAGATACAGTTTGGAAAAGGTCATTTGTATTCTATAAGAATAGTTTGTTAAATAATATTTTTTTCAGGAAACATTGACAGACTGACCCTTGCCTTGGACCGAGTTTTTGAATTTTGGCCCCGTGTGTAATTGAATTTGACAAACCTGTATTAGAGGACTCAAGGTAAGATTTAAGCCAAAATTCAACATAGCTTTAATGATACTTAAAAGCAAAAATAGCAAAATCTATTGCAATATTGTATAAGGCAAAAGAGTTATTTAATGATAAAGCATTGTT
>JARVJO010000330.1:12891404-12921784 GCA_031762555.1 Cynodonichthys magdalenae
TTGTTTTGTATTTTTGATTTATTTTTAAATGAAATAAACATTATTATTATTATTATTATTATTATTATTATTATTATATTACAATGTATCATCAAATAAAATGTTTAATTTTTAAATGGTTTGCCATTGTGAGAACTAATATGAATAATACAATAATTATCATTGTAATATTTTTTTCTTTCATCCAAACGTGTCTAAAGATCACAATTATTAAATATAAACTGATTTAGATTTATTAAATATTTAAAATGCATGAAAGTATATGATTTTTCAGAGCCATTTGAAGTTGTTTTCACATGTATCTCATGTAATACTGAATGTTTTTTTTACATTAGAACTTAAAGTGTGACCCAAAAAGTGCAAAATAGCAAAAAGAGCCAAAAGATCTGAACCTGCAGATGCTTAAAACTGATGACTGTTGAGTCTGTTGGAGGTGTAATTGGCTTGAGAAAGGTCTGATGCAGCTTTTTCCTTCAACACAAACTGATTTTATTGCTTTAAGTTGGATAATTAGTCGTTCAGACCGAATATGTTTGTTAAAGACTGATGCAGCCTGAATGTCAGAGACCCAGAGATCCAGCAGAGTGAGAATGAAGTCCTGTTAATTTGTCTGTTTTATTAAAACAAGCAAGTTTAGTGCAGTGAAAACCAACAGATTATTTTAAAAAAATACCATTTACAGCATCAGGATTCAGCTCATCTTACCTGGAATGTACTGCTGGGGTTTCGGTGCTTTGGCTCCAACACCTGAAAGCAGCAGAGCTCAGAATCATCAGTTCCACAGTTTGCAGCAGAAACAGCAGTTCTAATGTTTGTCTTTGTCTCCACCTTGTGGTCAAAAATGGAACATCATCCTTTAATAAAGAGCTTACTGATCCAGATTTTCCTGAATAAGTTTTTATAAAAATGCTTTTGATTCAATTAAATTCAAGAAATTTCTTCTCTTAATATAGTTTTATTTTCTCAGCTGCACATTGGTTTACGTTACGCTTGTTTCTGATTATTAATATTTGATATATTTGGCACAAACAGAGTGATAACGAATTATCTGTAAAGTTGGTTAAAGAAAGTAGTGATCAAACAATAAAAGGAATTTTTACAACTAAAGCATAAGATTTAAGTTCAATTCAGGTGGAAAGTGCTTTCAAAGTCTCAGATTCTGATTCTATTATTAATCTGGCATACTTAAAATAATTATGAATAAAAAACAGATAAATTGAACTTACCAGCTTGACCTGGGCCTGTTGTACCACCTAAAAACAAAAGAAGGATTTAAATAAGGTAATATGAAGCAGACTGTATATTAAATGCCATAAAAAAGAAGATATAACAGAACCAACGATTCTAGTTGGATGCAACAAAACATCCAATTTGGCTAAATTAGGAATTAAATATCATATTTGTATATAAAAAGACAGTTTAAGAAATTGTTCTGACCACTAGAGGGCGCAGGTACTCCTGCTCCACCTGGAATCCAAAAATATGTAAACAAACAAACAAACAAAAAACTGTCACACTTAATATGTTTAAAAGCTTTTTAAATGAAAAAAAAAGTATTCTTGGAATATTTTTGATATATATTTGGCAAATTTACCAATACTTGTTCCGGCTGTTGAAATAATAGAAAAATATATATGCAATTTAAAAGAATCAAGATTAAAAATCTTTAATTTCTAATTTTATTTTATTTTATATTTAGGTATTACTTACCACTTGGTTGGATAATTCCACCAGCAACTGTTGACAGATTATATACAAATATGGAGAAACACAGATTAATCTATTAACTGCAAAAACAAGTTAATTAATACTTTTTAATTTTATACTTACCGCCTGTTTCCACAAAAATCACGATGGCAACAAGCAAAAGAGAAGAGAAAAGGTAATGTTAGTGGATTTTTTTTATTATTTCTTATGATTCTGTCTGTTTAATAACCTAAAATAATAAAAATACATTTAAAGTTGTTGAATGAATTGTGTCACATTAAATCATGGAACAATTTCATTTTGCAATGATGATAAACTGATATTCTATTATATATTGCAATAATATTCTCTCCAATGGCAGTCTGAAGATAACACATGGAGCACAACAGAGAGATGAAAGGATTTAATCATTTTTTAAAAATTAAATCATAAAACATCACTGAACTCAGATTAATCCGTCAGCGGAGGAGTTCAAAGAACCAGGACAGACTTTTGTGAGTTTTAAAAAAGACATGAATATAGGATCTTCACATTAAATAAAAGCTAAAATGTATTTAAAAGAAAACCATTAAGCCCAGTGAGCTGTTAGTTAAAAGGAAAGAAGTGATGTGAAGGAAACAGAAAACGATGGTGACATAAAACTGTGAGAAGTAGCAGAAACCAGACGGTTCAATCAGCCTCTCATTCAGCACAACATGACTTCATATAAATGAAACATTTAAGGCTGGTGTCTGGTTTATGTAAAAGCTCCCTATATTTGACAGAAAGGATCATGCTGATACCAAAAGCTGTCAAATTCACCTAATTATAGCAATGCAACACTGAGAAAAACAGCATGTCTCTACTGTAAGATCAAAATAAGGCAAAATTTAAGTAAGTGGAATAATTAATGTATGATTACAGCATTTAAAATTAAGTTTTACCAAAGTGTTCAAAAAGAGAGACATTTTTCCAGTAAAATACGAAAATATATATTCCTTCTTGTAATATTGACATAAATATGCTGGTGCTTAATGATACAAAAAGGTGTATTTTTGACAGCTCTGGTAAAAACATCAGTAAATAAAAGCAGCAGCAGTTTTCAGTATTAAAATGTGAAGCTACTTCTTTTTTTCATTTAAACCCACAACCAGTTAGGTAGTTATGCATGCTTAAACCAGCCAGCAAGTGTTTCAATTCACAGCCACAAAAGGAAATAAATTAAAAAAAAGCTAAAAGTTTCTCTGTGTGGTCAGAAGCTTGATGCAAGCAGTGAGTCAGCGGGTCTTACTGGGATCAGGGAGCTCTGGGGCCTTGCTAAGTGAAGAAATAGGCGTGGGCCCTGCCAAAAAGACAACAGGTTCCTGTTTCATCCAGACGGCTTTCAACAAGCTCAACGTGAAAAAAAGGTCAGAAGAGGCAGAGGAAGCTGAAAACTGGATCTCGGTTCTGGAGCCTGTGAGCTAGAGGCGGTCAGTAGCTGGTAGCATTAGCGATGTGAACAATGTGTAAGTTTTGTACGCTGGGAACGAGAAGCCTGCGTACAGCTGTTACTAAAGCAAATATAGAAATATGGAAGTCTGTGTAAATGAAAATGGGGAAGTTTTATTTAAAACAAACCTGGCCGAGGAGTTCCAGTGAGACTTACATCCTTTCCTGTCAAAGAAGAAGAGCAGTGGTTTCATTGCATAAATTATAAATTTTGTATAGCTAAAATAAAAAAACAAAAGAAAACATTATGTTTGTAAATTACCTGGTTTTAAAGGATAGCCATCTGGTCCAACAGAACCGTCTGAAATGTTAGGGAAACCCGTATTTGGAGTTACAATGTGTTGTCCTCCAGGGACGATGCCTGCAACCAACACAGAAAGTTATCAAACACAATTCGGTTATTTCTGTTTTATGATGCATTTTAATCTGCAAACACTCACTGAAAATCACTAACCACTGAACCTCTAATAAATCTGATGTTTTTATAAAACACATTAAACCACTCAAGGCTCTTGGAAGGAACTTCGTTTGGAAAAATAGAGATTAATTTTGAACAGAATGATGAGCAAAAGGCTAGTCTAAGCAGGGCTGAGGCCAAAGTAAGTTGCTGCCTTCTTAAAACAACTCCAATCTCAGAAATTTCACACATGTACTACCATGTCAATCTGGTCTGAATTAGACCCTGTTCCTCCAAACTGAGGTCATTCAAAGCGCAATCTACCACAGGTAAGATATTAACTATTAATAACCTTTCCACAGAATCTTCCTTCAAACCTACAGTAAAATGATTTAAATAAGATATTTTCTTAACCATATCTTTTAGGTTGTTTTACTGATAACTTACCTTGTTTAGGGGGTTTTACTCCTCCTGGATATCCTGCACAGATACAAACTTCCATCAGCTTCACTGCACATTTGTAATGCTGCATAGTTTCACATTAAATGAAAATAAATAGTAACTATAACTGCTGTTTGGTTTTGCACATGCAGTACCTGTGGCTCCGGGAACCTGTCCTGTTCCTAACCCTGTGACACCTAATCAAACCACAAAGAAGCAGTTTAAATAAATTTGCCACAAACAACAGAAAAAACATGGACACAGAGTTTTAATCCATCAACTTTGTGTTTGTGGCTCATATCAGCTTTTGCAGCTAAGGAGCACCTCCTGGGACTCCTAATGTTTCTGTTTCATCATGATTTAAGGGGAGAAATAAGAAAAGACAAGTTTCATTATGAATGATTGCGTATTATCTGTGTTTGCAAGTTTGTACCATATTTAGCAGCTTTTGCAGCCGGTGAGTACTGTCCACCTCCTGGTACCACTACTCCTCCTGCTCCTGGTCTTGTTCCAGCACCTCCTATCACTCCTAAAACAATTACATATATAAACAAAACAGGTTTTATTGTTAATTTGTAGGCAATGAAGTAAAAAAATGTGAAGAGAAACTATATCCCTACTGAACTGTAAAACTAGAGTAAATTTATTTCAAACTGAATGTAGCTGATTGTTTATGTTTGTTTATTTTTACCATATTTAGCAGCTTTTGCAGCTGGTGAGTACTGTCCACCTCCTGGTACTACTCCTCCTCCTGCTCCTGGTCTTGTTCCAGCACCTCCTATCACTCCTAGTTATATAGAAACATGTTTTATTATTCATTTGTGGGTTATGGCAGTGATTTTCAAAATGGGGGCCCACCAGGGGACCTTGGAAAGCTGGAGGGAAGATAAGAGAAAATATTAAAGGCCAAAAAAAAAGCAATAAATGTTTTAAATAATTATATTTTTCAATAAATACTTTAAAATATAATTCTAATAATGAGTGATTTCCTTTCTGTTCTTATAACATTTTGTTTAAAAGTTGTTTTTTCAGTGGGAATATAATACAGTGTTTAAAACATGTTAGTTAATAAAATTCCTATGCTAAACAAATGTAATAATTATTGAATAGTGAATAAAAGTGAGGAAAAAAAACATTTTAAGGGTTGATGTTTCTTTGCATGTTTTGTAGCATTATTTGTGGGTTTGCAAGGGTGGGGGGTCCTCAGAAGCTAATTGTGTTTGGAGGGCCATGGCATGGAGAGGTACACAGATAAAATGAAAACATACTTGTGAATTGTTTGTGTGTTGACCATATTCACCGTATTTAGCAGCTTTTGCAGCCGTTGAGTATTGTCCACCTCCTGGAACAAAAGGTACTGTTCCTCCTCCTGTTCCTCCTCCTCCTGTTCCTCCTCCTCCTGTTCCTCCCAGCGTTCCGTATCCAAACCCTGTTCCAGTTCCACCTGAGAGGAGAAATGGCTGCAACATTACTTTAATGACAACAATATATGATGAGTGAAACAAGCTACAATAATGCATATTAGATTAGATTTCATTATGTAAAACTTGACTGTGCAGCAGTATCTGAACTACAGCACATTGAAATATATCTCCCTGGTAAAAGGCCTGATTAGGAGGGAAAGATTCACATCATTCTTTAAAATATTCCAAGCAAAAACAGAATAAAATATTCTCACCAAACTTTGGAGGTTTGCTTCCAGCACCACCCCCATACCCTGCAACGATGTTGAGTATTTATTTCATTATAACAAACAGCACTTCAACTTGAACTGTACAACCTTTCTAAAAATCCTGTAACCACTTACCACCATAACCACCTGGTATCACCTGTCCTGTTCCCCCTGGGACACCACCTCCTCCAAGGCCTGTTTGTAGAACTGTTCATTAAAGCGGATATCAAAAACAAATACCATTTATTGATGCATTTAGGCTGCAGTTTTACTGAACTCTGTAACGACATGTAGCACATGTAATCTTTCCATGAATCACGGCAAGTTTTATTCATCATCAACAGGTAAATATCAAAGTCTTATGGTGTTTAGGAGGAAGGGCTCCAACTGCTAACGCTGCATCACCAAACAGATAAAAGATGTTGGTTTAAAAGATGATCGAAGAGTTTGACAGAAAGATGAAACATTTCACTCAAAGTTCAGGTGGATTCAGTGAAGATCTGCTTACATCCATATCCTGGAAACTGCTGCGTTCCAGGAATCCCTCCTCCACCAACTCCACCTCCTCCACCTCCTTGGACCACAACAGAAAAAAGAATTTGGTGGCAATTCAAACTTTCTTCTCAATTATTGTGTTTACAAATGTAATTTTAGTTACCATATTTAGCTGCCTTAGCAGCAGCAAGAATGGCAGCAGCCTGAGCACCAGCGGCAGCAGCCTTAGCAGCAAGATATCCACCATTTCCCAGACCCCCTGTTCCTCCGAGACCCCCTGTTCCTCCGAGACCCCCTGTTCCTCCCAGACCCCCTGTTCCTCCGAGACCTCCTGTTCCTCCCAGACCCCCTGTTCCTCCCAGACCCCCTGTTCCTCCCAGACCCCCTGTTCCTCCCAGACCTCCTGTTCCTCCCAGTCCACCTACTCCTGCAGAAAACAAATACAGTTGTAAACACGTCTTGTCATAGTTATTCAAAATTTTAAACTACAGTAACTTTGTATAATAAACAACAAAGAACCAGTATACAAATTGAAAAGGTAAAAGATAAAAATACCTGTTCTTTTACATAATGCAGTGTTTCCCTACTGTTATCAGGCACCCCTCCACACAGTTTAGTTGAATAGCCCTGTTTCAATCTGTTACTAAAACTGTGATAGTGTAGTTAATCTCAGCATTGAAACCAATTAGCAACACAAAACCCCTAAATCTGACAACATCATTATTTTATATTTCAAGTTTTCTACTCCTTGCTGTGAGTTTCTGCTGTGCCAGTGACCCCATGCTGACCCACCATACTTAGCAGCTTTGGCGGCGGCGGCAGCAGCAGCAGCAGCAGGGTTGTATCCTCCTGTACCTCCTTGTCCTCCTGGTACAAGTCCACCACCTATGGCTCCAGGTCCTCCCACTCCTGTGAAAAACAGATTAGTTTATTGCATAGAAAAGGCCGCATGAGGGCAAATATGGACCAACAAAATAAAAATGCATAAACCAAAAGCCTGTTTAGACTCTGCTCTTCAAAAAAAGTAAAACATAATAAATAAAAATTATCCTAAAAAGCCAGAGCAGTCCCAAAACCAATTCTTGAGATGAAAGAAAGAGATGAATCTACTTCAGATCAATAGAGAGGATTAAAGTATGCAGAAGGTGCAGCTCATAACTTAAGTTTGTAAAACATGTGGAGGCAATAACATGTTATAACTTCTAACATTGTGAAAGCGGTAACAGAAGCAGCCCGATAAACTGACAAACTCACTTGTGTAGAAATCTGGTAACCAAATTTAAACCAAAAACAACAAAAGTGACCTAATGGTGTTTCAAGAAACCCGTGGTTCTAAATCTCCAATCAGCCGATAACAAAAAGATCCATCAGTGATTTCAACAGGTTATAAATATGTTCACTGATTGATGCTCACAAATCAGCGTTTTACACTGAGAACTTAGAATAAAGAATTTGTGCCATCGCCCCCCACTGGCCCCTCTTGCTCAGACAGTTTCATCCTCTTAAATCCAAAGCTTTTTCATGGTGTGTATTTGTAATTTCCCCCTCGCTGTTCGGGATTATTAGGACCTCATAAACTTAAAAGCAAACAGAAAAAGTGGTTCAGGACTAAAATAGTTTCGATAGTTGATTCCTTCTGTTAAAAGGGTGTGATGAAGTTATACAACGTACCATATTTAGCAGCTTTGGCTGCTTGAGAATACCCTCCTGGTAGCTGAGATCCTCCTCCTGGTAGCTGAGATCCACCTCCTGGTAGCTGAGATCCACCTCCTGGTAGCTGAGATCCTCCTCCTGGTAGCTGAAATCCTCCTCCTGGTAGCTGAAATCCTCCTCCTGGTAGCTGAAATCCTCCTCCTGGCACCGTAATTGGTGCACCTCCTGGCAGCATTCCTGGGACTCCTGTAAAGAAAATGACAAAAAATTACAGCAATCATCATCATACAATAATTTACTGTTGAGTTTTTGTTTTCTGCTTGTATAATTTATTTTACAGCATTATTTTTAAAGCATTTCTCACCATATTTAGCAGCCTTGGACCCAGCTCCAAATCCTGAAATGAAAAAATATGTAAATTTATGTGAAAGCATAAACTAACAGACATAATCTAAGGACCAACGATAAATATTAAATTTCCTATTCGACTATTTTTTGACCCATGCTGCCAAAATGAGTCACAATGAAGTTTTCTAATACTGAGTTATTATTATTAGCAAATTCTTCATCTGAAAAGCTTCAAAATGAAACAAAGTTTGTTGAAGTTGGGTGATTCATCACCTGGCAACAAAAAAGTTTTGTTTATAAGAGTGTTGGTTTGAAAACTCCGTTTATATTGAGGTATGATAGTAATGGGAATTCCAGTCCTATATTTAAAAATGGGAATGGCCAAGCGTCTCTATGAGTCCATGTGATGGACCTGATACCTGTCCAGGTTAACCCCGCCCCTCGCACTGTGACTGCTGGATATGAGCACCAGTGACCCCTGTGACCCTGAAAGGAAGAAGTGGGTATAGATAATGGATGGATGGATGGAATGGCCAAGCTTCACAGCTATATCAGACATTTTACGAAGGGATTTCCTGGAGTTACAGTAACCAGCAAAAAAACAGGTTAATTTTAAATAAAATGGGTTATTTCTGAAGACATACCTGTTAGAACATTTTGATTTAAAGGTATATTAGGAGGATTATTTGATATTTTAGCTACTAAATGATATCTTTATGGACTCATTTTCATGCAAATATCAATTATGGCAAAATTCAATATATTTAAGTTATTTGCACTGCAGCCTGTGCTCATTCTGACTCGTTTTACCAGCACGGTTCACATTTAACAAATCATTTCTTGCCTGATCTTATGACACTGCAGCCATGGTTATAATAAGAAAACATCTACATTGATAATTTGGTTTTATGTCCTTTGTGGATAACTTTACCTCCTTGCACCTGCCCTGGATACAGTCCACCCCCAACTCCTCCAACACCACTGACTCCACCAACTCCACCAACTCCTCCAACGCTTCCAACGCCTCCAACGCCACCAACTCCTCCAAGGCCACCAATGCCTCCACCGGCACCTGAAGCAGCAAACCCAAGTTTAAGTCATACATTTTTGTTATTGATGTCATAAAATCTTTAAAATGTTTTCTAAACAGGAATTAATCTGGATTATCAGTTACCATATTTGGCAGCTTTAGCTTGAGCAGGTGACATTCCTCCTGGCCCTACACCTTAATGCAAAAAAAGAAAAAAAGACAGTTTGCAGTGTTTTCCCACTCTCACAACATTAAACAGTACTTAAAAAAAAACACCCACCAGTTCCAACGGGATAACCAGGCTTTGACCCAGAGCCCCCCAGTCCTCCTGGAAGTCCAGCACCACCAGTGCCAAAGCCCCCGTAACCTGAACCAAACACTGTTGTTGACTCATCATTAAATGCAGATTTTTCTATTGGCATCAAACCTTGTTTTAAGAAGTCTATAAATGAAAATGTCTGTACCAAAGGGAAGTTTGCCTCCGCCAGGTTTTGCTCCATAGGCTCCTAAAAGATGAAAGAGTTTGTGAGCACATTCATATTTAGTGAAATACTAAAACATCAGGAATAAAAATGATCTGCATTAAGTTGATGAATTCTGCTAATCTGACTTGGCTGCTCAGACTGCAAAGTATTTAGGAATAAAAAAATATTATTTCGCAGCTACGCCTAAAAAAAAAGGAGCCCAGAGACGCAAATCTTTGCCAAAGAACTTCTCAGCTTAGTAGTTTATTTTTTGTGTTTCTGATCTCTGGTCTTCAGAACAAACCTAACAAATAATACATGCATTTTTGTTCAGAAAATATTAGTCTTTCACAACCATAATAAAAAGACAGAGAGGCTGCCCAGGAGTTCATATCTCTGAAACTATTTGATTAATCAAAACCAAATTGAGTCCATAAACTCAGGAGCCCCAAACTGGTATTTAGCAGCTAAAACCTTTGTAATTGTTTCTCAGCAACTGTTGTTGTAAAATCATAAAACTAAATATTCTCACAACACCATTAGCGCTCAGATCACAAAGTTGTTTTCAAGGTTTTTCTTTTTTTGTGTGTGCAAAAAAGACTTCTTATTTTAACATTTGTGCACTAATTGTGAACCATAGTAAAGAACTGGTGTTTGGGTTAGAGGGATTATTATACTGGGGTGCACCACCTACTGGGATTATTTTAAATTCTCCTGTCTCGGTCTACACTCAAGATCAGTCACAATAAAACCTGCAGCATCATACAAAACATGACAAGTTTGCTGTAAATATTTACCTGGTACTTTGGGGGTTTTCAGTGGGTAACCATGAAAGACCCCCTGCTGCATCTGACCACCAAACCCACGATTTCCTGCGACAGAGAACCTCATCAGTTAAACACAACATTTCTATTAACATATAAAAACTTCCGTAAAATGAAAAACAAAATATCAGCAATGTTAACCTCCTTGACCTCCTAGTTGTGCCCCAACTGAAGAGAGAGAGAAAAAGGAATAATTTTAGTCAAAAACAGGCAAAAAAATAAATTTCAGTGTGAACAATAGAAAAAATATCAACAAGCCTCCATACCTTTAAGGCTTTATCCTTTATAAAAGCTGAATATCAACATTTTTTAAGTTTTGGATTAATTGTTGGCTCCATATTTATGCTTTTGCTTAAATATAAAGAGTTTAAATTTAGAGATAAACTTCCTTTCCTAAAGCCTTTTTTTATTTAAAATTTTTAAACAGATGTAAAAACATTTATAATAGGAGAAAAAAAACTTACTTGACTTTGGGTTTAGGTCAGTTCCTGTGGGAACTCCTGGCAAAACCCCACGACCACCAAACCCTGAAAGGGTCACAACAAAATGAAGACGTTATGTGCAACAAAAGTGCAAATCTGGTGAACAGACACCGCAGTCAAATGGTAAAAATATGACATTTTATATCAAATATTTTATCACATTGATCACAGACCTGGTCCGGGTACTTGTCCACCTTGGTAAAGTCCAGGGACACCCACACCTGCCACGTCAAACAAGAGGACAATGTGTTATTTTATACACCAAAAAAAGCCATGAAAGGTTTCTTTTTATTTTAATTTTTAGTAATATGTGTATGACAATGTTGATCAAAGTCTGGTTGGTAAAAAGATCTTTGTGAGTATGTTTCTGTAATAGATGTTTCATTTAGTTTGACTTCAGCAACGAGTCCTTTAAAAGTCTCTGAACCAATAAGTTGATTTTTTAAAACTTTGGGGGCTGCAGTAGCTTTGTGGTCAGTGCTGCGGTCTCAAAGTTCTGAGGATATTTTTTGCTCTTTTTGTGTTTCTTCCACTAAAAATCAAACCCGTGTTTTTGTGTTAAGCTCATGTTTTATTTTCAATTTTATCCATGGCGGTAACAGGTCTGCACTGCAGCTGGACGTTCATCCCAGGTTTAAGGATCATATTTTGCATTTCTTGCTTTTATGTCACTGATAAGAACCATAACTTCACAGCTGAAATTAAAGTACGGAAGAGGATTAGGGTCACTTAAAAAATAAAAAAAGAAGTCTGACTTTTTTTTTAAAAAGTCAGAATTCGGAGAATTCAGAGAATTCTGAGATTAAAGTCAAAATTCTGAAATTAAAGTCAAAATTCTGAGAAAAAAGTCAGAATTCTTTTTTTATTTTTAAGAGAACCTAATCCTCTTTTGTATTAAAGAAATGATTGCCATATAAAAATAATAAAATTATGTTTTTCGGCTAATAGTAAAGTTTCACAAAGAAAATCTCCCAATCAGCTGATGTAATAAGACTATCCAACTTAAAATTAGTTATTCCACAGTATTTTATATTGTTCAGGCACAGAGGTTCCCAACCTTTACCATCAAAAAAGTCACTCATAAACATGAATCTCAAAATAAAGATAACACAACTCAGTAAGTGTTATTTTCAATGCTACATAAAAACTAATATAGTTTGTTACATAATGAAATTAAAAATCTATAATAAACAATTGACAGTTATTGGGAATTTTATGTTAGAACAATGAAAAAGACCAAATTCTTGTTTAATTAAAACATTTTTTGTGTATGCTTCCTTTAATAAAAATCTAAACTTTGCAGGCCAATGTGGTGCTTTCTGTATCCCAATTTGAAATTAATAAATACTATAAAGTCAAGATAAAAATCAGGTTGATCTGATGAAAATTCAATTGTGACTAATAACGAAAACCTTTATTTACTTTAAATTTTACTTGTTATTATTTTTTGTCAAACTCTGTTTGTCTGTTACTTCTTGAGTTTTAACAAAATGATTTTCCTTTCTTTTGTTTTGCTTTCATGGTTATTGTTAAATATTATTCATTTTTATGTTAGTTTTGGTCAAAGCTCCAGAGAACATGCGGCCCAGAGCCGCAGGCTGCAGACCTCTGTTCTGGGGTCTTGTAAAACACATTGGATTAAAATGATATACACGCAAATCACTCATACCAGTAATTCTACTCACATTTACCAGGAGTCAAAAGTTCAACATACAACTTTAATACCACAAGGTGTCACTAAAGGAGAGGAATCTAAACTTTAAAGCTTCTAAAAATGCTCACAAATTGTTGTTTTAAAAAAAAAAAAAGAAGTTGAGATTTTCATAAATGAAAGATTTTAGAACTAAAATTGGCACAAGATGTTAAAATCTACAAGACACTTTTATCTGATGATTAATGCAACATTTCTACAGCCAGATAAAACACTTTTCACATGCAGTAATAACTCGTCTTTAATGTGGCTCAGCTGCCTGAAACCCTGCGTTCTGTCTGTCGTCGACCTCCTCAGTTTTTTGTTGAGTCTACTTAACCTGGAACTTTGGCTGCTTTTTTTCCTGCGACACCACCGGTTCCTCCTGGAAGACCCGTCTGAGGAAAAACAGCTCCTGGGACAGAAAAAAAGAAAAAGAAAAACACATTTACTGTTACTTGGATCATTGAAAAGGACTGTGACAAATGCTCTGGGTAAAAAAAAAGCCTTTCTTATAAAAATGCTTAGACAAAAACCACCATAACTAAGAGTTATGCTCTTAGTACATGTGTTAAACTCAAGGCCTGTGGGCCCACATAACACGCCAAGATGTATTAATGTCTTAAAATGCATGTAGATTATTTTTCCGGCAAAATGACAGCATCTCACCTCTAAGTGGAGGTGCAAAGGGTTCAAAAGTAGCCGACACCTCGTTGCATAAAATCTCCATTTAGTTGCATTTTCACCGGCTACCTTTGTTGTGACCCAGTTGAACTGGGAAGTGGGAATTTCTCACTTACAAGTCGTAAATTAAAACTAGAACGTCCCATCCAGTGGGAAGTTCCTGTCAGAAAGTTGGAGAGTGAAGAATTCTCAATGGCAGTAACTCACCACAACAGTGAGTAAAACTCTTTTACTTTAATAGAATTTCTGTATTATTTATTTCTCATTTAGTCAGTCGTACATGTAGTACTTTTCAGTGTTTATAAGAGGACGTGTTAAAACACTGTTTTTATGCAAGAAATACCACATAGAGCTCAGTTATTGTTTGTTAGCAGTGCTCAGCCATAGCAATGAAATGAGGAACATTTCATGTTTAGTCCAAGTCAAACACAAAACGTCAAAGTTAATTACAACTGGCCCTTTGAGGGCCACCATAATGCTCATGTGGCCTACAGTGAAAATGAGTTTGACACACCTGTCCTATAGAGGATGTCTGAGGTATAAACAGCTGTCTTATATAAAAAAAGTTAAACAAGAAAAATAACTGTTTGGGCCCAAACTGACTCCAATATGATTCTTGTGTTGCTAAGATAGTTTTGAGATGTTTTTCTTTATAAAAAATTTAATTTTTATTGTCTGCTCTCTTTATAAGGTGTGAGCTAATTTTCAAGATTTGACAGGGGGCTGCCACCCACATTTTTGATGCAATGGTCAGGGGATTTGAACCAGCAAACCTACTGATCATAGGCTCACCTTCTCTAATTTCTGCACCACCACTCCCACTTCATAAAAATAAAATATAAAACAAATTATAGGAGAAAACAGAGAAATTGATGCATGTGTCTTGCCTCGGCAGCTCACTGGAAGTCCAGTTCCGGTACCATCGGGTCCTCCTACGGTTCCAGGCAATAAATGTACACAAAGATTGCACATATAAATATATTCACATTCAGTCAGTGTGGAAACATTTTTTACAGTTTTAATGCTCAGGGAAAAGTTTCTGCACTGACCAGCAGGTGTGTGTGATACTGAACAGCAGATGTTTCAGATGTTTCTGAGACACTAACTGGCTGCTGATACTGAGAGCAGCTAAACGGACCCAACAGTTCGTCATCACCTCGAGACAAAACGCTCCAGGGTTGACGCTTAATCAGAAGAGGCAGGCAGAATAACGGCATTTACCTCGCTTCTTTGGCTTTCTCCTGACAGGAAATAAGTTGTCAGGTCCACTTGGAGGAGAGTTTGGCACCGGGGTAAAACATTTTTTGTTTACTTGTTTTTTTTGTTTTTTTTTTTGTCTTAAATTCCCAACACTTTAATGGAGAGACGTTGCGCACTGCCTGTAAATATGTGGTCTGGAAGATTTGTTCAGGAAAAGTTTGGCAAGGGAGCTTTTTTTTTTTATCTGTGCTGTTTCAAAGAATCGAGTTGTTATTTTAAGTGTCATGAAAGAAGCACTGACTGATTCCAGGACTGACGTTTTTGTCACTGCCAACCAATACTTAACCGTGGGCTCTTTGCCACAGTGCAGCCCCGGACATGATTGAGGCCCCCTGAGCTTGAGTTTAATCAGTTCGTCTAATTGAACTCAAATGATGAGCACAGACAGCCCAGATTTTAAGGTCAGACTGGGCTCTGCTGAGGTTCAAACTGTCTAAGGGTTACAAGTATACGATAAAGATCGGCATGTCTGCCAAACAGAGCTACCATTAATGCAAAACATTCATTCTGGCTTTCTCGTAACATGCGAGTACGTAGATTTATCAAAAGTCGGAGTATGCATCTGTCAGCACAGTCTGAAGTCTGTGCAGCAGCCTGTCGGAGGGCCTAAAAACAAAACCACCCCCTTGTGGTATCAGAGGGCCTCCTGCAGCTCTGAGCTTCAACTGAATGTCAGCATCAGTGATTTAAAACGACCATCGTGTTGTTTTTTTATCGTTGTCTCCGCACCTGTAAAAGGAACGACTGATCTGAGACATCAAACTGGCTGCATGTATCATGTCCATAAACAGGGACGAGTCCATTTTAACTCACCAGAGGTGTTTCACAACAGCCCACCCCCACCAGGAAGACATATCCATCCATTAATTCTAAGGATATTTATGCATCAAATTCCCCATCCGTGAGAAGAATTACACACAATATCACTGCCGCAATTAAAACAAACACATAAGAAGTGAGCAAAGCATAAACAGTGTCTGGTTTCAATAACAAACACTCATCTTTCTGTTTAATAATCCTCATGCTCTGTTAAACTCTCTGAGATTTCTGGGCTGACAGCGGTCTCTGAAAGAATGCTAGACTAATAACCGACTCCGTCTCTCTCCTTTATTGGACACCAGTGTCATATTTCTATTAAAACTGTACCTCTTTTGGCTGCTTTCTGTCCAGCTCCAGGGTAAAAGCCCACATTGCCACCGTAACCACCTAAAAGACAAAAAATAATTAAAGAAAATATTAAAGAAGACTGAAAAGACAGCTTGGGGTCAAGGGTCAAACACCTACCTCCTCCAGCTCCTAGATTTCCGTAACCTGGACAAGAAAAAAAACAATAAACGTGAGGAAAGAGAGGCAAAGTGATGAAAAAAATGTTATTTGTGTACTTGTGGTTTATTCAGCTGTAACTACCCTTCAAGAAAAATAAGCTCATACTCAATCTTTCATTGCAACACTTTCCAAAACCATAATACATGGTATTTTGTGGACATAAAATATATATTTTAATGACAGAAAACATAGTATTGTGTGTTATTTAGACCAATGGTATCCAATCCTGGTCCTCAAGGACCACTATCCTGCATATTTTAGATGTTTCCCTACTTTGGCACACTTAATTTGAATGAATAAGTGATTAACAGGCTTCTGCAAACCTGCTGAAGAGCAGAGAAACAAATAAATAAAACAATAAAACATGAAGGATAGTAGGACTGGACATAACCGATTTAGACCCTTCTACTTACACAGAGTTGACTCTCACTGAGCATTTCACCCAACAAAAGTCACAGAAAATAGTTCTCAGTTTAGTTTTGCAGAGATTTAAACACCAGAAGGGAGCGCTCCTATCATTTTAAGCCTTACAAAAAAAGATCTGCTCTAATCTCTGGGTGTTAAAAGCTTTGACTTCCCTCGAAGAATAAATGAAGCTGTATCCCAGCTTGTGTTTCAGCTCGATGACAAGATGAAAATATGTGAGAGGAAAATATGGAAATGGAAAAAGTGTGGCAGAGGAGAAGAACATGAAAAAAAAAATGCTCACCAACTGCTTTTTGACTGAAACACACTGGAATAGAAGCAATCTGAAGTTGCCAAACTTTGGGATCACTATAGAAAATAACAAACCCAATTCCATTTTTATAATGTATTTATGAGTCTTGAAAAGATATAAAAGAAATGAAAGCTGCGTTTGAAATAGAAACAATCTCACATGTTTAGAATGTCATTGTTTTGCAAAAAGAGGATTAGCTATGATCAAAACTCAATCTTACAAAAATGAAAATATGTAAATGAATTCTTTTGAACTTATTTCCAGAAATCTGCCAAAATGATGAATGTCTATTTTGTGTGAATGAATGTTTTCTGACGTTTGAACAAAATCAGTTTCAGAATATTTCTCACAGCTGAATTAAAAGAAGCCAGTCATTCCATCTGAGACAAACAGGTTGAAGTAATGGATCTTTCTTGAAGCGGACCAAATTTGAATGCTGCCAACAAGCTTGTCTGAGAAATTTCCTTTAATCAATAAAAGACTAAAAAAAAAAGAAAAAGAAAGAAATATCCTGGTTGAGAACAGCTGTGGATCAGAAAGAAGACAGAGACGAGGGGGGAAGAAATCATGCTGCAGTCGGTCCAGCAAGCTGCAGGGTGCAGCTAGAGACGTCTGTGATGAAGATGAGGAGAAAGATCAAGTGTGGGGTTGTCAAAACAATTGTGGGCACGGACCTCGTCGAGGCCTTGGAGCACGCTACGCGAGCCCAGACGATAAGCTCAGCATCTTTTTGATAATCCCTCTGATTGCTCAACCGGCATCAGACACACCTTACATAAATCAAACTGATGGGGTTTTTCCTTTTTCCACTGTCTCTCCTGTCGACTCAAGGACTCTGTCTCGTTTGTTGCATTCCTATCAGCAAGCATCACATCCTTTAAAAATGTTCGGTAGCAGCTGAACAAAAGTTCCTGGACAAGTTCAAGAACAAGTCTGACGCTTAAAGCCATTAACAAAAACACAAACCGGTTTATCACTTTAGCAACATTACGTTCACACTGCAGGTGTTTTTGCTCAAAACTGATTTTTTGCTCAAATTTGATTTATTTCGCATTGACGTTCCCAATATACTTTACATGCGACCTCCATCATACTCCAGGGTGCAGAAGATGACATGACGTCACATTCAGCTCACTGTTTACAGAAGTAAACACAGACGCTACATGATAGCAAGCCGATTCAATAAATATCAGATATGGCTGTTTAGTTCGGTGTTTGCATTTGAACCTGCCTCTGGCTGGCCACTCCGGTGCAGCATGTGTTTATAGAGCAATGTGCCAATAACTTTAACATTGATCAATTTTTCTGTGGATTTTCAGTCATCCAGAACATGAAAAATAAAAAAAAAGACAAAACTGAACTTCTGTTCTGTAACTGAAGACATGCAGAGTTACAAGATTTAAACTGCATAAGGTTGGTATCAATATTCTAAATACTTGGATCAATCTGATTATGGCTGCGTCACACTGCAAGATTTTAAAACAGTCTATCTTTAAAGACTGAGAGACGCCCACATGTAAGGATAAAAAATCATGGATCTACCAGGTTTGGTCCTACAGCGTGTGTACAGCCACATAGCAAGAGACAAAACACCACACACGAAAAGATATTTCATTCATGAACGTTCAGATATCAGATGTGAAATCACGCGAGAATTCAGATGTCAGAGGAAAAACCTTGCGTGACCTCCAGAGAGACGTGAGTTCAAAGTAAATAAACATTTGAGACGAGGACGAAACAATATTGATCGTTTGTGGACTATTTTTACCAGAGGAAAAACCTTTCCATAGGACTTTTAACGTCCAGTGGATTTTCTGGTGAGTCAAGACAGTTTTTTATGCCTTGTATATTTGGAATCCCCTCTGTGTTGACATTACCTCGCTTTATGATTGGCTGCACGTCATGTTTGGAGCTCGTTTGTTCTCTGGTGAACACCACACGCGCTGTGATATCGGGCCAAAAAATCAAACATGTTGAATATCCCGATTTGAGGTTGGAGCGGTCCTTCCCAGCTGACTAGATCACCCTTAACTCACCACCCACGGCAGGAATATCTGCTATGATTATCTTTAGAGCCATCACCATAATCTGGACGTCCTTAAGATTGTTGGAAGGGCCAGAATTCGGCACAGTTATCCTGCCGTGTGATGCAGGCCTTACCTGCACCTCACTGATGTAAAAGTCGGATGTAACGCAACATGACCTTTCAGACCGCAATTGCTTTTTTTTGAAAAATCGGACTTGGGTTGCATTTGCCTGCAGTGTGAATGTAGCCAAAGTTTCTCAGACAAGCAGCTTGTCAGTGTGACTTCTGGAAAAACTGTGCACCGCTCAGTCAGGACAGGCAGGTTTTTGGAGACTGTTAGCTCATTCATCCATCATCAGGCCCACTTGTGCGTGTGCCTCAGCTGTGACAGGCATGCTCAGGGTCACCTAACACCTGCCACGTTGGGCCCAACTCTCAGGAGACATGAAACAGAAACACATAAGTACCTCTCTGAGGGTGAATGTGTGTGACCATTAATGCAGGTCATGGGTTTGCATAATGTTTACACAAGGGGAAAAAAGGGAGGAAAAAAATCTGTTTTCTGACATCATTAAACGCTGTGAAAATAAAGCACTTAACAAAAATGCTATGTAGGTGGTAATTTGTTTTTGGGGTTAAAGCGTGAGGACGTGCTAAGAAAATTAATGGTTTGCTTTGGCATCTATCCACTGATTGTATGCTTGAAAGGGTAGAGGTTTTGTACAAAGATGGTCTTGTTTAGTCACACTTCCATCATTTTGTTTGCTAAAACAAGCTGGCTTTTGTTGGCCAGCTAATATTCCAGAGTGTCAGCTCACGCAGATGAACATGGGTCACATATTATTGGATGTCTACAGCAAACATTGTTTGTTTTCCCAAACCCCATACAAGGATCATGAGCCTGATATCAAATGATCCGGTTTTCTTCGGAGCTGCTTCCAGTGTGCATCTGATCGCTGACGAGCTGAAGGATTTCTGTGCTGAGCCTAATTTTCCCTGGGACCATCAAGGCATAATAAGAAAACCAAGGGACCATTTGAAAACCAAACTGCGTTTGGACTTTGGGCAAAAGACTCCTTAGAAAAGATCAATGCACTGCACAGAAGATGGAGGGGACAGAAACCTAATATTACACAGGAGGCGAGGGCTGGAATCCAAGAAAAGGAAAGTGGAAGGTAAATGATGCAGTGTGGCAATGCATCATACTTTCCTCAGTTTAGAAAAAAAAACTCAAAAAACATGACTTGCTTGCCAGTTTCCATTCAGAAAGAAACACTGGACTTTCAAAGCAAAGTAGTGGCAAGTGCACAAGACGGTTGGAGAGTAAAACTTTGGAATGACGTCGCTGTAAACATTTCACTTGAGACTACGGCAACTGATCTTCTCAGTTCCCAAACGCTTACAGAGTGTTGGGTAAAAAATGTTGATTGGGGGAAGGTTGCAACACAGTGTGAAACAGGACTTTGAAACATGTCGCTGGCATCAAATTCAAAATGAGTGCATAAGAAAACCAAATTTCAACATATTTGTTCTCGCTGCATGGTTTTTAAATAAACACTGTTTCTATTTTTCAACTGATTACAAGCTGTTTCAATTTACATTTCACGCAGCAACTTTTTGAGAAACATGGGTAAAACCAAGTGTTGCTCAACACTGGTGATTCATCTGTTGTGGCTTGGTTTAAAAAAATGATCTCAGCAGGAACACAAAAGAAAACACAAGTCTTTTCTTATAAAACAGGACATTTTTAAAAAAAGAATAATGAAAATGTGCTGAGGGACAGGCACTCGTATTCAGTGCCCCGTGTTGTTTGATGTCAAACACATCGTTGTTTTAAGAGACATCATAGTAAAACAGGGCCAGACACTAAAGCTGGTTCTTTCAGCCACAAGTCATGTTCTCAAACTGGGGTCCAGTACAAGTGATGGATGTGAGCCAGTATGAACAGAAATATCTGGTTTCAATCTGGGTACTGAAACTTCTTGCTCATTCTCCACTGGGGTTAGGTAAGGTAATTCTGTTTCACTAGAACTAGAATCATTAATCAAAACATTGTCCTCGGCTCTCGGGTTCTTCTTACCGCTGCTCTCCCCGTTTCCCCAAACTCCTTCCTCTCTGACCAGACATGAGGCGTTAATAGCTGCAACCAGAGGAAGCCGAACGTGAGAAGTGAAAGGAGCATTTTGCTCGCTCCTCCATCTCCTGCTTTCCTCCCCCTCATTGCTTTTGCGGACCAGCTGGCTCTGGTGAAGGGTTTAATTTAGGAGAGCGAAGAATTCCATGGCAGAGATCCACTGTAACTGACAGCAGACGCGAGGAAAGCAGACTTTGGAGCTGGAACTCTGAGTTGTTCAGGAATTTTATTATTATTTTTTTTTTGTGGGGGGCTTGTTCCTCATCGTCTCCTCCATTTAATCCCCTATATAATCAAGCGAGCATTATAGAAACAAATTGTTTGTGTACAGAAAGGTTCAAGGAGAGGATTTTGACTCAGCTGGAAACCAGAGATGGTACGAAAAAAATGGTAGAAGAGTGACAGAAGGGATAATCATTTGGCATTGTTGTGTAAACATAAACATTAGTGTTTTAGTTGGAAACCCACAAAAAGACAAGGGCGGTTGCGAGGAACGCCGAGGCGTGCTCTGGCAGCGCAAACGCCGCAATTTTCACGTAAAATGATGGAACAGCTTGATGAAGATGGGCCTTCTCTTCAAAGACCTTCTGGAAGTCCGGGGAGAGTCAAAATTTCACTGTGATGGGCAGGTCGGAATCTGTTCTTCGGCTGCGGTCCCGCATAAAACCTCCAGCCTGAGAGCTGAGCTTATCGTTTTATCCGTCAGAGTTTGTGACACAATTTTTTTTTTTAATTACTATCAAATTTTCTCACCGGTTCACTTCCAAGTTGGTGGATAAACTGCGTTCTTACAGGGTGACGCTGAATAGAAAGAATGAAAGCAGAATGATGTGAGGTGCTTTAGTGGTTCCAGATTGCGTGACACGAGTGGACACACTGAGTCTCCCCTCGCTTCCTTTCCTCCCTCCCTTTCCTATGACCTCCCCTGCTCCTTTGTCACTTTGAAGGTTCAGCGGGCTGTCAGTCACGGGCATCGAGCTGCGTGAAGCGGGATAGCTCACATGTTGTTTTAATTAAGTATTCACAGAGTCACACTACCTCACGTAAACTCTTTCCTCGCTGACTGGTGTAAGCAAGTCTGATTTTGGCCACTAGCCTTGTAATGTTTTTCTTGCTTTTTCCTTTTTCCATGGAGTCATTCACACGATCGAGAGGTCCCAAAATCTAAAGTTTATCAGAAGACCCCCAGTGCCAGAGGTCCTACTGACAAACTGGGAAAAAGTCATTTCATTCTCCACAATTTCTGCTGAATCAGTGCAGTAGCAGGTGTGAGTGGTAATTTCTTGTTTTATAGAGCTCTTCTATAAAACATGAGCACAGACTTTCCCTAAAAAAGCAAATCTTGCAATCAATGTGTCAAAATCAAGGCCTCAGGGCCAAATGAGTGGTTGCCATCTTTTCTTTTTCTTTTTTCTGTAATCTTTTTGTTAACTTTTTATTTATTTGCTTTATTATCATTACTATTACTATTATTGTTTTGTTGTTTTTGTTTGTTTGTTTATTTGTGGAATGTGGTTTATCCTTTTCATTTAATGATATTGTTTGTGTTGTGTTGAAATTTGTTGTTTTTAATTAAATGAAATAAAATAAATGTTAAAGACCAAATGGGGCCTGCCATGGTATTTTTTGCGTTCTGCATGAGCTTCATAGATGTAGAAATGTTTTAAAACAAGCTTATGCTGCTTTAAAGCTAGCACTTTATTTTACCCATGAAATGACAGCATCCCACCACAAGGTGAAGGTGCACAGGGTTCAAAAGTAGCAGCTGATGAGACAGGGGAGTAACTTTGTGTTAAAAGTTGGTGGGGACGCACTGTGGGGACGGGGGTCTGACGCACCCACAGTTGTGCAACTAGGTTTTTCTGTTGCCAAGAACAAGGCCAAAACATAAATATGAATGCCATATATTTAATGTTAGAATAAAGTAAAGGCTATTTCCTGATTTCTAGTGTAATTTAACAAGTTGTTAAACATACTTTTATCCACATTAAACTAGTTGCATCATTCTGTTTTTAAACTCAGTTATGCCTCAGATAATTAAATTAATGTGACAAATTATCCCAAACAAAGTTTAGAGGAGATTTTTACATTTATTTATAAGATTGATACATGGATGTTTGGAACTGATTGAAAAGCTAATGATGGATTAAATGATTTATTTAACCAGCAAAATCCTAATTATAAAAACTGCTTTCTACCACTTCCTAGGAATGAAAGTTACATTTAAATAAGCTTATCACTTCTTTACTGGTCACAATTTTATTCAGTGTTTATAAGAGGACATGTTAAAATGCTGTTTCTATGAACAAAATACCACACAGAGCTCATTGTTAGCAGTGCTCAACTGCAGCAATGAGATGAGGAACATGACATTTTGTGTTTGGCTGGAGTAAATTACAACAACCCCTTTGAGCGGAACCATAATGCTCATGTGGCCCTCTGATTAAATGAGTTTGACACCTCTGCTTTAACAGGTCCCATAACTCACGCAGTTGGGGATCAGAACACATATATCATCTTTGAGGCACTAAGAATTTCTTTAAAACAGCTCCAAATGAATTACAACTGTTAAAGTCACCATTGCACGATATTGGGATTACAAACTGCCACTCCTGCCAAACTGGGCTTCCAAACGTCTGAGGCTGCCTGACCTCACCAGCCCGAGTCTCTGCTACCCTCTTCAAACACATGCCCTATTCAAAAACACACTTGTGCACGTTCGCACGCTGCTGCCTCCTAATCTAAAATCTGCTCATTTGCATTTCACCTCATCACCAGTGTCTCTGATGTCACAGTTTATCCTACAAACCTCACAGAGCAGAACATCTTCCAGGCTTTTACAGTCGAGCTAACGTTCCTTCTTTTTTTTCTTTTCTAGTTTCTACAAGAGATGAAAGCCTCTCTTGCTTTACATTTTATCCACCTCTTAAGGAATGTCACAGTTCCTCTGCCAACACTGAGCCTTGAATATGTCTGCAGAGCTTCACTCATCCAGTGTTCGTGCCATCTGCCCCTAGCTTGAGACACACATTCACGGCACGTAAACACGCACACACTGCAGTCATTAAAGAACACCATCGGTAAATTGAGTATAAGTGAGCAGAAACTGATCATTTTTGATTACTTGGTTCCATCTGAAGGGATGTTCAATGGTGCAAATTACACACGGGATGAGAAAACCGGTGAGCAAATGCAGCCTGTGGTCATGGTATGCTAAGTTGGCTTCGTGTGTTTAATCTCCCAGATGGTCCACATATGGATCTGACTGCCATTCCACGGAATAGTTTTCTGACAACTCAGGGTTGAGAGAAGAGACAAGTGATAGGTCGGCTCTTTGCAAAACATGCAAATAGGTTCATTGATGTTAGGCTTAGTCAGACTCAAAAGCATTTTCCAAATTCTTCTGTCATCAGAAACGTCGGGATTATCGTGCGGTCATGTGTGTCACTCTTGGCCAAACATATGGGGTACTCTAAGAAAGCAAAACAAGTAAGAGGTCAAATGTGTCATCATCACTGATTTTGCCAAATTGTACAAGTTTGTAGAGTCACGGCAGTATGGCCTAACGCAGCCAAGGCCTCAAGGGCAAACACTGATGTCATTTAAAAACGATTTCTTTTCAAAAGTTGTTCAACCGAAACCCTGAGGCTGATTGTAGTTAAAACAATCCAAGAGAAATCTTTTACTGAGGTGAGATAATTTCTCTGACTCATATCAACTTCAGACAAAAGTACTGTGAATAAGCAAAACTGGCACAGGTAAAATATAATATAAACCTATACTTTACATGTGCAAAGAATTTGTCCATTTTTACAACTCTATATTAAGATCAATAACCTGCTGTGCTACAGATTGTTTAATACTATATAAGTTGTTATAAGACATTCAGACGGCCTACAGCCCCCCTGACTGGATCAAATCAATAAATAAAAATAACAAATATGATTTTCTTTCAAATCATATAACTTTTTTTAATATGGAACTGACACACTTTTTACTTGAAATGTAAACTGTAACACAGTCAAGGGAGCATCGATACTGGTATTGTTTATTAAGAATCCTCTAGTAGTAAGTCCAACACATGTCCACATAGAGCTCTTGAGACCTGTCCAGGATGTACCCCACCCCTCAGTGACTGCTGGATATGGGCACCAGTGATCCCCATGACCCTGAAATGAAAAAGCTGGTATAGATGATGGATGGATGTCCACATGGAGACATATGAGACAACCAATCGTTTTCAATCTTTCTCAAACCTATGGAAAGGTTTGAGTTAATTAGCCTAACATGCATGTTTTTGGTTTGTGGGAGGAAACCCTGTGATCTTCTCGCTGTGAGGCGACAGCTCTATCAACTGTCATTGTTTTGCCACAATAAACATGCATATCCAAAAATTCTTTGCCTTAGAAAAATTGTTCTCACTGTGGTTCTGTGTTAATCATTCATACATAAATAAATCGAGCTGATCAAGTCCTGTGATGATGTTTGCCTACACATTCCTGCCCTCCACTTCTCAAATACTCACCAACTCCACCCTGTGACTACTTTGACTAAAGTTTAAGCATCAGTTCAGCTTCAACCCCTTCAATAATCCTCTGTCATGTCTGACATGACACAGAAGGAGGTTTGAAAGTGTTGCATAAAGGGTCTGCTGACAGCAGCAACATAATTATTTAAACAGCCACAAATCTACAAAACATCAATCAAATCTAAGACTTCGGTTCAATTTTACAAACGACTGAAACATACTGTAGCTGTATAGCTGGTGATCTGGGCTTTTATAGAAATAAGAGCAAAAAACATAAAAATCCTTCATTACTTTAGAAACAACTCTGAGCTGAGCTGCCAGATGGACAAAGAAAGCTGTCAGAGCTCCAGACATGCTGGGAAGGAGAGCAGGGGGGAATGGATATGATACCATGCCATGGGATTGTTGTTCAGCAGAGAACATGCAATTAATAAATCAAACTAACTAGAGAGCAACCAAAGAAAGTTGACATGTGTCAGACTAGTAAAAGTCTAGTCACCAAAGGGACAGAGCTCAATGTGGGGACAAACTGTGTGTGGGTGTGTGAGTAGTGTTCATAAGTGATTAGACGCCAACAAACACACATTAAGACTCAGACTTAACCTACTTTACTAAGATCTAAGTTCCTACGGTGGAATTAGAGAGAATATTAGGGACAGCAATAACAAAGGTGGTGACGCCATTCAAGGAAAAAATGTTTAGGAAACAAAATAAACTCTTAATGTGAACAAACAATCTGTGTTGGCTGCACATATGTTGGGTGGGCCCTGTTCTGTGGGGGTGAGCGGGTCCAAGACAACAAAGTTCCTCTGCAGACAGCTCAGGTTCCAAGATTACAAAACCTTCACAGGGATATTTGAAGTGGGATACATTAGGTAAAAAAAAAAACGGATGGACAGAGAATAAAGCTATTTTTCAAAATGTGTTTAAATAAGCGAGCGAGTCTGGGCTGAGAGGAAAACTGGATTTCATCGAGACGCTATCAAGAGCCCTATTAATTATTTACGCTCATGTGTCCACAGACAGGTGGTCACACTCAAAAATGCACAGATATGAAGGCTTGGAAACATATTTGCATAAACTTGTGCACGTTCACATGCATTTGCTTCCAGTCTTTGGCAGCTATGAGGACAGGTCTGAAACTGCAATAATGAGAAGCACATGTGTTCCATCTTGGAGCTTGTCTTTTGACGAGAAGTCCTCCTTCTCACCTCAATCTATTTGTCTCTTTTCTTTCAGTAAGCTATCTGAAGCATGAATGTTTCATTAGCAATCGTGCAAAAATAATAAAAAATAAAACTGTACATGTTGATGAGAGGAATAGAGTAAGAGTTTGAAAGTTTGGCAAGTTTACAACCATTTTTTTTTCTTCCATTCTCCCTGCTTCTTCCTGTCTCCTGTCTGTCCTCATAATGTCCATCATATCTTTCCATCTCAGCCCCTTTTCGTCTCGCTGTAGAGCAGGCGAGGTCACTTAATTTCAACAACTGTTGTGACATGGACCAAAGTTTAAAGATGGATCAAAAGATTTGCTGCCGTCAGTTTGAAATCCCAGAGAGATTCTTTATCAAAATTAGCTGAAGTTTGTAATTTAAAATTAGTGAGTGTCATGAGATAAATGCTTCAGTTTAGTGGATATCTTTATTTTTTCCCCTCAAAGTAATATATTTTATTAGAAGTTATTATTTAACTCCACACATTTATTTTCCACAAACAGTGAACAGGTTTGGTTTGCTGTTCCACAAGTCATGAGATAAAAATATAAAATTATTTTCAAATATTAATGATTGATTAGGCTGAACTGATCTGAATTATAAATGTGCTGAAGTAAAAAAAAGTAGTGTATTTGGTCTGTTTATTTAGACTTCAATTGTTTTCTCTGTCAAGCTCTGAAATTAATATTTTGAATTTAATTATTTGTATTTAAACTTAAAGAAATTGAACTGACAAATAAATAAATAAACTGAAAAAGTATCTACAGATTACTTTAACTTTAAAAAAAGTCCTAAAAACGGACAATCAGGTAGTCTTCACTTCTGTTTTTTTAAGCAAATTCACTTTAGATTTTCGAGCAACATACACTAAAAACTCACTCCACTTTGTTGCAGTCAAAACAGAAATGTGAGACCTTTATGATTTGTCATCTAAAGGACCTTCCATAATAAAACTATTAGAAACACATCAGCCGTTAAACAAAATTAGTTACAGACTCACTAAACGGCTATAAAACTGATTTGTGTTTCTCTATTGTTAGTTTGACGGTGTCAGGAAGATTTTTAATGTCTGAGATTAGTCTCAGACATTAAAAATAGATATATACACTTTATTACATTTTTCATCTTCTATTTAAAACAGACTGTTGAACTGGTGCAGTAACACTTGTGAAATCAATGGACTACACTCAACTCGAAACAAATGTACAGAAGCCTGGACGGGACCATCCAGCAGTATGATGCTAATGACGAGAGGGCAGAACGACAGAGGACGGTAAGCTAATGGTAGCTAATGTTGGCTTGTTTCTTTGTAGTTTGCTACAGTTGATAAGTTGAACTCATGTGAAAAAAACATTAGACACTGCTAATAATAAATTAGGCCTCATCTGT
Source organism: Cynodonichthys magdalenae (assembly GCA_031762555.1). Lineage (NCBI taxonomy): Eukaryota > Metazoa > Chordata > Actinopteri > Cyprinodontiformes > Rivulidae > Cynodonichthys > Cynodonichthys magdalenae. The sequence goes on from JARVJO010000330.1 coordinate 12,919,357, forward strand.
GTGACGTGACGCCCCTGGTTAGTGAACCAATCAATGGGCAACAAAAGCTGTGGTTTGGCCCAATTAGAACCACAGCTCTTGGAGTTCCAGAAATTGGTCTAGAACTGGGGTTTACTAGGGCTAATGCAACTCGGGTCTGAACCCAGGATGGCTTGGGCTAGGCCTTGAAGTGCCGAAAGGACATGATCTCAGCTTTGACATCAGTAGGCATCTTCCTGGACCCATGAGGTGTCCAGCCATGCAATTTGATGTTTCTAAAGCAATAATAGTTTAGAACTCAGAAAAGAAACTGTCCATAGACAAATGGACAGACGGACGGCTCCATATACCATAATACATCCCATCCTAGGACGGGCGTATAAAAACAGTAAGCTCTGTTTTGTTTTAACTGCTTGCAAGCTGCCTGAAACAGACAAGAAGCAGGTTTACGACAGCCAAGTTTTAGCAATTACACCTCGAGTATTGGATCCACCTTTGCTTTCAGCACCACAGGAAAAGAAACCGAGTCCAACAGCTGTTACCAGAACAGAGCTTCTCTCTCTCCAACTTTCTCGGTGCATTGTCAAAGCTGAAAGCCGACAGGCTTCACAATCAGTGTAACATTTACAAGGTCCTGCATGACCTACGCTGCAATTCACTGCAGTCACGCTACGCACATATCCAGCTGCTGTTCTCCATTACCGAGCGGCAAGGTGCATTTATGGAATGTAATGTCAGCACATGATTTACACCAAAGGATGACTGGCAGCTTGTTTTATGTGGGAGATGTTCTTCATGATATTGTAGCTCGCTGGTGTTTGCATGTGTATGCTTAAAGCAAAAGAATCCTGCCTTTTAAATATGGTTTTGAAACACATTTAGAATGAGTTAATACCTTTCCAGAAATGGACATAACTCACCTCTGTGTGAGATTATCCAACAGTAAGCTGCGCATTTGTTTAACTAAAACTTATATTTAGCTCTGAGGACTTCAAGATCTATTCTTCTGATGGACTGAAAATTATTCCCACTTGTGGAAGATTGCATTACAGCCACGGGACAAAGCAAATCTTAGGACTTTTTCTAATAGCTGTCATCTGTAAGGATTATTTATGGCAATGCAGGAATGCAAACTGCGCTGATTAGAAAAAGAAAACATTCAAAGAGTTCCTTGCTTCCCCTTTTCTCACTAATTTAAGTTCTTTACATTGTGAGGGAGAGAGGAGGAGAATCCAAATAAAAGTTAGGAATATTTCTCAAGGAATGCTCTGCTGTGACCAGCCAAAACCAACTTCCACCTAAAACTGGATATTAGGTCATTTTCACAAAATGGACCTTTGGAAAGTCTTGTAAGTGGGTGGAGGTGTGGCAGTCTGAGGGGACCCTTCTGCAGCCTGCTCTGTGTGTTATCAGGTCTACAAGATTATTGCTTGTTTCCTTATCTTTGTAAACACAGAGAGGTTGGCTGAGATTGTATCGCCAGCACTTTGGGAAATTAAACGATAGCTAAACATTGCTGAAGCACCAAGAGGGCGAATACTGAAAATATTTACAGTACGGTATCGGAGAAAAGAATATCAACACGGAGGTTTCCATATATTGTGAAGGTCTAGCATTGCAGCGACATTAATCAGAGATCTGGCACCACTGTTTGGTAGCGGCTGAAGGCTGTTTGCTCTCTGACAAACATCTGTTCCCTGATACTCCTCATGCAGCAGGAGGTGAAGGAGGGCGGTTTCCATTCAGGATGCTCTAAACAGCTGTGAGGCCAGAGTAAACAAACTTAGACAAAAAACACACGAGTGATAAGAAAAATGTGGTGACAACCACTCAAAACACCATTACCCTCCATCTGTGCGGACCTGCCCATTCTGATGGTTTGTAAACGTCTTCAGGCCTATACATTACTTCATCAACTCCATAACAATACATCACATTTCCTTCCTTTTCATGCTGCTCAAACTGTTGTTGTAAAAAACTAAAATGTTCCACGTTGCTCAGATAGTGGCACGATGTGTAGAGAGAGTAGAAACGCATGTTTATAGTTTTGGTTTAAACTTCAGCTTTGCTTGAAAGTTTGAAAGCATTATTTTAAACAGAAAACTAACGTTTCCCCAAAAACTCAAATATTCAAACTCACCTGGCTGTGGAGCTTTTCCACCTTGCCCTGTTGGTAAAGAAACAAAAAAGTGAGAGGAATGCTCAGTTTTATGCTAAAAGATTCATAACATTAAAAAATATAATTTATTCAATTTTTGTTTTATTTTGAAGGAAGCTGATACAGTTGGGTTTGAATACAAGTACTCAGTTAGGGTTTTATTTACATTCATACCTGTTGGTAAGCCTCCAAAGCCAAGGCCACCAGTCCCGATACCTCCTGGCACCAGACCACCAGTCCCGACACCTCCTGGCACCAGACCACCAGTCCCGACACCTCCTGGCACCAGAC
>JARVJO010000330.1:12921884-12939071 GCA_031762555.1 Cynodonichthys magdalenae
ACCTCCTGGCACCAGACCACCAGTCCCGACACCTCCTGGCACCAGACCACCAGTCCCGACACCTCCTGGCACCAGACCACCAGTCCCGACACCTCCTGGCACCAGACCACCAGTCCCGACACCTCCTGGCACCAGACCACCAGTCCCGACACCTCCTGGCACCAGACTACCAAGGCCAACTCCTCGACCACCACCTCCGTAACCTCCTGCTGTCGAGGTCAAACAGAAACATGTGACTGTAACCCTCTGAAGTCATCACCACTGGCTCACACTGCAGGGACGCCACCCGTTTGGGACCAGGAGGGCAAAGACCACCCCTAAAATATTCACTCAATGCCCCCCTTGGTCAGAAAGTTTTGCAGTTGAGCAAATGGGAGTTAAAATATGAACATAAATTTCTTTCATATTAAAAAAAAAAAGACTCCCCAAGATTTTTAGTGGTCCCCACATGACCACCTTATTAGAATAAATTTCTGGCAGCACCACTGCATCGAGTTTTCCACCAGTCCAAAGAGAAATGATTCCTTTTTTGACTAAAAAATGTGGGGAGTTAGTCAGTGTCATTTATCCATTGAGGCAATAAAATGAGTCAGTTAAGAAGCCTTAATAGTGCAAATTTTAGTCTGGAAGATATAACTGTCTTGAGACATTGTTCATTTGTCACAGAAGAAATAAAATATTTATTAGATAAATTATCCTCTGGTGATGATGATGATGATGAGCTTCTCTGTCCTTTATAAAATAAAAACCCAGTAATAATAGAATCATGTTTTTATGCTTATTACATTTATTCAGGATGTGAGAGAACATTAATCTTAGTGACAAGAGTGCTAATGAGAAAAGTGTAATAGGTCCAAAAACATTTTTTTAGTTTACCAGCAAATTGTCTTAATGACACCATTTGGCTCTAAAACACTGTTTATTGCCACAGTTACAGTATAATCCTAATATTAAATTAGTCACAGTTTTCAATCCAAGGCTTGCCGTGTCTTTTTTACTGAACTTGACCAAATCAAAGCTGACAGGAAGATTTTTATTCTAAAAGTAAGGTTTTAACCTAATGCTAGTTGATGTAAATATTTCAAAAGATATAAAAAGGTCCTCTTTTGTACTTCCTGCAGCTCTGGTACTTTTCAACTATCTCAACAAACGGGAGCTGAATCCTTGCTGAGATTTTGCACCCAGGAGGTGACCTGCTTCGAAACTGAACGGTGCTTCAGAGCAGAGAGCATCTGCCATGAGGTGTGAAGTGACAAAATACGACCGGAGGCACTGATCATTTGACAGACATTACCAAACCAACACCAAAGTGCCAAGGAAATGTTTCAGGAAATAAACTTGCACAAGTCAATCCTGCATGAAGGTGTCCAGTTCAAACATATTGAGACAACTTTTACACACTTCAGCGTGTATAATACTGAAAAGAAACCTGTAGTTTCTATTTTTATGGTACCCATTTTCTGACAAACAAGAGATAGACAATCATAAATTTTAAGTCTCTTCCACTCACCTGCAGCTTTAGCTGGTTTATAGGCTGCAGGGAATTGTCCAGTCGAACCTAAAAAAACAGTCATGCAGGTTATTGATTTATGGGAACAGTTATTTAAACAGTTTATGGGTCAATAATAAATCATAAAGTCAGATAACTTTAGGCTTCTTTCAAATAATACTGTTGGATCACATCATTTTTACTTGAGTATTCATGTTATTTCATACTAAGGGTCATAACAATTCTGAGAACCAAGTGTTCATATAAACATCAATGCAGTTAAAGTTCTCTTGTATTTAAAAAAATGCTATAATGTACACATTCACATTAAAATATGTATGTCAGGGATATAAATTTATCCGCTTAATAATGCCTTTTTGCATTTAAAATTTAAAGAAGAAGAATTTACAAGACGTTTTATTATAAAAATGTTAGTAATCTTTTTAATTGATGACCCAAAATGTTCTGAACACTCCCAAGCTATGTTTTCTGCTCGACAGTAGTCGTTCTTTTATACTTTGCAAAAACCAAATAGATACGTTTGTTGTGGATGTGTTCACTTAAACTGTCAAGTAGTAGCTCTTACCTGGAAAGTATCCAGGACCTGGACCGGTGGCTCCTGGTCCGATGCCAGTACCAGGTGGTATATAAACACCTGGAAAACAGAAAATCATCATGTCATCTGTGACGTGTGAGATATGCATTTTTTTTGTTTTGTTTAATCTTTAAACAGCAACCTCATTCATAAGACAAACATTCTCATATGCATTCATCATCCCTGAGCCAGGAAAAAACACTGAATTTTGTCCTTGATGTGCACATCTGGCACACATCATGGCTGTGGTGAAGAAGCTGGAGCACCGCATCATCTGCTTGAAACAGAGCAAAAGTAAAACGAAAAAAATAAAGCAGAATTTTATAGGTAGGGAATTGGGCTTTGATTAGTTCTTTTGGTGAGGTACCTTAGTTGGAAAATTTATTTCAGAAATCTGCTCCAGCTTTAATTCTCGCTTGATTTCTGGCTGCGACTCAAAGTAACTCCTGAGACGGTCGTTCTGGATTCTGGACTATATGGCCTCAAGTGTGTATGGAATAACAGGATCTTTAAAAAGAGTGGGGGATTAAAAAAGAATGACTCAAAGTAGCTCTGGAACAACCAACAGCTAAATCTAATGAGAGAGGTGAGCTAAGACCTCAATTACGAAGTTATACTGTATAAATGTCTAATTAAAACCTGGTTCGAAACACACAATCACAATGCAAACGAGAGAACGGAGCTGCCGGACCAGATTGATTGTGTTTATATGGTCTGCGAGGATGATTGATTCGAACCACATGTCAAAGGCGTTCATGTGTTTATTAGATGAATATTGTGTGAACTCTCAGTACTGACCACAGAGCGTGGTCAACATTAAGTGGCATGACGATCAGACAGAGCTGTAGAGAGTATTCATCATGCTGGCACGCTGCTCCAAACTGACTGATGTTTTCCTCTGATGAACTCTGGCATGTTTACTGGATTTGTGCCACAATAAAAATCAGAAAATAAGCAGTTTGTGTCACTCAGTGGTCATGAAAACACACAGATGGCCGCAATGATACAAAATGATTGAAACCCTGCCATGTTTATTGAATAAAGAAGTGATGAGGTGACTGCATGGGGTTATGATCATCTGCAAGTTGGTGCTGCTCACTTCAAACTTGTTAATATCCCTCTGATTTGTTTGGGGTCAACTTAGATTTTTCAAAACTGGGGTCCAAAGGAAAGAATGTTTGTTCATGAATGAAACAATTTTTTTTTTTTTAACAAACAAACAAACAAAAAAAAATGGAATCAAGATGGGTTTACAGCCAGTATGCTCATGTTAAAAGTAGGAGAAATGGTATTTCCCTCCCATTAACACCGAAGTATCAACAAAAACTGTTAAAGTTCAAACATCAGAGAGCTAAACAATGGAAGAACTGATCCAATTTCTTGCGGTTTGGCCTAAGTGAAGAAAACTAAAAGTCCTTGAGACTACAAGACAATAAAGTGTAGAAAGCCCCTTGGTTCTGCATCTGATTAGCAAACAGCTAAGAAAATAAATGTAACAGATGACATAAGCACGTTTGTGTTTATGAGCGTCTGACAGTTTGTTCATGCCAACAGCTCGGATGGACCTCAGTGTAGAGACCTCACCGTGGGTGTGGAGGCAGCTCGTTCAGTTTACAATCAAAAGGATTTCCTGTCTTGGCAGTTAGGTGGAACAGTGAGTCTGTTCCTTTAGAATCAGATCATTTTAGTGGAGTGCACAGGGTTCACTAAAACCATGCATGTCAAGTGTGCCACAAAATTAAGTTGGCCAAGAAACCATAAATCTAAAGACGTCTTTGAGGAAAGTTAAAGTTACCTTATTTAAAACATGGAGAATGAAAATAAAACAGTAAATCTGACTCATTAGTGGTAAAAATATATGTAAAGGTAGGGATAATAAATATATTCTTATGTGTACAAACTTCTTCTTTGCTGTTTCTGGTTAAATGTGTAAAGAACAGATGTTACCAAGACTGTTTACTACAGATGATTCATCATGAAAATAGTAAAATGACACAGAGATGACGTTTAAATCCTGCACTCTGTCTGCTGCCTGTAAGGCATACCTCCAAATAATCACTGACGAGGTGTGGCCGCCCCGTCTCTAACAAGCAGCTGCTGTTATCATCCATGCCTCATTAAACTTGTGAGACTAGCCTTGTTTTCCTTTTTGTTTTGGTTAACTCCAAGATTACCTGTGTTTATGGGAAATATTCAATCCATTATGTTTAATTCATTCCTGCTTTCGCTCTTGTCTCATTCAGTGGGAGCTTTATTTCTCATAAGGATTTGTTTTTTAGCTCTAATTTGTTTCTGAGTTTGGTCGTCTGTTTAGTTTACATCATCATCTCACACCTGCGTCTGCTCACATAATGTCAGAGATTTTTTTTTTTTAAATAAAATGTTGTCTTTTTCTGGCTTCATTTAGCACCCCATCTACTTGCCAGCTCATATGTGCAAGTGATGAAAGCCGGCTCCTGTCTGCAAGCTTTTTTCCCTCCTCCTAACCAACAAAGTGCAGGACATAGTCAGAATTGTGTTGAGGTCATACTGCATGCAACCAGTCAGGTGCAGTGTAAAGGGAAGCGAGTGGCAGAGTTTGTCGGTTGGAGATGGGATTTACAGCTCTTTGAAGGGAGCCGGAATTTGTGAACCTGTTCTTTTCAAAGAGTCGTTTAATTTCGAATGGTTAGTCTTTCAAAATTTGACGTAGGCCATTCATAGCTGTATGTAGTGCTGTACAATTTGTCAGGCTTTCCTCCTGCTCCTGTGTGTGTCTGCATCGGAGGAAGAAAACATTAGAAAAAACAGCCTAAAACCCTACATTCCTACTGCTTAGACTCTGGTTCTAAAATACAACTACAATAAACGGGATCTCATGGCTCTCATAGATCATATACAGTATCTGAGCTGGTAAGTAGAGCCAGTGCATGAAGTCACTATCATAAAGACTACAGAGTTATAACATTAACCCGTCCATCATAATGTATGACAGCTATATGTTCCTGCAAATATATTACTGCAAAAAAAAAGTCAAATCCAGATTTTCTGAAATGTCTATTAAAGTCACACGTTTATGTTTGATGTCAGTGGAAGAGACATTCAGAATAATAACTCATACAGCAGACTGAATAGTGTCCTTTTTGGGCTTCGAATAGATCTTACCTGCAAAAACCATCAGCTGATCTTTGGCAACAAACTGAACAAAAACGTCCAGGAAACAGGTAAATTTACTACCTGCTGCAAGAGTAAAAGGCTAAGAACTATGACATTTTTCACAGTTAAACAGCAATGACTGCTGTAACTTACTGAAGATGCTATTTACTGTTATTACTATAAAGAACCAGACACATGTTAACAGTAATGTCCCTGATTTTTTTTTTAACCCCACTTTTAATTTGAATGTGGTCTTATGAGTCTCAATCATTGAGTTATGAGCTCTTTCAAAATAAAGCCAGTTGTATTCAGATAAAAATAAATCCAACAGATATGTAGGGTTACAGTCTGGGGATGATATACGTACGTATGTGAGGAGCAGGTGAGAAAGGGGGTGGCAGGACAGGGGAGTGGGAAACTGACTGAGGAAATGACTGATAATGGCACAAAGAAACAAAACAAACATGAAAATAAAACTCGAAACGGAAAACTAAACACCGATAAACCCATGAGTTAAAAATGTCATTGCTGATTAAACTGCATTTGGTGGATTTGTTTTGTTTTCTGTTTACTTAATTAACATTAATTTAACATCTAATGAAGAAGCACATTTGCAGATAAATTTAAAGAATTCAAATTCCAGATTGAAATTAATTGATATGAAAAGCTTACAGCTTCAATATACATGCAGCTTTTTCTTCTGCAGACTTTGTATGTACAGTATATTTATGCAGTGTACACATGGAAGTATTCTAGCCTCTAGAATTTTGAATTTAGGTAACAATGTAGTTAAAATGAGTAAAACCAAGGCATTTTAATGAGCTCTGCAATTTTTGACCTGACATCAGGTTTTGAATATTACCTTGGAAAATAAACAAATGACTTTTTTTTATCAGCTGTTTAGCTGCCAAAATAAATCAGTATCAAGGTTGTTTTAAAGCTCACAGAAAACACTTTTAATTTATCGCAAACTGCAGTCTAAGTTAAACACTTGTCCTGGCTACAAAAGCTGATTTTACGAAGGATAGACATAATTACAACCAAAATAATGACTCAATAAAGAAGTTAGGAAATATTAAGTCAGAACTTATTGTTTTTAAATCAGATTTGAGCCAATGAAACATTTTTCCACAGCGCCGCACATATTAACCGGCAATTTTCACAATTGCTCGTTCTTACTCTATACAAACGTAGTTTTACTGCCTTCACAACAAGCTGGTGAGTAATGACATTTCCCCGACCCTGTGCTGTGGTTGTTTTACGACCAACTGTTGGGGATGACAATTAGCTTAAATGTTAGAGAAATAAAACTAATTCAAGTGAGCGCAAACACAACACTTTCACAAAACCACACAAAATGAGTGATGATGGTATAAACAATTCACTGCAACCACAGCCCAACAGCACTGTTCAGGAAGTCATGCAGAAAACCTTTCTGAAATGGATTCACACTTCTTTAGGCAAAACACAAAACATTTACAAAACATTTTTACTTGCATAAAAGTTTTGTCCAGTGCATTATAATTATTGACTAAGTAAAGGCAAAATTACATAGTTATTCAATCAACATGACAAATATCAGTATTATAATCGGCGATACTAGCCCTGTTGGATCGATACCAAAATTCCTAGTATCGCCCACCCCTATTTGAAGGAGCTGACTCATCACTGTTGCTTCTCACTCTGCTGTGAACCACCCCAATGAATGCTGAAGATCATGGCCCAAACACATTTAAATAAAAAGGTTTTATTAAAAAGTTTTATTCACAGTACAAACTACTTCTCATATGCAAACCAAAGCAATACTGCAGTTCAGCAAATACTTTTATAGTAGCTGTACGAGTAAAAGACAGAAATATAAAGTGGATCTCAGAAGATGAAGTCTAAATAAAGAAATCATCTAGCTTTACCATTCTTCTAAACATGCCCAACCCTGTCCTGATGTTGCTTCCCTAAAGAGCTGAAATGAGAATTAAAGACAGGATTGAAACCTTCTTTTTTTTACCTTTCAACATTTTCAGGGAAGCTTTTCCACCAGAAGATGACAGGGAATCATTACAAGATTAGGCAAGTTGTGCCTTTGAAACTAAAACAGCTAGATTTGAAATTAAATTGATTTTGGAACCGATATGGACTCTCTGCTCTGAAAGTACTGCAGAGATGATCATTGTGAAGGAAAAAGCCCCAGTTTGAAACACAGGAAATCCCTGGAGGCCTGTGGAATGAACAGTTTGTGTTATGAACCTGGAGATGGATTTATGTTGTCATACTGTGTAATACAGTAAAAATGTCAAAAGCACAAGAGACTACATTCATTATTCACTGCTAATATAATTTTACATATGTTGCCTCATCTTGCTAACAATAAGGTAAAAAAACTGATAAAGTAATTGTGTCAGCTTCTAAACTATTCACATAATCACACATCATTTATTTTTCCTATATTTCTTCTGAACTTTGTTTTCCTACCAATTTTCTCATTAGTTCATCATCTGTTATGGGTTTTTCATAAAAAAATAGAGAAAAATCATCCACATTTTCTGTCATTTAAACTATTTTTCGGGGCATAAATAGTTGCAGGAGAAGAATAAAAACATTTCCAACAGGAGCCAGCCCAGACTCCTGGCCTGCTCCTGATAGCTCCCAGCCTGGTGAGGGTTGAGTGAAATTAATCATCCTGTTTAATGTGCTGCTTCTCTCAGCACTTGGCACCGGCCAGACGCAGACCAAACACACACAGGACTGAGAAACTTTAAGACTGACATTTATCCAAAACTGAGCAGTAGGCACTAAACAAATCACAGATCAGTCATAAATAAAGACAGGGACTGAGAACCTTACTAATGACTGGCGGTAACTGTTCGCATGTCACGATTTCAGGAGGTGGTTGGACCTAAGGATGTAGACTGACACGAGGAGCTTTAAATAAAATTAAACTAAACTTTATTTGAACAAAAACAAATAAACGCATAAAGCTGGAGACCAGCAATGCTCAACTGGTGAGGGAAGTGAAGCTGAGGAGGAATTAAAAGGACAGAGGTTGATGAGAGAAGTGGCTGCAGCTGTGACAAGCGAAACGGGGAGCAGGTGTAAATGGGCGTGGCCTGCTGACTGAGCAGAAGTGACTGATGGCACAAAGATTAAAACAAATGAAAACACAAAGAGCAGGACTAAACATTCATCCATCCATCCTCTATTTATAAAGAAAAATCTAATAGATTTACACAAAATGCGGATTAAAAATGGCAAACATGCTAAGACATCAATTCTTATTGACTTTTAAAATTCTCTGGTTTGAGCCATGAAAACCTCTCAGCAGTATTTACAGCAAAAACTGCCAACATGTCAATAATTACCTCTGGTCGTTAAGACAGTAGGACTTCTCACTCAGGGGAAACATTTATTGTGAAACTGTAAAATCTGTCCAATCGTTTTACACTTTTTAAAAATGCACTTCTGTGTAAAACACAAGGAAATGTTGCTCGATGGACATAGAAGTGGTTTTGTAAAACCGGAGTCTCCGGGACATCTGATGTAAAACAATTATCAGATCTTTCATGTGAGTTTGCTCACTGTGGCGCCAGAAAGAGAAACAACAAACTCTCTTCAGTCAGTGCTTAAAACAAAACAGGTCCTACTAACTAATGACAGAATGAAGTCAGACTGATTCAGAATTACACCAACCAACTGCAACAAATTAAAGTGTGGATCTTGCAATAAAATGGCTCAAGTAGTTGAGCTGGTGGTTGAAACAGTCTGTTTTTGTAAATGAATGAAGTGATGGATGCACACAGTAAATGTCACATGAATCCAGCATGCTGTCAGCTGGCACTCAACCTTACTAGAACAGTGTGTAGAGTCAAAAAGTTACACCAAAAAGAACCATAAGGACCACTCTCTCAGTACATATCAGTGATGCTGAGCCTCTCCTTCACTTCTTAGAGTTTTGTGACTCTTTACCATTCAGTCTTTGCTGGTATTCCTAAACTCAACCACACACTCTGCAGGTTTCACTGATTTATGTCTTCAATTTCTCAGGGCAGATTTGGTCATTTCCAAAAGTTGCGAACTGCCTTCCAGAACTAAAACACACAAAAAAAAAAACCCTCAAAGAACCGCTTCTTGTCTTTGGAGACTATGAAGGAACAAAACAGCAATTTTTCTGTTTCATCTCAGCTGCCAGTTAGAATGATGCCAATAATGGTGTATTTATTTTAAATTAAACTAACATCTAATATAAGTTAACCAGTCATGTATGCATTCATTATGAGGCACCAAGATTAGTTGTTTAATATTTTTTTTTAATTTGCCACAACTATTTGAAATGCCTGAAATCATAAAGCAGGTTGGCTTTGCTCATCCAATTAGAGACTCCCAACTAACACTTTATTACCTGCACACAGACTGGGACCAGCATGGGAGGGGTACATGTAACAAACTTAGCAGATGTTTCCTCTGGGAACATAAGTCATTTACACTGGTTGATGGAAAGCTTTGAGACAGCTCTGGCACTCCACCATCATTCAAAGGTTGAGTTTCTCAAGCTCTGGAGGTGCTAAAATGGGTGGATCGGGTGTTAATGAGGGTTCATGTTATTCACAGATCCTTTGCACCATGCCCATAGTTTTTATATTTTTAATGTATTATTATTATTTTTTATTCAGGTCAAAGTGCACACATGGATGGATCTAGTTTAAGTCCCACAGAAGTGTTTGATATCGATGGATTCAACACGTATGAGATCGAAGTTGTGCTGGTGAGTCTATGTTAACATGTGTAGGATCTTTTACAGGTTGGATATTTTTACTGACAGCAACCAGACGTAATCTGGGCTCAAACCTGCCGCCTCAGAATTATAAAACCACTGCACTGACCACCAAGCCACCAAATTAAAACAAATAATTCAGGCGTCACAACGCTGGTATTTGTTTTAGGAAACTTCCAACATGCTAAGAATGCTGGGATTTTCAAAAGAGAGAGAAAGTTATATGGCTGTGATTTTAAACCGTTAAATTAAATAAATAAATTGAATTCTTTTCAGGCATTTCCATTCCAGATGAACAACATGTTTTCCATTCGGGGGTTAAATAAGTCAGAGAAGCTGCAGCCAAAACGCAGACTGAGAACTAATCAGAGCAATGCAAATAGACACGAGAAACAGTATGATAGAGGGAGGAAAAAAACAAATGCTAAATATCTCTTTCCTCCCTCGCTGAGCCAGATAAGGCAAAACTTCAGACTGCAGCAGCAGCAGAAGACCTGGTCACAGGTTTTTGACTGGTACTCTCAGATAGAGTCTATCCTGTCAGGGGTTCATCGGGGGTGAATTTAAACTGTGTGGTTTTTCTGAACAGAGACTCGGGCCAGCTGGAACATTCTCCTCCTGACATTTTTTAGGACAGGCTCTGCAGCCAAGTGAACACACACATATGTGTATGTGTGTGTGTGCAGGAGTCAGTTTGACTATGTGAATTAGATTAAAAAAAAAAAAAACATCCCTGAGAAACAAGGCTGCTATATTAACATTAGATTACACTTGTTATTCCATGACATCAGACGGTAGGTCCAAACTGTTATAAAAACGTAAGTGTAGCTTTTCTGTGTTACTGTTAAACCTGCTAAAAAAATAAAATCAGTGGACACAAACATCAGATTATGATACGGAAAGCTACTGGGCAATCCTGCACCTCACTTCTAACTTCACAGCAATGAGACACAAACCTGTAAAAAAACATTTAACTCTGCAATCATTGCAGGGTTATCCACAGATGTATGAGAAATTATTATTGATATTTGTTAATTATCAAAACATTTAGCAGTGCACATTTTGTAAAGTTTGCTCTAAACTAAGCCTTTGCATTTCTTTAATAGTAACGTTGCAAAAGTACAGCAAATAAAGTTTTGCTCGAAAATATAACTTTCATTTTAAAGCTCTCTGACCTACAGCTAAACAGCATCACCAGTGGAAATGTTTGATCAAATGATGATAATTCCTATTACACAAAGGAGAAAAGACAAAAAAACTAAAGTGCACCTGTTCTGGGTGTGCAACTGATGCAGCAAAGTTCATGTCTGTGTTCACCTGTGGCACGCTTACCTCCTTGAAGAGAGGGCTGAATCAGGGCTGAGAGGAGGAAGAGTCCGCAGAGGAGCAGGAGAAGGTTTCTGTTAGCCATCTCGCTCCAGAATGCACCACCCCTCTCCCGATCAGCTGGTTTTATTCTCTTCTAGCTAATTACCACTTTCCCCGAGGTCTCAAAGAGAGATGAAGTAAGTGAGAAAGGAAAAAAAAAGATACAGGACTCAGTGTAATTACAAGAGGGCAACGACTCTTGTACAATGGATCACTTTGCTTTTTCTCCCTCTGTGTCTGGTGTTTTTATTCTGGTTACTCCTGCCAACACATAGACGCTGCTGCCAGCAGGAAAAGAGAGGGACACACACACACATACAAACACAGACGACCCCCCTTCTCCTTTCCCCCTATCCAGAAGGAATTGAACTGTCTGCCAAACATTTGTGTGGATGTGTAGCAACTTATCTGCAACTGGGAAGAAAGAAAGTGAGGAAGAGCAAACCGCATACCAAAAGAATTACCTGCTATTTGTGGCTCAAATCTGTAGCTTGTTGTCAGTACAAGCATTAGCAAAACTTATTATTATTAAAGAAAGAACCTAAAATATAGGAAAGAAATGTAGAAGGAAAAAGGAGCATGTGTTCACAAAACAGAACCAACACACTTCAACAAAATCTGGTAACATCATGGATGACAGAGATCAAAGAAATATTTGTGACTCTTGTGCAACAAAACAAAACCACACATGGCTTTTGCAAAATTATTTATAGTACAAAAAAATATTTAAACCGATTTACAATCAAACATATGGACATGGAAAATATGAACCAAAAGGGATCAAGATCTATGTTTTTGTGAGAGCTATTGTTTAGTGACATTTCTTGCGTTTCCGTTTTATCAGTTCCTCACGTTTCCTCACACAGTCCTGCCACATCCACTGACACCTGTACCCTGTTCACCTACCACAGCTGCAGCCACTTCAGCCCCATCCCATTCTCTCTGGTTTCAGTCTTCAGTCGAGGATTAGATCCTCAAGTTTTTGTAAGTTTGCTGCCATGTGACATGTCAGCCTTCTTGTTTTGTTTTAATAAATAATATATATATTTTCTTGAACTCCTCATGTCTGGGGTCTGCATTCTGGGTCCAAATATCATGAAAACTTTGACAAAAAGCAACTGAGGTGTCGAATCGTAAAATTTGTATTGTTAAAGGCAACCATTTAAGGCCTCCACATACTCCACCCGATGCCAGACAGTCGACGCACGGTCACGTGGTTGGTCCAAGTACATTTTCTCACACACCTTTCATACACCTGAGACACACCATGCCTGGCTCCGAAACCCCTCCCACTGTGGTACATGTCACTGCACTGGGTTTCTTTTATCAAAATCCATAGGTTTTTGGCCGTTTGATTATATTTTTAAATGTCTGCTTCCAGCTATAACAGTTGGTATATATGAGCTTCATGCTTTCCATGTTGAGTGTCACAAAAAAATGACATCACGTTTGTCTCGAGGGTCCTTGCTATGACAATCCTGTTCACATGCAAAAACAATCAAGGTTTTTTTTTTTTTTTTTTTTGCACAGTGACTGTAGGCAACCTGTAACAAAAAAGTGGGTAAAGAAAATGGATGGATGGACGTATAGATGGACAAACTTAACCACAAGGTCCACAAATTAGTCATTGGCTAAAAGGCCTACAGGGCAATTATTTTAAATTTTTTGCACTCTGAATTAATTAAATTGAACTGACCTGAGCTGAAATTAAATGGTGCTCCGTTGTGATGAATACCCAACAAACAACAGGACTGCAATTTTATGTTTTGCATAGCATGTCTGGCCTCGGCTCAGTCAACAACATGTCACCAACAGGGCTCTCAGTGTTCGTGTCTCTGTTCTGCCGTGAAACACATATTTGAGATTTTAAGTAGAGGAGGTTGAAGAGAGGTCCTTTTTATTGGCAAGAGCTGCAGCCGAAGTCATTACTCTCTCAGACCCAAACCTGACAGACCAGACTGTTGTGAGCATGCTAATGGGTTCTGCTTTCCAAGACACACAGCATCCTTCACTGCGGTGACGTCCACCTAAATGTTCAAATTACCTCATGTTTATTTCCTTGAAGTCCGGTCAAGCATGTTAGTCATATCAGCTGTTAAAAGGTTCGTTCAGGAAGAATGCAAAGCGTATTTTCTTTTGAACGATGAAGTTGAGTCATGCATCCTTGAATAAACTTGGAATTTTTTATCCAAACAGAAAGAATTTGCATCGTCTCTGATATTCCTGCCTCTACTGTAGCATGTCTTTGTCACACCACTGGTGTTCTTTGTGCTAACACCCCTAAAAAGACCTACGCAAAGCACATGCGTTCCATTCATTTATTTCAGTTAAATTTAAGTACAGAAAAATGGACATGAAAAGGACACAGCTGCATGAAGAAATGTAAAAACTAAACAACGATATTTCTGTGCTGGTATTTCCTAACACATTATTCAAACATTGCATATTTTGTAGTCTGGAAAGCTGATCCATCCATCCATTCATCCATCCATTCATCCATCCATCCATCAATACATCAATCCATCCATCCATCCATCCATCCATCAATTTCTCCCTCCCTTGTTCCAGAGTTAGGTCACAGAGGCAGCAGCTTCAGCAGCAAGGCCCAGATTTTTTTTACCACAACCATCTCCTCCAGCTCTTCTGGGAGGACTAGTGGAAGATGGTACTGTCTGCCTAATTTCTTAAAGCTCATGTCTGAACAGGAAGTGCTCAGCTTCATCTTTGATTTATGAACAACCATAGGGAGATTAGAGACGATCTGGTCTGTGCAGCCATTTGGTGGAATGGTATTATAATAAAGCTCATAGTCTCTAATCTCCCAGTCTCTCTCCTAGTCTCCTCCCAGCTGAGCATGCCCATCTAGGGAGGTTTCTAGGGGTGTCCTTACCAGATGCTTGAACCACCTCAACTGGCTCCTGCCGATGGGGAGGAGCTGTGGCCTTGCTTCGAGTCTCTCCCAGATAGCTGAACTTCTGACACATCTCTAAGAGAGTCCAGCTAGCCTCTGAGAAAAAATCACCTGTATCCATGACCTTACAGCTCAGTGCCCTCTTCACTTCAGTGTCCACAATACTACAGACTCTGCACCACCATTTGTTGATCCAACATCCCATTCTTCTCTCACACGTGAACAAAACCCCAACATACTTAAACATCCCAGTAATGGCAGGCCACCTTTTTCCAGCTGATTTTTGTCGATGCTGATCCTAGAAGTGAAATCATTTCATTTTTTCTCAGTAAAGCTATCTGTTGCAAGAAGGAAAAGCACAATAACAAAAAACTCCACAAAGACAATAACATGGAAATATGTGAACTCCTCTGAACTCTAAGATTAAAGTAAATTATTAATTACAATCCAAACATCAAGAGGAGACTGACCTAATGCTGTATTAGGCATAGTACTAGTCTTTCCATGTTTGGTTTAAGACCAAAAACCCCAGCTGACTGGTCTATTTGGGAAGCTGAAGTGTACTCTGGATGGGAACAGTGTTTTCCTCAATCTATTTGCAAGTCTTAATGTCTATTTTAGCTCATGTCTGGTATTCTTCCTCAGGCTGAGTTGGCGAGTGCTTTTGCCAAAAAAGCAAAGACTGAACATAGACTTTTGTGAAGACTCAGAAGAGGTCAGTTGTTTGTACTGACTTCATTTATTTTGGTTTATAAGTCAAATTATTTGTTCCTTTTCATAATTGTGTTTATCGGTGCGTGTCACATGTTACAGAAAAAGTGGTTATTCTGTTGTGCACAGATCCCTCTTGAAATACCTCTTTTCACACATTTATTCTAAAACTTTTTTACACAAATGCTGGTTCGCTGCTCAGTTTTGTACTATCCATATGTAAATTGTACCAACTATGACCAACTCTGTAAACTCACTCACCTCATATGAACATCATGTCACATGTTTTGAATCCATCTGTTTCCTGAGAAGAAACAGTGAACAGATTTGGCTCTCTGCAAAAGTTTCAGATTTAAACAACTACTATACTGATACAGATGGTGCTGTCTTTTGTATATTCTTTGCAGCATGAGGAAACTCACTTTTTAAAAGTGTACACATGTGCTACTATTGGTACAAAGACTCTTTGTTCACTGGGTAAGTGTTTACATCTTGCTGTGGGGTGCTGCATTGGATCAGCTTTGATACCATCATCAAGAAATAATTACAGATTGTTACAGTTGATGTGTCGTGTTTTGCTAAATATTCTTACTAAAGCTGACACTACAGATTGTTTTGAAGTGCATTTATTCTATTAGCGAGCTCAAAAGGCATGCCAAAAATAAAGCACATTGGCCTGAGCACAGAAAGGTCTTTTTGTCTTTATCTTTTTTGATTTGGGACACTGGAGAGCAAAGACCATCCTTGCCTGTGGTGTCACCCACTTTACACAGACATGTAGGTTGGCCCACCTCCAAAGAGTGATACAAACAACCAGACCACACTCCAGATGTGGTTACTCTGCAGTTCGTGTTGATCTGAACATTAAGCAGGTTCCAGCGAACATCAGATCCAAACCTATAGGACCTGAGGAAAACTGATGAGCTCTGGTGAAGGCCAGACCAGGAAGCTAGGTGACTCATGTTTGGCATTAAACTACTGAATACTCAACATCTAAGAGGGGTTTGCAAAACTTCCAGATCTTGATAAATAACTTTCTTTCTTCAAATAAAAAAAATAATTAAATGTGGGACTCAGCTTCATGCTAAGTGTTCGTTACATATAGAGTGAGCTGCTTTCAGGAGGATTTGGACACAGGACTGCAGACTTGTCACAAGAAGCTCAAAGAAATAACTAAAATTTTACTTTTAACGAAACAAAGACTGATGTGGTTGCAGAACAAACTTGAAAAAAACTGAGAGAAATAATCTCTAGGAGGGACAGAGAGCCAAAGGAGGAGCTGAGGAAACCAGACACAACGCATAATGCTCAGTTGGTGAGTTAGAAAAAGAAGGATTATATAGGCTGGGGCTGATGGAGAAAGTGGCTGCAGCTGTGACTAATGAAACCAGGAACAATTCAATTCAGTTTATATAGCGCCAAATCACAACAAACGTCGTCTCAGGGCACTGTACACAAAAAACAATTCATCTGAAGAAGCCAGCAGATTGTGTTGAATCTTCACTTCGTGTGGAGAGGAAAAACTCCCTTTTAACAGGTAGCCTGATTGAGGGAACAGAAACTGACTGAGAGGAAGTTGGCTCAAAGGGAACAAAAAGAACAGATAACATGAAAACACAAAAATCACAAAACATGAATACATAATAAAACTCAAAAAGCTTTAAAACAAGCTAATGAAAAGCTAAGATCCTGACCGAAGCACGTATTTGTGAGGCAGCCTTTGACTGAATGATTTTAAAGTGCCTGTGACATCCTTCAGATACAAAAAGAAGTCAAAGAAAACATCTTTATATTTAAAAAAATTGACATAAAACTCATGATTTTACAAATTTTTTCAAATAACGGGCATATTTTCTTTCAATTTGGCTTAGTCAAAGTAAAACAGGAATTGACATCAAAGAGAAACTCATTCAGAAAAGGAACTCTGATCTTTGTTTATTAAAACAGTTTTATTTGAACTGTGACACTTCTTCATCTCTCTTTGATAGTGACTCAAAATAATCAAGACCCTTCACCTGCGTTGCCTACTGATGGTGGTCAGAGGGGCTGGTGGGGCTGTATGGCAGCCTCTGTCGGTGTGCCCCGGGGCAACTGTGGCGACATTGTAGTGGACCGTCATCAATGTGTAAATGTGAGTATGGTTATGGTTATGGTTAGTGGGGATGGATAAATAATCCATGTGAGTGGGGGCCTCATAAGTGGGCCCATTGCTC
>JARVJO010000330.1:12942114-12962891 GCA_031762555.1 Cynodonichthys magdalenae
TTCTTATGAGTGAAAAGAACCAATTCTGTCTTGTTTGGATTGACAGAAAGTTCCTGCTCCCGGCACCATCTGGATACCATGTAAATGTGAGTATGAATGAATAATGTAAAGCGTCTTTGAATGTCCTAAAAAGAGCTATATAAGACCAATGCATTATTATGATTATTATTAAAGTAACAGAGATTTCTCCACAATCTGTGTTGTCGGCCATTGTAGCAATGTTTATGTACAGACATTCCCCTTTGACATCACTTCCTGTTACTTCACATGTGAATATCTCAAAAAACTGTTCATCTCAGCAGCAATAATGTTTTTTATGCAGCTTGTGATTGATGTTATCTTTCAAAAACTGCATTTATATTTAGAAAAAATTTGATGTCACAGGCACTTTAATAATTTAAATATAGTTAGGATTTTCTTTAGATGAAATTACAAAAAAAATCTGTTAAAACGTTAAAATTTCAATATTAAAATTTAAAAAATCTATATTCTATGACTCAGTCTTCCACAAGAATTACCACAGCATTTAAAAAATACTTTTGCATTTAAATACTTTAAATTATGGTTGTTTTTCTATTGCCACAAGCATCTAAATACACCCTACTTCTGAGAATCTGAGCATAATAAAAATAAATCATCTGGATTTTATCAGGTCTTAAAATTAGTAAAATGCTACCTGAAACATCAACAATAGATCAAACTGCTTATTTTGTACAAGTTTACTGCTCTTTTAGAAACCGAGAGGGACTAATAAAATGCACTTGTTTAACATGTTATAAGAACAAGCGAGCACCTTTATAAAATCACTAAAAGTGGTAGTTTAACATTCTGGAGCATTCGGATGTTTGTTTAAACAACAGGAACGACATTAAAATGATCTTGAAGCAGTTGTCGCCACACATCAATCTGGAAAGGGTTATAGGGCTGTTTCCAAACAATTTAGAGCTCATCGTTCCTCTGGAGAAAAAAAAAGATCTATCACAAGTGGAAACATTTAAGATGTTGGCAGTAAACGAAGCAGTTGTTGTCCCAGCATGTATACCCTGAAGACAGACTGCGCAGTAATCAGAAATACCGCAACAAGAAAATCCTAAACAATTATTTAAATAACGGATTCTACTAGCATCAGCACGAAGAAAAACGGATTGTCTGGAAGGATTGTGGGGAAAATCCTTTTCTTTCTAAAACAACGTTAAGCACATTTTACAAGTTTGCACAATTTGGTACAAACTGCAAAAATATTTTGGTGGGTCCCACACTGCAGCCTGTTGTAGCAGTGCTGGGTCTTTCTTTGAGCACGAGTGTGTCGAGAATGCAGTTTTGTTGTTTGTTTTTCACTAATAATGGTGTTTCTGACGCCAGTGTCTCTGTCCAGCTTCAGACTCTACAAGAAGACAAAGACTGAAAGAGGAGGGATGAAGACAACCAGATCTTAATTGGTTGTAATCTTTAGAAAGGACCTAAACCAAGCTGAGTGATGGCATTTAACAGAACCCAAAGGTTCTGTTAATAAATGAACTGGACCAAACACTGGTAAGTAATTTTATTTACAGAGTAAATGTTTTGACTCAGAACTCTGGGGGGAAAAAGAGAGAGTTGGTCAGAGAGGCTCGCTGAGGAATGTAGTAGATCAGAATTTGGATTAATCTTGTATTTTGAGCTCATGAGGATCACAGAGGAGTCTGGTTTGGAGAGGAAGGCTCCAAGAGGTTCCAAGAGGAAGTGAGGTAAGTTGAGGTTGGTATGTTTTTTTTTTTATTAATTTTCTTTTCAGCCAGAAAAACAACAAAAAATCCATAAAAATGTGTTTAGAAAAAATATTTAAAAAAAAAATTAGAATCTGCTTGTTACAAAACTAAAAGCACACAAAATTTCCCATAACTTCTATTTTAGGAAAAGCAAGGAAAAAATATATGGACTGGAAGAATAAGATGGTGTAGATTAAAAAAGGACCGTGAGATGACTCCATTTTTGTATAATGTTTGATATTTGCCTTATAAGAACATTTCTCAAGCTGTCTTTAGGGACTCTGGGACAGAGAAGTACAGCAATAACTTACTTAAAAGAAAGTGTAGGCGAACACATCCACAGACATCATAAAGAGCTGACAACACAAGTTTTCATCAAGTCAGGCAGAGTCCAGCACAAGACATGCTTCGAATACCGCAACGAATAAATAATTTAACAGCGTGCCATCGTGGTGGTACCAAAAGCATGGGAAAAAACTAATTACGAAAGTCATGGGCATTTCCTAAGCTTACAGCTCAGGTTCAATGGATCAAAGTTGCATAAAATTCAAAATATATCCAAGTAAAAGTCTTTTAAAGCTAGTTTAATCCCACTTCTCCGACCTCAATTAGGTGCAGCGGCAGTCATTTCCGACAGGCACACCAACACACTTCCTTAACATTGTTAGAACTTCCTTCTGTCACCGTGACAAAACCGTTGGGAATAGCTTTGAGGCCAAAAGAAGGGTGTTCCCACATGATAAGTACTAAGTGCCATTTCTCACATTGTGTGTGAGCACGAAGCAACAGCTTTTTTTTTTTATATAAATATGCCTGAAAAGCAGGTTCTCACACTAATAAGTGGTGCACACCTTCGAAGAGGATGCTGCACAAGAATCTAAAACAAAAAAAACCATAAATCCACTTTCTGGATATATTTGTCACGATCCTTACATTTTTGTTTGTTCTTGAGATTTAGTAGTAAGTGTAACAGAAAAAGATGTACCTAGAGCGAATTTCGACACACCTTCAGGAAATCCAGGAAGGTTTAGATGAAACGTTGGATGAAGGGTCGAGGTCTTTGACAGACTTAGAAAATGAGCAAATTTCTTAAAAAGGTTGGTGTTTTTGCTGGTGTCTTAAAGCTTAGCTTGCCACATCCATTGTGTGTGTGTATTTTAATCAATCAAGTCACTGCTTCTGCATCATTTAAAGAAACTTAATGGGGATGTTTAAAATTTGTGGAAAGTAGTAATATTTGTGTTACTGCACTGGCAGATTATTTCACTTAACTTTAGAAGATCCAGACTATAAAATAGTATTTTTTAACTTAATTTTAGATAGCTAATTTATGCCGTAATTCACTGAAGTTCTATTTTTATTGAATTTTCATTTTGAAAATGTTTACTTACTAATCCCTGACTACATCAGGGAAACAAAACAGCCTCTAATGTCCCAGTGGCTTTCAAACCCCAAAACACATTACAGCAAAGACTGGTTCACCCCAAAGATCCGGTCCCCCAGCACAAACAAAGTAATGTTGTGTATGCTGTTAAGTGTCAGGAGGACTGTGACCAGTTATACATCGGGGGGAAAAAAACAGTCACTCTTCAAAATAATGGGCCAACACAGAAGAGCTACATCATCAGGCCAGGACTCAGTTTACACTCATCTACAGACCAGTGGTCACTCTTTCAGGGATGAAGATGTTCTCATCCTTGATAGAGAGGAACGTTGGTTTGAGAGAGAAGTAAAGGAAGCCATTTTTGTGAAGAAAAAATCGCCCATCATTAAACAGGGGGTGGAGGCCTTCATGTCCAATTGACTCCCTCTTACAATGTTGTTATTGCAACTGGCGATATATACATATAGGCGTGAATCAGGGCCCCAAAGATCTATTGATCAGCTGATGGTCCTCCTTCACATGTGACCAGACAGCATTGTTTGTTAAACTTGTTTTTCCACCATGTGGAGGCAGTGCTTATAAGGCTGAGTTCACCTGAAACTTCTCAGACTGAAGAAGTCTCTTGGAAGAGAGACAAAATGTCTCATTAAGGAAGAACTTGTCCAGAGGACCTACTTAATTTTTTTGTGACCAAAAGAAAAATGTTTACAATAAAAAACTAATATCTGTTTTATATCACTGCTACAGAAAAATGAAATTCCAAACAAAGCAAAAGCTGTCATCATGATAATATCTCAGTTTTTGCGAGTTAATGAAACCAAATCAGCCGCTAATCTGGTTCAAGTGAAGCTGTTTGCCATATTTGGGTTTTTATTCACAGCAAAGTGAATCTCAACAAGCAGAGCTGGAGGTTTTGTACAAATAATTCTAGTATCATTTAAGAATAGCCATATTATACAAGACTGCACAGACAAGCATACTGTCTGACATGTAGACTGTCGTTAAGGACATCATTAAAAGGACATCAAGATAATGGGTCATTTTTTTAAACATTAACAGTTTTAATAAAGCAATTCAAGGGTCTTTTGTAGATTAAAAAAGGTGAAGTTAATTCATTCACCAGTTGAGCAAACAAATTTACATCATTTTACAGAAATTTGAACTCTGCTCAAAATTCAGTTTTTGGTCTAAACTATAATGTTTAGCATACATCAGTGTCACAGTAACAGATCCATCAATTTCAGAACAAAAAACTCAGCCCTAATGACACTTAATGAATGATAACAGCACATTAAATGATGGCAGGTTGAGTCCAGTATCAACAAACTAAATGATGGCTATCAACTCATAATTACCCCAATAAAAATAACGAATAGATAAATGCTTTTTTGAAAAAGGTGAGGTACGTCTTCCTTCTATGGTATGTAACACAATGAAAAAGAAAATGGATTGTCTCAATTTCCAATTGTTTATCCAGCAAATGACTCAAGTGGTCCAATTAAGATCCACAGCATCTGTGCTTCACTCTTTAGAAGGGATTTCATTGCCTACACAGTATGTGTGGATGAACACGGGTTCAAATCCCTGAACCTTGACCACAAACACAGAGCTGTAGGCCTGAAAAAGATTATTTTGTTATCATAATCTTGATCTAACATTGCCTTGTATGGAAAAATCAACAGAGCGTGTAGATAAGCTTTCCTTTCAGTTCCATTTCATAAGATATACAGAGTCTGATAGCTGAATGTGTTGGTAACGTCCTGGTACTAGACAATCTGAACACATCCAGATGTTCTTTGTGTTGAACTGTTTCTGCTGCATGATAAAGACCTACTTCATTAGGCAGATTGTCAGATGTCACTGTAAGTGCTGTAGCTGTCATGGCTGAGTGGAGTTGGACCAAAGAATGAAGACAGACATGATGAGCTTGATAAAATAAAACCTATAATCACTGTGTCAAAAAGAAAAAAAGTTGAGTAGATTCTCTGGACAGGTTTATTTTTGTTGAAAATGTTTTGTCTCTCCTCAATAAGTGAAGAAGTCTCTAGGAGAACAGACAAAATGTTTTCAACAAAGAAAAATTTGTTCAGATTACTGTCCTACTCTTTTTTTTTTTTTTTTAGACTTTTCTACCTTGACTATTGCAATAGATCAGGATACATTCACTGTAAAATAAAAATTAAAAAGTAAATAATAATAGTAAAATATAATGGCCAAAATACAAACAGAAACCAGGTGAAAAAAATAATTTAACAAATGTAATCTATTTATCTAATAATTTAACAAATGTGATCTATTTATCTTTACTGTTTTCAAGAACAAGTAGGGTGGCCCCATCATACTCATGCCATATCATAGCTACAACCTGAGAAATAAGCAACGGCCCATAAGAACATTTTACCAAAAAGTATTTTAAATTGAACTGTAACATACCCACATTAAATAAATAAAGGTAATTACTATTGCACTTTGATTTGCTGCTTGGGTCTAATTAATGTCTACAAGAGTTTTCTGATCAATGTTAGGAAAAAAAGAACAAGATAAAAAGAAAACTTGTCTTGCGTATAAAAGACAAATACATTAAATATATTTATTTAAACTCTGTGCAACTTTTATGCTCATGAGCAACACTAGTGATGTTGTTTTTAGGAGGAAAACACTGGACCTCAGATGTTAACCATCTTTCTTGGGACTGTTTGAACATTTAGATGTCATTTTGGATGTATTATTGTGTTTTATGGTTTCTCAAGTTTTTTTCTGTCTTTAGGTGAATACTGAATTTAATGAATGTGAATTGAGTATATATGTATATACAGTATATGTATACAAATGTGTCGAGTATTAAAATAAAGTATTTAAAAAAATAAAACTAAAATCAAAAAGCAAGGGAGACTAGAATCCTCCTCCAGGCGGCCCCTCGCCTCCTTCAGTCAAGCTCTCTCGATCATGGAAAGAGAGAAGGAAAAAATACTACAATAAAATAAATTAAATTGATTTTATTTTTTGATTGTATGTTTTTGTTTTCTGTTGTGTATATAATTGTTTTGAAAGAAATGAATACATTTCTAAATAAATAAAAAAAATAAAATAAATAGTTCTATTTATCCAGTGCTCTATACTATAAACTAATTTACAATTAAATCTAGACAACTTTTTTTTTATTATTTAAAATTGGTGGATTCTCTCATTTCCTGTTCAGAGGAAACGGACGAATACCCTGCAACCCCCCCACTTCCACTTTTTTCTGTGTCGGTGGTCAGCTGCAAGCTTCAGTGCAGAGCAAGTAGGACATACAGTATATGAAACAATGCTTTTTTTAATGGGGAGGATGGGGGCGGGACCGGGCACTCGCCCCCTTGAGGGGATGCCGCCCTGGGCAACTGCCCACCTTGCCCATATCAGAAACTGCTACTGCATCCACAAGTCTGGAAGGAGCAGAACCTGTAGGACTGAGCTGCTGTTATCTGTCTATCCATAGACTGCAGGCAGCTTTATGAGCTGTGGGTTTCTTGCATCAATCACTTTTACAGAATTGCTTTATGATTTGCTCCCCTTTCCTTTGGGAAAAATAGAAAAAAGCGTTTGTCAATGTTCTTTCTGAGAATCACCTTTCACTGACCTCACCCATTTCCCAATCTTTGTTTTGCTGCCTTTTCATTTATTTAACATAGTTTCCATCCCATGCATGAATCAAATTTATTCTTTGCGCTGTTTTTATATTTATTTTTTGAGCATATTGGCGGTAAGCGCGCGTCCTGAGGACCTCGCTGCTGCGCATTGTGATTGACAGCTGATGCTGCATCTCTGCCTCTCCTCCTCCTGCAAAGGAGTCAGGAGACAGAAATGAGGCAATATTTAAAGTTTGCAAATTACAACCACTAAATAATGTTTGTTGAGCTTTCTTTTTTTGGCGCCTACTTTTTGTGTTTTGCCACTTGTTCTTCTGTCCAGTCCAGCAGTGAACTGACGTGGCAGTGAAAAAAAACAAACTATAAGAACCAAGGAGCCACAAGGGCGTTCAAGGAGAACCAGACATGGTGTAAGCACATGTAAAGCTGAACTGAAACTGGAGTAAGGATAGAAACACTAAAACCTCTTCTCCATTGTCAAGTCTCACTGGAACCACTGGAGCCACTACTGTTCTGCTCTAGTATAGGTGTGTCTCTTCCATCGTTGTTTTATCAATGGTAGTCAAACTTCATATTTAAAACTTTGAAAAGGTACTTTTTATATATTTGCTCATTTCTGACTGCTCCGTTGAGCTCAAGCAGTATGAGATCGCCTCCTACAACTGATAAAAAGGTTTGCACCTCTCCAGGAGGAGTTTGCAATTTTCACCTCGGCTCAGTCAATCCATGGGCAGCAGTCTGCTGACGTTAAAATCACTTGGTGTCACCCCCATGGAACCACAGGATGGATCCAAAAACCATGCAGGAATAATAAATGGAGACACATTTGGCTGAGGCTGAATTGATGAATTGACTAAAAAGAGATGCACCTTACACACAAAGAACAATCAAAAAGTAGCCGAATAACAGATTCTGACTGTTGCTTAGGACAGTCTAGTTTTTGTAGTTTTATTAGTGCATAAGAAAAATAAAATTTAGATGTTGATTCAGACTAAACATTCAGTATTTATGTTATTTTCCATTAATGTTTCTGTTTGAACCTTCATCCTCTGAATTATCAACCCCGAGGTGGTCAAAGCAAAGATCTGCACCTTAAAGCTAGAAATTATTAAGAAATGATCCAGCCTGGAAAAAGTTTGTGTGTGATCGTTTGACATAATCATCTAAATATCACTCATTTCATCCCACCCTTCCTTTCTTGTGATTAGTCCAATTCGCTCCGTGGAGGATTGTGTAATGTGAACCCCTGTTGTTAATTATGACTCTTGTTTTCAAACGGCCTCCTGAGATCTGGAGTAATATCTTTTAATTAATCTTTGGTCTTAAGGTTATCGCCTCTTCTTGTATCCAAGTGTCCTCTTGTCCCTCAAAACTGAAGTCGTTTTCACACATTTGTAGCGCAAAGCAGGCGCTCTGATGCTAAAGATGTGTTGTTGCAGTATGAAACACGAGAGAGGTCTTGTGGGAAAGTGATGATCTGGGACACCCAGGAGGAAAGACACAATGTGAAATGTGTCGTATTAAAATCTGGGTGTTTCCTTTACAACATGGTGGATGAAACTTTTGATTGCAGTTTTTGCATTTTTACATCCCCACCACATGAGTTTTTTTGTATCCACGATGGCAATGAGCAAATAGAACGCAACAGCAGGACGTAAAAGAAAGCAGCTTAGGGAAACACTTCTAATTCACTTGAAGTAATTGCTCCAGACATTTAGATTTGCTCATTGTCTAAACAACTGAGGTAACTGGAAGGGACATGTTTAGCAAGGATGCTGTAAACTTTTGTGTTTTCACACGCAACAACCACCCTTATTATTAATTCTGTCTGCAAACTGTAAGAGAAAGAGAATGTCTGTAATCATGTGGGTACAACACATTTATTCTGGTTTGCCAAAAGCTAATAAGCACGCACAGCATTGGATGTTCAGTTGGTATATGTGTGTGTGATAAACTGCAGAAATTTCCACACACATTTACAAAACTCTTAGATTAAAAGCCCTTTGTTGCTTTGCCCCTGTCACAGCTTAGAAAATATTTGGATTTAGAAGAGAGCAGATTCACGAGAGGAGTTCAAATATACAACTTATTTTTATTTAAAAAAATTAAAAAGGGCTGATGAGGCAGCAAGGTTTATAAACTGAGGATTGGCACAAGGAGACACAAAGAAGCACAAACGTGGCATAAGTAATGCACAATGCTCAACTGAGGAAGGATTAAGGAATGAAAGGTTGTGTGGATAGGAGCTGATGAACACCTGGGCAAAATGACAACAAAGAACAGGTGAAAATGGGCTGAACAAGACGTGACAGAGAAAACCCACGACACAAAAAAACAAACATAAAATACTGACTGCACAAATCCTTCATCCCAGAATAAAAGTCCATTTTTTCAAATTCCACCTTCCATTTTGCACGTGTGATGAAAAAACAATGCTCACTGTCTGCAGCTGGATGCTATTTTGATCAGTGATTTTTAACAAATGTTCTGTTTGACATCACTGTAAGCTAATCAAAAGCAAGCCAAGAGCACAGTGAGACTGCCGTTTTAATGAACCTTATCGTTTAAATAATCATCTATCAGTGCTGTACTTGTAGACGACCTTCATCCCAGC
Source organism: Cynodonichthys magdalenae (assembly GCA_031762555.1). Taxonomy (NCBI): domain Eukaryota; kingdom Metazoa; phylum Chordata; class Actinopteri; order Cyprinodontiformes; family Rivulidae; genus Cynodonichthys; species Cynodonichthys magdalenae. Next base: position 12,951,490 of record JARVJO010000330.1, read on the forward strand.
CAGCACAGTCCTTCTGCAGCCTCCTACTCTTGTTCTTTTTAATCTTATCAAAGGAGAGCTGGGTGGCCCGGAGAGCTGCTGCTCTGAGTTTGCATCTGGGTATTCTCAAAAACTATGTAAGTAAAAAGTTCACGAGCAGAGTCACCATCTACTCTATTTAATTCTTATGATGAACAACAGAGGGCAGATTGTGACATCAAGTATCTAGACTTTGTCTTTCTGCCCCCTGAAAAGGTCTGACATCAGATCTGTCAGCTCTGTTCTATTTTAGCAGATAAAACGCAGGTAAATATACAGTACATTCAAGAAAAAAAAGGTTCTTGCTCAAGAGCAAGTGGAGGAACTAGGGTGGAGGCTTCATCATCACTCACATTTTTGATACAACAGGCTCACCCTCTCTGACCTCTGCACCACCACTCCCCAAATGTATGAGCATTTATATTGAACAGAATCTCATCAAGTAGCTTAGAGGAAGTGAATAAATTGAATGACAAATGGGCCACAACTTATATGACCTTTTAACCTCTCCAGGTTCTGCGAAGCACTTTACAGAGTTCACAGGGTTTACAGGGAAAATAAATCCAAAATGACCAAAAGAAAAACTACCAAAAACAACTCAAAAGACCACATACAGGCAGGCTGCTGGAGCTGTGGGGATCAAACCCTCAACCCTATCCACAGGGCCAAGTCATCCAAACTAAAAACATAAAACATTCACAGGAAAATATTCTTACGACCCCCTCTCTGTATTTTCTTCATCGTAGTCACACTGATCTGTATTTGCACATTAATGCAATTTTGTACTTTTACAATTTTTTATATAATTTATAAACATTAAACACAAAGTGAACGATTGTATGTCTAAATGTTGAAGTTTTACAAAACAAGAAGTGTTTTCTTGTAAAATCAGCACCATTCAGTGGGTAACATTATTAAGTGGATCCTTGGGTGTCCGTTGTGTTCCCAGGGAACCTTGTGGGTTTCCACCATGCCTGAACTGTGCCATGCTATAAAATGAAAATGTAGGTTTAGTAAATCACTTAAAAACTTGTCTCACAGTCACTGGTGGAACACAACTGACTCATTTGCTGGCGCTGCTTCCCTGAGCAAATACAGTCTGACAGGCAAATTATAGATAAAACAAAACCTCTGGCATGCCGTGAAATAAACTTTAAAGAAAATGCACAACGTTCTCACAGCATGTAACAAAAAAGCACACATCTGGACAAATATTATAGGAAAAATAATTAACTATCAAATAATCAAACCAAACTAAAAAAAAGAAGAAAAAATTGGTGCTTTTGTACACTAAAGGATGATGACAGTCCAAGGAATTTCCCTTTCAGATATATCTCTTGTCAGGAAACCAGAGGACCTGGAATTTTACTTCAGTAAATAAATTCAACTCAGCAAGTCGTATCGAGTTGACTTCTCTTTAAAAGAGAAATGGGTTCCAGCATATTTTGTTGAACCTTTGCTTAGGTTAAGCATTCGGAACAGGCCTAAAAATACCATCTGTTTATTTAGACAACAGGGCAGCGAAGCAGGATGTCGACAGAAAAAGACTGCAGGTTGTCAATTATTAGTATCTAAAATATATACCTTAAAATAGTTTGTCACAGTATTCTTCTTTAATACAAGCTACAGTATAAACCATCCATTATCTTGTGGGGGTCACTGGTGATCATGTTCAACAGTCATTTTGAGACCCTGGACAAGGTCCATCACAGGACCACATGGAAACAAACTTGTTGATAATTAACTTAACATTCATGTTGTTGGTCTGAGGGAGGAAACCAGAGGACAAGCTTTAGTAATAATAATCAAAATACTATAGTAGATCCATCAGAAGGTGATTCCCAAACTCCCATATTGATGTATTTGTCAAATAACCTCCATATGACAACAACGTAACTAATCTCTTGAAATTCTGTTCTTGCTTTTGATTTTGGTGCAAAACAGGATTTTCCACCCCCTTATAACATTTGGCTTGTGGTCCCACCTTTTTTTTTTTTTTAAATTAATATATGTTCTTTAAACTAAAGTAGCCCTTCCAAGTTTAAACACTAAACCCCCCTGTGACTTTTTAAAACACCTAACCTTGATAAATTAGAAAAAAGTGCTTTCTAATCAAATTTTATACAACCATTTCTATCCAAGAACAAGAAAATGATCAACAAAGAAGCTGCTCTACTCAAAGAGCCTTGTAACCTTCTGCTTTGGAGTTGTGCCTTTGTGGTTATTTTATTGCAGTTCATCTTTGCCTAATTTTTTTAAAATGTACTTTAGCATTTAGGGATTTTCCCTTCAGTGGTTTTTCTTCTTCAACAGACTGTTGTAACGATCTTATCCTCATCTGCTCCATTTTTGACTACATAGTTGAGTTCATTGTTTCAATTATTTTTGTTTAACTCTAAGATTATGGTCTCCTTTCATGTCATGCATTTCAGGCTGAAAATACTTGATATCCTCTACTGGATCTGAAATGCACCAGTTCAATTAGCTCATCCTTCATAACTTCCACGATGTGCCTTTTCTCAGTCCCTGAAATTTAATTTTCAGGCCCAAGCCAGAATTTTTATTTGAAATGAGAGCACTGAATTTTTTGACAAACTCAAACTCTGTAAAGCAATTTTGCTGCCATCTCCTAACAAAGACTATCCTGTTTATAAATGACCAGAGGGCAGAACTCATTTGAGTAGATTTCATTTATGAAACATCACTGCCAACCCAGCAAATTATGAGGTCATCTCAGCAAGATGAGCATTTGGATACAAGTTGGAGCTGCAAGTAAAGAGAAATGTTCATTTAAAAAAAAAATTTCCTTGCCATTGTGGAAAGGAGGATTTGTCTTGGTTAACAGCAGGTTTTGAACCTAGGAGTGCTGACACTATAAAGCACACATAAAACTTATTTTGACAAAAATAAATGCTGAGTTGGCAGCAAGACTTGAATGCACAAAAGGAAGCTCAAAGAAAAACAATCTTCACTAACTCACTCCTGGTGAATACTGGTGATTAACCAAATATGCAGGTTTTTGTGAAGTGGAAGACAACTGTTGTCGCCTAGAGACAACAGTGCTACCAACTGTGCCACTCAGAACTTGAAAGAGAAAACACAAAAAATTGTCACCAAATAACAAAGAAAGAAAACACAGATTGTGATGGGATTTAACAGGAGCCGTTTAAGCCGTTAATGTTTATGTTACGTTAATAAATTGTATTCTTAAAAATTTAGCTTGAAAACTCAAAAATAAGCATGATAGAGAGAAAATATATGGACTGGCTTCAAGTTGTAGCTCCTAAATTTTGGAACGCATTACCTCAATCTCCAAGAGCTGTGAATTGAAATGTTTAAAAAGCAGCTTAAAGCTCACCTTTTTAATCAGGCTTTTTACATGGCTGTATGAGTTTTGTTATCTTTTTAATCCTTTATTGTTAATGTATTTTTTATGCTCTGTTGCGTGCTATTTTATTTTCTTGTGAAGCACTTTGTGGCTACTTTACTTTGCAAAGTGCGATACGAATAAAGTCACTTAATTGCTTGCTTACTGTATTTGTGACCCATCGTATCGAAATGAGGATTAAGTCAAGTTTGGTCAAAATGACCTAATTACATTTTCATATTCCTGCTTTAAAAGCTACATTTTGATACCTGGATCATTCTGATATAAACTTATCTAAAAATATGACTTAATATGTCTTGTTGGTTACGAAAATACATTACTGTTTGGTCTGAATCCCAATTTTATGTAAATTTAGTGAGTAAGTTTTGATGTCAATATAAAGAGGAAACCTCAAATAGTATTTGTATATTAAGATTTTCCAGTTGGAAAGAAACAAAAACATTGCTAGCTCACAGGGAAAAATTCAACATTTTAAGGCGCTTTTCCTCAAAATTAGGTTTTTTGTTGCTACTGCTCAAAATAATGCTTCAAAAAACTTTTTTAGGATCATATTTCAGACAGTTCATTCAAATGATACATTGATAAGACATTAAATTATTATATATTGACAAAATGGAATTTTTGCACACATTTAAATCAAAACCCTATCTGCCTATTTCTCTTTTGGACTTAATCCTCATTTCGATGTGATGGGTCACATTTACTGTATTTTTATTTTCTGCAAAATTACATGGATTACTGCAAACTACTAGTAGCTGGGTTATATGAAAAAATCTGTGAAAGATTGAGTCCACAAATTGTGAGATGTGACATTGCGGGTCTTCACTGTATAGTCAGTGGACACTAATATTCAAAACACTTCCATTTAGCAGACTTGAGCTTTCAACAAAACAGAAAGGTTCAGTCCATTCCTTTATGTTCTAAACAGCTATAAATAAAAGACAAACTTTTGGAACATTACAGTTTTTTAATCAAATAAAGAGAGGGCAGTTTAATCTACAAATGATTGTGGTTGAATTCAGGCAGGCACAAGATTTGATTTGTGCTTAAAGTATTTGTTAAAACCCTAATTTTGTATATAAAAATCCCTGTCATAACATTAACACTTAAACAGCCCAGAGGGACAAAGTGCAATTAAAAAAAAAGATCCAAGTTTTCCACATTTAATGTGAAAAATGAGCAAATGGCAAGATACAAATACACATAATTTTTTAAAAAAGCACAAAGTGCGACACATCCACAGGGCATACAGACCAAAAACAGTGAATAACCTGAATTTGCCAAAAAGTTGTCAAAGCTAAACACAAGCTGTCCAAGAAGGTAAGGCAGTCCTGACATATTGCTAACAAGAAGCATGAGACGGCCGTATGGGTGATGTGTTTTATTTTTATTGTCATGCTTTCTTAGCAACGACTAGACTTTTGATCTCAAAGGAGAACCTTATGTTAGCAAATCATATCTTCTGCCATACATTTCTTTGAATTAAGATTAATTATAAGCATGCTTAAGTCTGCGTGTGTTAAATCATTTACAACTACGGATGTGGTATGACACGAGAAAAGTTTTTTTTTTATTGTTTTTTCATTTAGTTTGAACATGAATCTTCAGTAACCGACACAAGTGTTCCAAAAAATGCAATAGGAAGCCATTCATCATAGTTAGAATAGGAATCATAATTAATCAAATGCTGCAGCTATTGCTTATTTGGTTAAACAATAATGTGGAGTATTTACAGCTTTGTGTTGTGGAAAACATTTTCATAAAGAAAAAGTTGTGTAAATCAGTTTCAAGACCCTAAGGTTTCATGTAGAAACCAGTAATGCCTTTTTAACAAATAAATAAAAGTAAGCTGAAGGACAACTCAATTTGTTCCATTATTTAAAGCTCCTATACTTCTAAAAATATCCCTAACTTCACATTTTCGTTATTTTTTTTGCACATAAAAATACTAAATGTTGATTCTGTGTTCAGTAAATCAAATCACCCCAGGTACAGACAAATGAGAAACAAAACGACAGACTAGAAATTGTTTCACATGACCTCTGGTTTATAAGTTAATCAATCACTTTCAACAGAACTAACCAGTCCCAGGAAAGCTAATCATGCTAAAACAATAAAGTGATAAGCATTTTGCTGTGCTGCAAAGTATCCTGTCCTTCACCGCGCTGGCAGAGTGGCTTGTGCTTGAAACTTTGCAAAAGATAAAAACAAAAAATCAAGCTAGTACAGAAAAAAAATGGTCACTGTAAGTCTGAAGACATGCACTCAGTTACAGATCATAAGCTTTAAATAAAGGAATGCAGACTGAACACAAGGAGAGCAGGGGCGGGCAATCCTGGTCCTGGAGGGCCGCTATCCTGCATGTTTTTCTTGTTTCCCTGCTCCAACACACTTGATTCAGTGATTGAATTACCTCTTCAAGTTCTGCAGATACCTGTTAATCACCCATTCAATAAAATCTGGTGTGTTGGAGCAGGGAAACAAGGAAAGCATGTGGAATTAATGAAGGATGGGGGGTCAATAGGTTTTTTTTTTAAGAGCAATTCTTGAGGAGGACAAGTGTAAAACCGTAAAATGTCATATAATGAAATTATCATGTTCACCATGTCAACAAATGATCAAAACTAAAATTAAAGGAGCAGAGAACATTTATTTTTCTCTTTGAAGCATTTGTTAGCTTCCAGGTCATGTGAGTTACAATTTAAGCTTTTCATTTATTTATAAAAATACTAAATCACATAAACTGTAAGAACAGGTTGCTAAACATTTAACATGCATCCACAATGATAAAGTCCAAAAGGAAATATTCAGTCAAATAGGTGAAAAGCAGGACAGATCAGCCTAAACTACATGGTGAGTCAAAAGTTGCAGGACACCCTTTTAATTTGGAAAGAAAAGGGAAAATGATATATCTGAATACTCCAGCAAGTAATGGGTGAGGAGGCCTGTGTCCATCTTGAAAGCCACCATATTGGATTAAAATAAAAGGATGTCCTTTGACTTTTGACTCACTCAGTAGAGTACACGCCATTTAACAAGGCTTTTTTATATTGCTTAAAATATATGGGGAGTGACCTCGTCTCATTCCTGGTATTTTGAGCCTCTTAGTTGTGATTATCAACTCAATAATCTATCTGCAAATTATGTATGTTCACTTTTAATGAATATATCTTTGTGATGTGTAAGTATTTTCTTATACTGAGGTTAATTTTTGGTCAACTCCACAAGCTAATGTACTTTGCAGCAGGAACAGCAACATCCAGGATGACCTGAACCAGGAAGCCAGAAAGCATGAGATCACCGTCAAATAAACTTCCCAGGTTGTTTGTCACTGACACGAATCCGCAACAGGAGAGCACAAAATGTTTGCTTATTTTTCTTTTTCTCAATAAATCTTTATTAAGCTTTATTTTTATTTTCTTGGCCCTTAAAACGGCAGCCGTAAAAGAACTAAATTGACACAGAAAGTGGAAAAGGGTTGCTTTGAAACACATGATAGAAACAACTGTTTTCCTGCTGCATAAATTGATGATCCTGTAGAAACTCTGTTGAGACCTCCAGTTGTTGATTCAGCTGTGCTAAAAGTTGTAGAAACTCTTAAAGAGATGTTCCTCTCAGCTAGATCCCCCAAATGTATATATCCTTCACTCAAACAAATCCACATTGGCCTACTGATGCCAAAACTGCCAAACAAACACCAGAAGTATTAAAACTCGTGTCGCAAGGAGTCAGTTCTTTAAATTTGTCAGGAAAAGAGAGCTTTGTGTGCGCAATTTAAAAAGTATGAAGCAGGAACCAAGCTTTTCACTATGATTTGAATACATGTCAGCTGAAAAAAATGAACGAATGTGGATAAAATGCACTTAAAACAACAAATTGAAGAAATAATTCTATTATTGTTTAACTAAAACGTATCAGCTAAAGGAAAAATAGTCTATTTACAGGTTAGATGATTAAATATTGATAACTGTGAGCTTACATAAATAAACCCCAGACATACAGAATAAACATTAATCAAGTTTTACAGTAAATTTTAAAGTAAAAACATTCATGTCTAAGTGTCTCTTCTATGGAATACTGAGGTTTTGTTAACACTAAAGCAACCCACATCTGGGTAAAATCAAAACTCAAGCTTTTAAATAAATAGTCCTTAATATCAGGGGGTCATGCTGGCACAAAGTGCACCAAATAAATACATCTGTCTGGCCTCTCAAATACTCACTGGCAGATTCCAGTGGCCGATAACACACGCACAAATACCATCCAACATGTCATGTGCTGACAAACCAGAATACAAGATGTCACGTATGATCGCAGCTGCAGAACAAAGTGGTAAAATTACGTCAAGATAATATCAGACAATACATGCACTCCTAGTTGTTTTGAGGACTATTAAAGTGATAAATTATGGCTTGATAAACAGTTCCAGCAGTGTAAGGTACTGAATAGCCAGTATCTGACAGTCCAGATTGGTTTCAGGATGAGTAATGAACAAATGGCTTGTCATGTCAACTGGAGAAAAATACTCACAGAAAACTCTTTCACATGTTTTAATTTTTTGAATCTCAGTCCCAGCCTAATGGAGCCATGGGGTCAACATGTCAGACGCATAGTGGTTTCAGTGGATTACTTCAAATAAAAGCTTTGGCTTAGTGAAGAGTAAATGCTTCACGCGTTGGGAATATGAACAAACAGCGCTGGTAACCTTTAGCTAAAATATGTTTCACAACAATTCTTATTTAAAAAACTGGGCTTCCAAGACAATGGTCAGGAATAAAAATTTCCCTCGTCTCAGCTATAAAAGAACTTAAATCCCACTTCCCCCGACTTTTATTTTTCCAAGCTCTAGCTGTTATTGATTTACAGCGCAGCCCAAATGGTGAAGCAATATCACACATGCTGAAATTCTCCATCGAACGTTTTAGCTTCCCCAAGATACACTAACAAGGAATTATCGTTCTGAGTTGGACAACAACAACTATAAATGTGTCTCAAAAACAAATTAACTCGGATAAAGGATTAAAAGGACGTTGAATTCAGCTGGAACGAACACGAGGGCAACGGCGAAGGTTGACGCGCTGCCCATCGCCGCACGCCAACTGTAATTTCTAGGTTTACAGTCGCAAACTGAGCTTCGAGAAACAAACTCTTGGATGTGTCATAGTCGTCACATTTTATTGATTATCATGTGGTAACAATGAGGTATAATGTAAGCACAGTCTAGAAGAGCTCCAAACAATGTGGTCATCCAACGCTGTTTTCACTTTCTCACGAGCTTGACTCCAACAAATTCAGAGCATTTTTTTCTTCTTCTTTTTCAAAAGTAATGTTATGACGTAAGATTCGCCTTTCGTGCTTAATATTAAAGATCATAATTGAACGCATATCAATCCAAACTCCAGCAAGACATTTAAAAATATGCCTCGTTGACGGAAAGCAGGTAATTACAGTCATATGGATGGGATGTTTGCCAATTTCTAACAGCGTCTTTCAGTCTTATTGATACTATGTTATTTAGAGGAACTTCTTAAACTCACTGGAACACTGTGCCAGTTTAAAGGTGCGTGTTTCTGCATAATAAACGAGTATCGAACATGCAATGACTGTTAAATGATAATAAACTATGCAGGAATTCTATTAAAGCAAAACCATCTGTGCTCAACTTCTATAATGAATGACCCCTTTGGACAACCTCCTTATATTTAAATCATTAATGACATATTAATGACAGCAATAATGACATTTTTTTAAAGAAAACAGACACGTGTGTAAACCAAGACTGCGCTTGAACATCTTTTTTAAATAAAACTGTGTAACCACGAGCTGAAGTGACATTCAACCAGAGGTGATCCTTGTTTCTTTGTGTTCTCTACCTCACATGCAGTCATCATAAACACCGACTTTGTTTTTGCGAAACTTCAACTTCCTAATATACCGTTCTGTCTCCATACATCTCAGTTTCATTCATGGAAACAGCGGTTCATGACAATATAAATCAGATGTGCCATTTGGCTCCGTGCTTTTTGAGCCTGCTAGCTGCATGTGACCTAATACTGCAAACATTTGGCTGAGTAAAGAGTAACATGGTGTCTCATGAAATGCTGATAAATGTTGATGGTGCTTAGAATAAAAACATAGGTGCAGTGCATTAGTTATGTCAACTGATATTTACACAGAGTTATTACAACTACGGGTAACCCTCACCAGTTAAAATGAAGGGAACTGAAAATGATCTCTCATCCACTGACTGGTGGTTTTGGTTACTAATAAATGAGATGATGTTTATTTTTGATTATCTTTTTTGTTTATTGTTGGTTTGATTTTCCCTTTCAGTTATACTTGTTATTCTGTGCTTTTTGTTTCTCTGTGTTCCCTGTTCAATATGTCTGTGTCTGTTCCTCAGTCAGTTCTTTCACCTCTATTTTTTCAGTCAGTCTTCCATCTACACCTGTTCTCTGTTTCATCTGTGACAGCTGCAGCCACTTCTCTCATTAGTCTTAGGTTTTTGTTTTTTTTATTCCTTCAGTTCTCACTTTTATATAAAATGTTACGGAGCCCCTGAGGATTTATTGGGGGATTGTTTTTTAACTTTTGAGTTACCTCAAACTCCTATTGTAATGGTTTATATTAACTTTATTGAATGAGACTTTTATTTTGAAATATACGTTTATCGAAACGGAGAGGATGTGTCACCACAAGTTAAGGAAATTGATGGTAATATTGCGTGGCTGCATAGAGTGAAATATCTAGATAATAAATACATAAATCCATGCATGGCCGTGATATGTTTACGCTGAAGCTGAATTAAAGTATTAACTCCTGTTTATTTTATTTTTATGAATTTATTTCATTCATGAAAACAAAAAGTCCACAAAAAAGTGAATCAATTATTGAATGAAAAGGGTGCTGAAGAATTGAAAATTTGTACATTTACAGCAGTTTCTAAGAATGTGCTTTCATTTGTTGCTGTCTTTTAAAACATTTCCTTTAAATTACATGTTTTTTAATCACATGTCTTTAACCAAAGATTATTTTAATCAAGAATAACATGAAAATCTCCAAACATGGTGCAATCCTATAGTGTTGGTATGCTGTACAGCTTGATGTATTTATCCTGTTAATGCAACCATTGTTTCCCTGTTTTGTCCTCAGGACCTGATGTCTGAATGTTTTGTACATGACCTTGCTCCAACACACCTGATTCAAATTAATTATTTACCTCATCAGCTTGTCATTAGCGCAGACCCATTGATGACCCATTATTTAAATCAGGTGTGGTGAAACAGGGAAACAACTAACATCAGTGGCTAGTACCTCCCAAATGATGCAATTCATACCACAACTAACCAATAAGTTTGTGAGAATGTGGTTCATCCCTGCAGAGCACGCTTATATTTAGTTGTTGAACTGTAAGAAAGAAATTAGTTGTATCTTGTCATGTTAGTGTCAAGGTAGAACTCAGGGAGCATGAAACTAAAACAACAAAGGGTGAAAATGAAATCTGATTTACAAAACACAGACTGCTGACAGGGCAGCAAAAACGCACTTATGGGTTAAAAACATGAGGAACGTGGAGTGAGACAAACCAGAACTGACTGCAGGGAATACAGTGGACAGGGAGGAGAAGACGACACACAGAATAGAGCTAACGAAGGGAAACGAGACACACCTGGGGAGAGAGACAACAAGGATCAGGTGTGGGAGGAGGAAAGACACTGAGGAGAACTAACAGTACTGATGCAAAGCATGGAAAGGACAATAAATACAGAATAAACTACTAAAAATCCCAGATCCTCAAGTATCTAAGCGCAATAAAAAAAATCGGTCTTATAGACTCAGGGTCAATTACCTGTTTGTCTGCAAAAAATGTTTCCAGCTGCAATAATCAGAACAATATCAAGTTATATATGGTTTGACACTTTATATATATATATATATATATATATACACTCACCGGCCACTTTATTAGGTACACCATGCTAGTAACGGGTTGGAC
>JARVJO010000330.1:12972869-12990692 GCA_031762555.1 Cynodonichthys magdalenae
ATGTGATTGGCTGATTAGAAATTAAGTGTTAACGAACAGTTGGACAGGTGTACCTAATAAAGTGGCCGGTGAGTGTATATATTAGGGGTGCAACAAAATACAGATTTTTGAGATTTATTTTAACAACTTGTCTTCTGAAGATGCTCTGTGTTGAAGGATCAGTGGATCTGTGTTCGACTACTCCACCTTGGCTGCATTGTCGAGTGCAGATCCACTGAGAAACTTGCTGTTTCAGCAACATTTAATTTGAAAACATGACTTTTGTGTTCAAAAAAATGTTCAAACTTAATTCCAATAAATTACAAGTTAAGAAGGGCGTGGAAATAGCTCTATTTTGTATTGAAAAAATATCGAACCGTGAAACTAAAGTATTGAACCGAATCGTGAATTTTCTGTATCGTTTCACCCCTAATATATATTATATATATCCTGCAACCTTCTTGCTGTGAGTCGACAGCTCTAACCACTGCCCTAATAGGCTGATAATTTCAAAAACAAATCCTACGTCAAGGGTTTATTACTGCTGGACATGGACACTAGTGGCCTCCATGTCCCTGAAAGGAAGAAGCGAGTGAAGAAAACTCATGGATGGAAGAACAAGATAAATTTACTGTTGTCTCTTTAATTACACTGTTGTGCATTGATGACCAAGATAAGCTGAGGCAATAAAGCAGCTGAAAATGACCTCAGATACCACAAAATGATTTTTTTAAATTTGATAAGGTCATTTAAGCATCAATCCATCACTGGCTGATTCTAGATTCTACCCACCCATCTATCCATCCATCTATCTATCTACTCTTCTAAGATATATAGATCATTTGATGAGTTATCCATGTGTGTAATCAGCCATTTCCAAATATTTGCTTTGATTGATATAGTTTTTACTCAGCCACATGAGGATATTAGGTCATAGTGGTAATAAAAGTAATATGGTTCAGCCACCTGTGACCCTGAGGGGAGAGAAAGACAATATGGAAAATAAATGAAACACTCTGTGCACCAAATGGTAGATAAAGCTGCAAACTGGTGGCAGCTTTTTCCAAGAGGAATAAAATTCTTACTGTCAAGGATGCAAAACTAAATGAACTCCACGTCCCTTTGTGTTTCACTTCAACTTTTTTCTGATTGTAATCGCTTCAGGAATGAATTTGTTTTGCTGAAAAACATCAAAATGGGGCGGATCATGTAATGATTTAATAATTTGGTTTAAAATACTAATAATTCTTTGATCTGTACAAAGGAGTGAATTTATGTAGCCTTGGTTTCATTCAACATTTTGCACAAACACGTTCCCTCACTTTGCTTCTATACTGCTGGGGGATCAGACAGCCCACTCAAAATCAGCGGCTTGACCTTGTGGCGTGGCCTGTGATGTATGAGAAGAACTCTACAGTAATTCACAGATTCGTTCCTGGATGTCTCAAGATTTGACATACAGGCTAAATTGCTTCCAGACAAATATCTCATACTTGAGGTGAAAGACGACCTGGCTTCATAACACTTTCACAAAACTCATTTATTGACCTTGAGTACTTATTTTTCAATCCTACCTCTCACTAATTTGTCAGAATAAGAAAAATTACAACGTTGAAGCGTTTGAGACAGAAGAGACAGATGCGGACCTGCGTCATGAAATACGTCAATTAGTTTGCAGAGTTCCTGTATTCTCCCTGCGTGCCTTTCTGTTCTTTCATACAGGCTGATTTATAAAGGACAAAAAGTTTAACTTATCACACAATGTGCTCTGGTCCTTACCTGGCATAAGAGAATCAAGTTTAATTTGAACATTTCAAACATTTGACGTTGTCCTGTATGTGTGAAACAGTGTGACCAAGTGAACTGTCATCAATATTTTCCTTTGAGTTTAAACATTTTTAGGTGTTTTAGAGTCAAAGTTTGTTTAAAACGATGTTCTGAAACTTTTCCAGATTTTAAAGGCTTCGTTATAATTTTAACGTGTGCGCATGTATTTGTGACTGTCAGAGTTTTAGCAAAATATTTTATAAATCACTGGACGGATTATAATAAAATTTTCAGGAAATAATCATTTTATAACCATCTACATCTGATTAACTTTTACAGCCAACTCAAAACAAGATGGCTCCCACAGGCTACTGACCTTAAAAAACACAAAATGACTTTAATTTTACAAATATTGAGCCAAGAGTCTCTCATGACACATAATTGTGCAAGATCTTGGCTTAAAACTTTAGCAGTAACTGCCAGTCAACCCTGTTTGTTAGCAAAATATCACAGCAACCACAGGATGAGTTTTAATGAAATTTTGGGGAAGTAATCATTCGATAATCAACAACAAATTATTTTTTGTAGTCAGTTCAATTTAAGTTGATGCCCCAGCTAATCAGCATTTGCCAACACAAACAGGTCTCTGAATCAGTTTTACAGATATTGAACTAAAACGTAGGTGTGGTGACTGAATCATGAACAATTCATGGTTTGAATGTGACATTTCACAACATCACATGCAGTTGCACATAATATTATGCTACAACGTTAACGTTTAAAGTTTAAAACTGTCCTGAAAGCCAGCGGGGGATATGCATTCCTCTGAGAAATGCTTTAAAGGCCTTTTTTTAAATTAATTTTCAATATTTAATGTGTTGTTTTAATCAAATTCTCATGGAAATACATGACTCAAAGCAGGGGGTCAACTCAGTTGACAAGGACAAGGACCAATTTCTTGAAAAAAATCTTATACAACAAATAATTCTTTTAAAAAATACAAATTACTTTTTTTTTTAAATCCAGCTTTTAGAACCTAACGTATAAAGAAAAGAGATTAAATTAATAAAAACACTTCATTAGTGTTCATGTCTTATACTCGCTACCAGTAATTGTTTCATTTATTAAATCTTAGATATGCATTTTATTACAATCAAGCAAATGAGGTAAAAAAAATCACAAAAAATCCAATTATTAGACATTAAAGTAATAAGGAAATACAGAAAAAAGTATTAAAGTTCTGTTACTCTTTCCTCAACAAAATCAAAGATTACTCAAAAATTCAAGCTTAATTTTTTTGGCTTGAAAGTTGGCCAGCTGTCATGAGATGAATGCTCTAAATACAGAGACGAAAAGAGAAATCATAAAACTATTTTACATTTAAGGTGTTGCCTTCAGGGCAGGATAAAAGTTACAGAGAGCAAACTGTTTCACACAGATTCACCCTCCATCATTTACCTCCAGTGCAGTTAGGCAGCTGTCATTTCTTTATCTATATTAAATGATTTGAATATAAACACTCAGTCATTCCTGGCTATTAATCTAGTGAATGTAAACACTATAAATGCGTCAGTGCCACTGTGCACGGCTGATCTGCACTCACTCACTGCTGTGCCCAGACTTGATAAGGTTAAAACTCCTAAACAAAATGTCTGAAGCATTTTCTCACACGTCCGGCAGCATTTCTTGGACAGCCTTTACCAGCAGGCATGCTCAAATTAAAGCCAAAGATAATAAGAGGAAGGAGAGAGAGAGAAATCCCAGTGACAGTCCAGTCAGATAATTTGACTTTGAGATTTTTCAATTTAGAAAAGAGCCACCCTCTGCGTATGAGAAGGGTGTAAGTGGGCAAAACCATGTGGGTTCAAGATATGTGTGTGTTTTTTCCTAATCTCCCAGATAAACTGCATCCACGGTTTTCTGGTGCATCAAAAAAGGATTTACGTTAGTTGTTTTCACAGCTGCTTTTCTTAAAGCACCGGTTTCAGAACTCGTCATTGTAGCCAAAAGCAAAATCTGTGGAATCAGGACCAGCATATTGCTTCTGCTTTAGAAGCAATCCATATAAATCAGAAATTATAGGCAGATTTACGTTACAAAGCCGTGTGCCAAAGACAAACATCTTACATTTAAGTGAAATATTTCTGAAACTAAAGACGATGGAGAAATGAGAACATCTTTCTTTTTTTTCAGTAAAGCCTAAAACTTGTTATCCTGACATCCAAGTGTTAAATGCTGTTGTCTTGGGACTTAATGATGAAACCACATTATTTACCTGTTTTATGCAAAGATTGAGATTTCAAAAATGTCCTTTTTTTTTTTAACTATAAACACTGAACTTTAACTTTTTTAGGATTACCAGCTATATCACATAACCTGAGGTTTACTAAATTATGACAGAGGCGTGCATTGAAAAGGACAAAGTTGAGTCTACTCATTTATTTTCATTAATCCTGCTGAAGGTCATGAGGTGCTGATATATGCAGTCAACGGTCGAGAGGTGGAGTAGATCCTGTCCATCGCTGTTATTTTACTAAATGAGCACATTAAAGTTCAAGACTTGACTTCAGCGAGTGACTCCTGAGCAGTTCTATGAGAAAAACAGAGCAGAAGAAATCACAACTGTCACGTTTACATTTCAAACCGTGACTTTTACTTTAAAAAACAATCCAATTGTGGCAGCTGAAAACTTTGGGCACCAATGCTGACTTGTGAAAAATTTATGAATAAAATGCGATTCGATCTAATTGTTAGCCTTACAGTTTGTATACGTCCAAAAGACGCTTCCAGTGGATATTTTTATTCCATCTTCAATGTTCAACAACATTTTTATAAGTTGCCTAAAACATGGCAGTATGATGCTATTGTCTCTCACCAAGAAGGTTTCCAGATCAGATCTCATCCAGGGACTTTTCTGGGTAGAGTTTGTATGTTCTGTTTGTGCATTTGTGGGTTTTCTCCGTGCACTCTAGTTTCCTCCCACAAACCAAAAACGCCTGTTAGGTTAATTTGTAATTCTAAATTGTCCCTAGGTGTAAGTGAGAGAGTGAATGGTCTCTATGTGGCCCTGCGATGGATGCATCTCGCACAGACTGTGACCCTCGTGACCCCGAAAAAGAAGAAGTGTCTAAAATGTTATAGTGTGCCAGGGTTTTTACAGACTAAAAGAAGCACAAGGAGAAGTGGAATGTGGCTAAAAGTGGAGCGGATGCAAAAAAAACAAACTAAAAAGGCCGGAGGCTGATGAGGAGAAGTGGCTGCAGCTGTGGCAGAACAGGGTGCAGGTGGAAGTGGGCGTGACAGTACTGAGAGATGGCAAAAAGAAAACATAAGCAACAGATCCTGACAAGAATAAAATGTGGGTTGTACAACAAGAACGTCTGTTCAACTATAAATCCACGCAAATTAAAAGATCAGTGACTTATGGTGGACGAACAGCACTACAGAACCATCTTGGGACACAGAACTGGGCAGGATATTCAGTACCTGTGGTACTCACTTCACTCGGCAAAGGAAGAAGAGAGAAAGTGCATCAGTGTTGCTATAACACTCCACAAAACACGTTTCCTATAGCAGCAGTGTACGGCCCATGTGCAGCTGGAGCAGTGAAACTGGAGCTCTTTGTTTTTCAGCTGATCTCATTTCTTCCAATAATAAAATGCACCCTTTGTGAAACCATTCCATGTCCAACAAGGCTTGGTGAAAACTACACATCAGGCCTCTCTGATTAGCTCTGACATTATGATCCGCTCTGATTGGAAACACTGCAGGGTGTTACGTTGCTGTTTATTGCTTATGGTGAGGGGGCCCTTTCAATCAAATGAAACCATTTTAATAAAATATTGGAGAGCGGCTGAACTAATGAAGCTGTGCACCTGGGGGGGAGTGGATTAATTAATTATTTCCCACTGAACATTAACCTTCATGCAGATTTTTTTTAACTAAGAGGGAAAGTTAGCTGGATACGATCATTCCCCGAATTCCCAGACATATCCCCCATTTTGCCTTTTTTTGTTATTCAAAAATGTTTCATGGCGCAAACACTCCCTCATGATTCATGTCTTTGAACTTAACATAAATCCCTCCGTAGTTTCTGAATTCCACTGGAGGTAAAGTAGCCAAGTAAAGGCTTTAATAATATGGTTCCAATGAGCTGCGCAGTCGTTTCACAGTCAAATAACAAATCAGTCTAAAGTGAACTCCTCCATGGTTGAACCCCCTCCTCAGTAACCCCTGTGCAGCCGGATCATGCAGGAGTGACATGTTCTTCCTAAAGGTTTTTGAAGAAACAACACAGCAGCTCATCTGTTTCCTACAGGGTGTTTTTTTTCTCTGTAAGATAGGTCCCCAATTTTAATTTCAGCATTTTCTCTTTAACTCTGCTGGATGTCAACATTGTGCACAGAAAGTTACAGAAGAAAACTTCATCTAGTGAAATGCTGCTTAAACTACACTTTGCTAGAGAAAATGCAGATTTTTCAGAGAAAAAATGACCACATCCACTTAAAAAACAAACCAAGGCATCAGTTTATTCCATCACTATTCTTGCGCATAAATCTGAGCAATGTTTCAGTACACTACTGTGCAAAAGTTTTAAATCATTCTAATTTTCTCCAAAAACATCTTAGTCTTTATGATTAGTTCTGAACATCTGTAAAAAGCACATTTTCTTCTTTAAGTCTTTTAATCTTTGCATTTATTAATTCTGCCTTTGTTTTACTTTTTAAAAGACAAGTGCCAGAAAAGCATTGTCTGTGTTTGTCTTATTGTTTGCAATAAATACTAAATTTAAACGACAGACAGATTTGTCTCACAGCATCATAATAACAATATCACCACCCTGTTACCTGGGCTGTGCTTCTTGCAGTAAAGCGAAGCTGCTTTGATGGTTGTTTATTGGATTATAGCGCCCTCACCTGTTCAAAAATGTTAACGCATGAGGAGGAATGCGACAATTAACATTTTTAATTATAAATCCCAGTTAATTTTCATCACTACTTATGTTGTAGGTCACAAACTTATGACTATTTGTTACATAATTTGTATTAGTTAGCTGTATTGTTTAACAGATTACATATTGCAGCGCTTCAGATAGATTTCTCAATGATGGATCAAGATTTACAGGAATCCTCTATTGTCTGCAAGAAGGATGTGAACTAAGAATATATTTCCCCTTTGGATATAATCAACCACAGATGCGCACTGGATGGCAACAGCATGTGGGATAATTACGCACAGTTTGACACGTCAAAACAGGAAAACCGCAGATCATATTAATAAAAGCTGCGTTCATGGACCAGGTTTTCATCAAAGGTTTGTGTTGGCTTTAGTGACCTGGCTTTTTAAAAAAAATTGTGTTTTTCTCAGTGATTATACTAGTTTTTGTGTTCTTTTGCCAAAAAATAATTGAAACATTGTTGCTATGCTCATCTTCATAAAAAACTGCATTTAAATGCTAATTAGTATATTCAGTCAAAAAGAGTTATTAATCCTTTTGAAACTATTTTAAACTACAGAAAACTGTTTATTTTCAACGCATTGAAATATGAGGGTCAATAAATATTGTCTAAATTTTTATTTGTATTATGTTAATGATGAAATCTCATATCCTTTATTTATTAGCTGAAGTTGCTTCTTCGGCTGCAGCTGGTTGTGACTTTGGCGCCACCTGGTGGTCGGACGCTGTAACTGCTTCCGTCCCTTTAGTAAACTCAGTAAAAGATGGCGGCCGGAGTCCTTCAGAGACTCCGCACTGGTTTGGCTCCGGCTAAAAACAGGGCTCTCTCATCTGGACAGCTCGTAGGATGGGTCAGGTAGGCAATTATCACCTCGTTTTTTGCTTGGTTGTTTGTTGGCTTCTTAGCGTCATTTTTATAGTTTCACTGTGTAGCTACACGGAGCCAAGCTAACCTTGTTTAAACTGCTGCTAACCAGCCTCGGTTTGGCCTTCAGAGCTGTTTTTAACTCATTCAGAAGCTTCACCTTTGTGCTAAATTATCTCCAACCGTAATAGTTTAAAGATGAATGTGTGTGCTGATGAAAAATGCAAAAAAGGATAGGATTTTCTGTCATCTTTTTTCATGAACGTATAAAAGACTCAAGGTCAGTTTGTTCATCTTAGAACAACAACATCACGTGTGTTTCTGCCTTTAAAACATCTGGGACGTTTTTATGCAGATGCTGTGTTGCATGTGCACCAGTGTCCCTGTGTGTTTTGGGGATATTTCAACCAGAGTGTAACATGTTTTTTACCACATCATCCTGCACCCTAAAACTGTTCAGAAGTCTTAATAAAAATATCTGTTCATCACTTCCTGTTTGCCTCTGCAGAGGGTTTGCAACAACCAGCAGCAGAGACAGAGAGGACAGCTGGTTCAAGTCCTTGTTTGTGAGGAAAGTTGATCCCAGAAAAGACGCTCACTCCAACTTGCTGACAAAAAACGAGGAGAGCAACCTCTACAAAATTCAGTGTAAGTCACCGCACGGACGTTTGCACCTCAGACCTGAAATGTTAATAATAATCTTGTTCTTTTCAGTTCATAATGTGAAGCCAGAGTGCCTGGATGCATACAACAAACTCTGGTAAGTGTCATTTTTATGTTCCCTTTTAAAGGACGTGGTTGAAACTCTTTAGAGCAGCATGTTTTCAGTTTATTTATTTTTAAACACAAGATAACTACAGAGCTTTGTGTTTTCACCTATCCAGGGTCAGATTAGAAATTGTCTTTAGAGAAAAACGTGTCTTTTCAATACATTCCTTATTCATTTACAGCGAGGATGTTTTGCCCTCGGTCCATGCTGATAAGTACTACCCCTGTGAGCTGGTGGGAACCTGGAATACCTGGTATGGAGAACAAGACCAGGCTGGTAGGATTATTAATATCAACATAACCGTCTGCAATGTGCAGTTTGCAGTCAGCAGCCAAGTTATACTGCATATTCATACTTGTGCAAGTAAAGGGACAATAAATCAAAATACCATCATAACTTAGTCTTTTTAGTTGATTTTTTGTAGGAGGATAGTGCAAAAATGCCCTGTATTTATAAGCATCAGTAGATGTGTTTACTGGATGATGTGTCTGCAGTTCATCTGTGGCGTTACAGAGGTGGATATCCAGCTCTGACTGAGGTGATGAACAAGCTCAGGCAGAACGAGGTAATCATTATTATCATCATCTGTTCATGTGTTGCTCCTTTATGACATTGAAGTAAAGTTTATCGATTGGTGTCTGATATCAGGAGTTCACAAAGTACAGAATGGAGCGGGGAAAGATGCTGCTGTCTCGCAGGAATCAGCTCCTGCTGGAGTTCAGCTTCTGGAACGAGCCCGTGCCCCGAGATGGCCCCAACATCTACGAGCTCAGGTCCTACCAGCTCAGGGTGAGTCCCAGAGACTGCGTCACGCCTGGGCTTCACAACATGCTCAGAGTAAATTATTATACAGGTCCACACAGTGGGATTCTTGTCCTGTTAAAACTGAGTTTAACTGCAGAAATTAGATCAACAGCAGATTTTGTTTGTTTGGAAGAAAAACTGTTTTACCCTGAGCACCCCTCTGCAGGTCCACCTGGAACCGTCAGAATAATGTTTAATGTACAAACTGAGGGATATATGACTGTTTATCTGCTCTCTGTGTACGTGTACTCATCACCTAAGATAGTCTGCTGCTGGGTTTGAGGTTTCAGGTATAAATTCCATAAAAATAGTTGCAGAAAATGACAGTTTGACACATTTCAAAATCCCAAAACAAAAAGAAAACAACGATGTTCTTTTTGTGTTTTTAAAACTTAAATGGAAAATTGAACTAATTAAAAATCCACAGTGTTTGATTTTCTCTTCAGCTATTTAAATCCCAAATAAAATATATGATTGCTGTTTTAATATGTAGCGATACCAGAAATATCAGAAGTCGCCAAAGAAGAGTTTAGTGTCTGGAACATCCCTAAATATATTGGCAATGGCAGCACTCAAACCATATTCTGCAGAACTTGGAATACTGAAGCAATTTTGTTTTACTGTAAAATCGTCAGCTCTTCAGGTGCATCGACGCCCTCTAAATAAGAAACCTATCTATGATAAATGAAAACGTAAAGCGCCAGGAGTTCAGGACATGACCTTCAGTTCGGCCAGAAAGGTGCCAAATGGTGCACTAACAAAAAAAAAGCTTGTCTTTGCTTGAACCATTAAAATAAAAAAAAAACGTAGCACTATCTATTTTTGCAACTGTAGTTTTTCTAAGTTAATTTTGAAATAAAATATATATTAAAAAAAACATTGGATTATTCGTTTTATTTTGAAACAGAAAAATCAAAGAAACTTTACATGGATTATCCCAGTTACCTGTGTAATCTGATGGCAGAATTTGCTTTTTTAGCAGGTGAGAGGAAAGAATCCCTACTGGTGCTTTTGTTCCCTAAATTATATTTATGCTCTCATAAATATGACACTATTTGAAATTAAATCACATTACACCATCTCGTGTATGGAGGTAATTTAGTTTTTTATTATTCAATCAAACAAAAATCAGCTTCAAACAAAAAAAAAATTTTCAATCAGAAAAAAAAATTGAACCAAACAAAAAAGCAATTTCAATAAAAAAATTATCATTTCAACTAATAAATAATAATAATTTCAACCAATTTAAAAATTAAGAATTTCAACCCAAAAAAAAGCAATTTCAATCTAAAAAAAAACGATCAAAAAGTTTTTTGCAAAACAGAAACTTTTGGTTGATGCAACTATGTAATTGCTCCAGTTCGCACTAACCAATAGGGACGCGTCTTACATAGTTGCTCCTTAGATCCCGCCCTGGATGTTCATGTTCTCTGAGTTCAAACAAAAACTTTGAGCTTCAACCAAAAGTTTCTGTTTTGCAAAAAAACCTTTTGATTGTCTTTTAATTTTTTTGGGATTGAAATTGCTTTTTTGTTTGGTTGATGAATGTTTGTGGCCTTAAAGTTTAGTTGTTATTGCAGCTTATCTTAATGATAGAAACCTGTATTGTGTCTTTGCCAGTTATTTGTGTTAGTATGTTCAATCTGGAGAGAGAAGAAGTTTGGAAAACCTGTTTAAAATCTCATTCTAATAAAGAATATTGTGTTTTTCCTCCCTGCAGCCAGGAACCATGATCGAGTGGGGTAATTACTGGTAAGGCGGCCTGAATTCATTGGACTCATTGAACTGTAGTTACAGGAGCACATCCCTCTGTCATTAATAAGAGTTATTCCTCTGAGAGGCCTTGTGTTTGAAGCTGCACTGTCATGCAATCAGTGTCGATCACAGAGGAGCTAAAGCCTGGAAAGCTTTTCATTTTGCTCGTCAGACTTTTTCCTCTTTTTGAATCCAGATGACGACATGTTTCTGGCTGCTAAAGATTTCACCAATGATAATTGTTCTGTCAACACATCAAGCCTCATGCTTCACTTTCGGGGCGGAGAAATTGTACAGAAAACGTCACTCCAAGACAAGTTTATTTTTCATCCAAACCCATTTTTTTTAGTCTTGTTTTCATTTATGCTCAATTTACCCAGCCATCATTTAAAAAAAAAAACTAGTTCTATAAACGGGGTTAAAAAAAAAACTACTTAAAGCAATTTCAGGATAATTATTGTTGGTGAAGATTTAAATTCCTGCTTCAAGTAACAACATTTTCAAACAAGCCATCATAGTTTGGTAGACGGATGGTGATTATGATTTAAATACGTCTGTATTCTTTGAGCTGAAACAATAAATCTGAAACCCAAGACTTGGCCTGTGTTAAGAATCATAAACACGAACACACCAGGTCGTTAACTAAACACACTGAATCCAGTTATTAGACACAGCCCAGAGTCAGTTGAAAGTTGGTGTTTTATTTGATTTATTTATTTTTTTGCTTCACGTTCCGACCCGTGTTGTTTTAACCCACAGGGCCAGAGCGATCAAATACCGTCAGGGCAACAGAGAGGCGGTGGGAGGGTTCTTCTCCCAGATCGGTGACCTCTACATGGTCCATCACCTGTGGGGTACGGCTTCAACACCATTTTCACCATAAATGGAATAGATATTAAATCCAGCTGTTTCACACAAATAAATCTGTGGATTAACATTTGGATAGTTTGGTTTTAGTTAGAAAAAATTCATAATGACTGCATTAAAGACGGGTTAAGTGTTTCTTCCTGTATGTTTAACGGGTTATTTGGGGTGAGGTGTCTGATTTTACATATTTATAGCTGTCAAAATGTCAAATACCAGACTTTTTACTTTGAGTTTGATTTGTTTGCAGCTTACAAAGACCTTCTGTCCCGAGAAGACACCAGGAACGCTGTCTGGCAGCAGGAGGGCTGGCACGAGGTGGTTTATTACACAGGTGAGCAAAATAAATCTTAAGATTTTTTTAATACATATAAAATGAAAAGGACTAAACTGTACCTAAATCAACTCTTTCCCTCAGTGCCACTCATTCAGCGCATGGATTCGAGGATCATGATCCCAACAAAGGCGTCCCCGCTGAAGTGAAACAAGCCAATATCACATTTTGTGAACGTTACATCCATCCTGAGAGTCACCGCCACGGGTCCAACCTGTCAGTGCTACCAAACACACACCTCCTTTTTGTTTTTTTTATTTGCTTTATTCCACCTAGACAAAGGAGGCAACAAGAAATGCTACACATCTGCGATTAGAATTAATGTTACAAAGGTAGGACGCTCCTGACACGCACATTTTCTGTTTTTAAGGGCGAGGAAATTCGACCAAGCTTAAACCTTGTGTGCAGATTTACGTGCCGTATCATAACTGGGCCCAAGAGTTTGCAACAAACCAAAGTTACTGTAGAAAAGAAATAAACTTAGAAGCTGCAGAGCGTGTTGGAGAACAATAGTTACAGCGTTTATTTATTTAATATAAATTTAGAGTGTGCAGTGTTTCCATGTGCTTAAGGAGCTTGGGCGTTGTGTCACTGCTGATCAAGATAAAAATAATCTGTATAGTTTCAAAAATGTTGCCACTCCAGAAGAAAGTATGAGTTGTTACAGAACAGATACCATTTTATATTTGCAATTGATTATAAACACTGTTTCATCTTTATGTTCCTTGTTGAAGTGATGTTTAAAGTTTCCCGGTGCTGTGTTTGTACTTTTTTTCTCGTGACTGCATGCCTGGTTTTAAAAATGACATTTTTTAATCCAGCAGGTGAAAACAATGGTGTATAAATGGATGAGTGAAGCTGATAGGTGGACAGTCGTAATGCTTCGTACTGTAAGAACGTACGGTTTGTTACTAAGGGAACGTCATTTATCTTTTTTATTTTGTTGAACAGGAACGAATGTTCAGAGGCGGTAAAAGATAATAAAGTTCCTCAGACATCCTTTGTAGCATGTTGTCATCTTTAATGACTGAAGTCACTGCACTAATTACAGCTCTTAGTACAGAACACATTTCTAAAATAACTATCGCTCATTGCACATGCCTTAATGTAATACCTTCAGGTTAGCATGAGGTTTGGATGTAAAAAGTGCAAAAGAAACACTAAAATCGTAACTTCCACGTAGACAGTGTTTTTTGTTATTTTAAGTGTGTTATAAAAATCCGGGCAACACCCCATGATGTTTGACTAGTGTAAACAGTTTCATTTATAAAAATCTATTCAACTCTAAAGAAAAGCGGGCGATGGATAACAAAGCCACCAGCGGCACGCCTTTGGGTGCAAATATAAAAAGTTAAGTTAGTAACGGAACTCTCCCAGCGTTTTTTAAAT
Organism: Cynodonichthys magdalenae; assembly: GCA_031762555.1. NCBI lineage: Eukaryota > Metazoa > Chordata > Actinopteri > Cyprinodontiformes > Rivulidae > Cynodonichthys > Cynodonichthys magdalenae. The sequence continues at coordinate 12,986,353 of JARVJO010000330.1, forward strand.
CTTCTCCAGTTCCTTAAGTAGCTCCTCGAAGCTCGTCACGTACCACGAAGACCTCTCTTTCACCTGAGTCCTGACGACGTTCCCGCCAAACCCAATGAAAGCGCTCTGAGGGTGAGAGATTGCACACTATCATCAAAAGCGCTGCTACAATACGATAAACTGATTAAAATGAGTTCTACTCACAGCCGGAGGACAGGCCTCCAGGTCGGTGGCTCCGTCTCCGATCATCACCACCGTCTTGAAGCCGTATTGCTCCTTCAGCATGCTGATTACTTTTCCTTTGCCGCCGCTCTCAGCTGTAGGCTGCGTTTCATCGAAACCAGCATACTCCCCTGCAGTTAAGCAGACGCAAACAGTTCAGACATCGCAGATAAACGGAGAACAGATTTATCAAACATGCTACCACTCACCATTGAAGTAGAACTTGAGCCGGTTGGCGTAGACATGATCCAAAGGAATATTCAGCTGAGTGGCCACGTGTTCGACGATACAACGAAACCCCCCTGAAATGAGGAACACCTTTATGTTGCGTTCATGCAGGTGCTCCACGAGCTCCCTGAAATTAAAAAAAAAAAGTTTTAAATCGCTCTGAGTAAGAAACATTGACCGAATGAAAGCTGAAACACAAGAGTACAGCCAATGGTATATAATACCCTCATCTGTAACATGTCGGAGTGATCAAAATCCAAAGCATGAATTCCCCCTAAATAGATATGGGTCTATTAATTTATAGATGATTGTAAAGTGTTGAAAGGTCAGTTTCACTAATAATGACATTGTTCATGGTGAAACTCGACAAACGGTTAAATTAGAAAACCTGCAGGAAAACCTACTACTACTTTTTGGTTAATACCAGCTTTTATTACATTGTAACTTACAACCACCTAAAAAACACTATAAGTTCAGTGTATTATTATCCAAAGCATTTTATGATCAGAGCACTAGACTTTATAAAGTACCACTCGCGATTTTTTAGGTGGAGCCATAGTCTGATGACGTTTTCTATCTTAAATATTTGTGACATTACACCAAGAACAACTTACTGTGGACTGCCTTATGATCTTATATTGTTGGAAAGCCTGTTAATTTCCCTTTTAAATGGTGCCACATTTGTAAGGAATATGCATTTGTTAGATAAGCAGCAGAGCTGAGTATGTGGGTTGTGCACATAAATATTTTACCAATTCTTCTCTGCCAAACAACTTATTTTGCTGTTTGCTACTGACACTTGGTTTGAGCTTCCAGTACCCTTGGGTGCTGCCAATCAATATCAGATTTATTGCCAAGAAGTATTGTTACAACAGAAATAATCTACCAAACACAAATTTCCTTATTCTTATGTATAGATGGACAAATAGGCACAATGTAGGGAACAAAGGGTTTGACATTTCTGTTGCTAGGATGTAAAGCTGGAACATAGAGAAGGTTTAAACAAAAGGATAACCTTTGACTGTGACATCAGTGGGGATCATCTTTGACCCATGAGGCTACTGCACAGTTTGATATCTCTATACTAAAGGGTTAAACTTAGAGCTCGGATAGGAAATTGTCCACAGACGAACAGACGGATAGCACCCCAACAGTATGTCCTGTCTTAGGACGGAAAATTAAAACAGACTGGTAGAGAAACAGCTAATCTCTGCTATCACGGTGGAACAAGCCTGAACACAACACAGCGTAGTGACTCAACACCCGTACGGTGTAATTCATAGCAGACGGGGACATGTTTCGAAGTGCTTGTCAAGAAAACTCAGCACAGCAGATTAAGACACATCATGTTTACTTTCCTTAATCAGAACCTGCAGTGGTGCAATATCAGTGGACCACTTTATCAGTGTGTTCAGGAAGTATGCACAAAACTTACAAAATGTCTTGATCTGTTGCAAACTAGGTTATGTCCTCTTAAACATGACTGTCTTTTTTCATTATCTTATCACAAATATAAGAACTTTAAGACACTGATTCTTGAGACAGGTGACACAGGAAGGCAAATCTGAGCAAATTATAGAAATCTGGAGGAATACAACATCGCAAATCAGTTTGTTCTTCACTGTTCGAGGTAGAAAAACAGGATTTCCGTGTCAGTTTATCTCTGTACAAAAGGCAGAATGGAGTCGGTTGAATTGATTTACGTTATCAAATTCTTCACATACTCACTTGATGCCTGGAGTCAACTGAGGCGGGTGGTCTGTTATGAGTTTGTTGACTTGTTCTCTGGAGCATCGGATGATGGAGAGACGCTCGGTGAGGGCCTTCTTGAACGTCATCGAGCCGCCCATGGCCTTGCGGGTCCTGAAACGAGAAGGTGACACAGGGATGGCTTTATATTTGTGGGACGAACGCAGACAGGATATTAAATCTGGCTGTCACACACATACATCTCTCTGACGGCGTCTCCCACGCCGCAGAACTTGGCGAGCTCATCGATGCCTTCCTCTTTGATGACTGTGCTGTCCACATCGAAACAGATGGCGTCCGCTCTCCTGAAGAGCTCCTTAGTCTGAGATAGAGTGGTCATGGTGCTGAAACAAAACACAAGCAGTATGTCATGTCACGGGGTTAACTAGGAGAACAATAGTGATCTAATGAAAACAGGAGTCTTTTCTGCAATGAAGCAAACGCAACTTAAAAATAAACTATGTACACATTGTTCTGGATTGATTTAAACTCATAAAACTGCTCCAGCGGGCGAACAGTGTTACATAGCAGGTCTAATGAACCAGAGGGGCCAGGGATGGACGGACTGGACATCCTCTATCCGTGTTGCGTCACCCAGAAGTATCAAGGACACTACAGAGGACCAATTATTACCACAAGAGGAACCCAAAGACTGTAAAAGCTGCCCTGGCTCAGCCTTTTCGCGTTAAATACGAACAACTCGAAGCCATAATAGGCACTATTGAAAGCCTTTCCATAAAGACCCGGCGACGGTAACTTGTCTTTGATATATTTGACATCTTCTTCGCTGCGGTAAGCTATTTAATGTTGCGACATCAACATCGTGTTCTTAAATAAGGTGTTCAAAACATTTTAATAGGCGCTTTTTATATATATACTTACCGGTAAAAGGAGCTTTGATAAGGCACAAGCAGCAGTTTTAAAATGAGCCGACTCAGTTCGTCGATGAGGAAAAGAGGAGCCGAGCGGCGGGCCAATCAGAGGGAAGCCGACATAGGCCCCGCCCACTGACAGTTGACTCGGCTTGGCTCTTTTCCATCTGGTAGTGATGGGAATTCAGGCTCATTTGGGATCAGTTTATTTGGCTCGATTCACGAATGAGAGCCGACTTTTACGCTTAATAAACACAATTAAGTTTTGTTATTTATTGATCTTGCTTTTTTAATCAAACCATATTTATTTATTGATTTGGATCAGAAATAGACTGGTGTAAATTAAAATTAATTTACTTTTATCTCACAGACATCTTTGCCTTTTTGGATATTTTATCACCTCAAACAAGAGTTTAAACATCACAAAGGTAATATGCAATAGAGAAACAAAGATCAACAAAATAAATAAGCAAATTTACAAAGTAAAGAAAGGCAAGGCCCAAACAACTTTTCATTGTGAGGAAAGTGAGTTTAATGAGAATCAAGCTGCATAAAAGGAGCATATCATGCAGTTCTGAGATTTTTGAGTAAAACTGTAGTTTTTCCACTGCAGTTTAGTCATTCGTGTTCAAGAATAAATATTGTCTGATACCAAAGCTTAAAAACAAGTTTATTTTTTAAATAAATTATTTATTTATCACACTACCATACTTTTATTTTGTCCCAGATAACCACAATGATTCAGACAGAAATGTCACATGATATTAAACAACAGCTGTTGACTGCTTGAATGGAGAGCCATGATGAAGCAGTTCATTTCAGGTGTTCATTGTGTTTTGTTTTTTGTATTTTCACAAGCTTAAGAAAAGCTTCATTTGTCCTAATGAATACTGCTGTGCTCGTGTTTTTTCCCCACAAAAAATATTGAGAAAAATACAAATGTTTTTAGAAAACAGGGAGAAAACTCCCTAAAAGCTATAGTTGCTTTGTTTTCTAAAATTCCTTTGGATTTGCCCTGTCCTGGATGACTGAGATTCCACACCAACACATTTTTATCTTAAAAATAACCACAAAACACTGATAAAATTAAACCATAACAGAGAAATTAATGTTATATGTTATTAATTGATTTTCTTTGTTTAATTTGTTTGTTTGTTCTAATCAACTAGTCAGAGGAAAATTGCACAAAAGAACGGTTTTCATTTGTGGTTTTCAAGAGTACATTGCTGCAGCCTGCAGACTCCCGTGTCAAAGCGCTCGTCTCATGGCTCTCGTTTCGTGAGCCTAAGC
>JARVJO010000330.1:12991535-13008328 GCA_031762555.1 Cynodonichthys magdalenae
CATTATGAGACGTGCGCCATGAGACGAGCGCCATGAAACGGGAGTCTTCAGGCTGCAGCAATACCCGCCGTCTCGTGGTTTTGGCTCCTTCGGGTCTTGCCGTTCCTATTCCAGTCCAACAGGGGGCGCTGAAGAGCTTCAGGCTGCTCTCTTCCGCCACAAGCTGAGTCTGACAGGAAGAGGAACAATGGAAAAAGGATGCTGAAGATGCCTCGCATTTATGTGCACAGCTTTTATGCACAAAGTATAAAACTTACATTTTTATGTTTTAAATTGGCAGTAGTTTAAAACATGAGCAGTAAAAACGTCAACATGTAAGCTTTTTTTTTACTTTTAGACCGAAAATGTTGGTTTTTCTCGATGTTCAGGTAAATATACGCAGCAAGCACGAGGTGCTCACGAGACTAAACCATTAGCTTAAATTAATTAGAAGGTTTTTTAATGTTAAATTACACAACGCATCTGTAAAGTAGCCGAATAATTCATTATGATAAATTTGCACCTTATTGTATATCGTTTTCAAACTCTTCAGGTCAGAAAGGTGGTATAATGTAGGATTATTAATACTCTTTGTCCAATACTCATACAGGAAGACGGTGGTCTTGCTTCAGTCATCATAAAGAGCTGAAATTCTGAAAACATGCAGAGAGGTGAGGAACATTTTAGTGGTTTCATGAACAACAAACTTAAAGTGTGTTTTTAGTCTCAAACTAGCAGAATTAATATATGTAAGCAGATTATTTCAGTGTTTTTCCTTTCTGAATCAAAGCTGGGAATGCATGTTAGGGTTACACAAGAACTACACAAGGTTGGATGTTAGTAAATTGAAAGTTAGAACAAGCCACAAGGGTTTGTTAAAAAAAAGTAGAAGATCCTAAAAAAAAACACACAAATAAAGAGAAATCACGGATAACTACTGCATTGGACTTTTAATTGTTTTAATCTTTTAGTTCACCGCTAACACAAAGCAGATTTTTGTCCACTGGGACATGTCTATTTCCTGGCAAACCAACAAGAGCATCAGCACAAGTTAAAGTAAAAGCCCACACACATTGTTTAGCATTTTCCTGAAATTGCCTTCAAGTAGCAACAACATAACGTGTAAAAGAACCACGTGGTTGTTTAGTTCAGTACATAAACAGCAACAAAAATGTGTCTGAACAATGGATCATTGAAATCTACTGATAGGTGAGTATGAAACTGCCTGGTAATCTGTGTGATGAGTACTAATCTGAGCTTGATTTAGTGTTTGTATTCCGTTTGAAGGTCATTAAGTGTATTTGGTTTGTATTTTTGACCCCGACTCTTAGTTTTCATTTGACCCTGCACCAGCCAGCTGGTCTTACTTCCAGGGTATTTGTTGCATGTGTTTAAATGCATGGCTGAATTCTGTGTTACTTTGTGATGTAGTAAATGCAGTCAGACACCATGCTACATGAATAAATTCACACACTGACACTAATAAATCAGAGTGGTTTTGTGTGCCACTTTCGTGTGTCAGACTGAATACAGTAACAAACTTCAGCATGATTCTCTTGTGCTGTTATTGTTTGTTTGAAATAAGTGTTGCTGTGTCAGGGGTCCTTTTTTTCCCCCCTCTTAGTCTTTTTTTGTGCTTGTTGTGTTTTGTAGAGTTGTGCAGCATGTGTTACCGGACTAATCCAGACTCAGACGTTGCTGTAACTAACCTGTGAGAAAGGGTTTCCCACAGGATGGTATGTTTGTACTCTCTCTGTTAACACCATAACGTACGTCATAAATATTTTGAGCACTGAAAGTGTCCCACGCCATGGCTGAATTCTGTTCCAGCTGCTCCGTGCTGGATCCAGTCAGACACCATGCAAAAGCCTCGACTCGTTCCTGCTGAACGACCGGACGAGTGCTTTTCGTCAGCTCCGTCCGACTCTGTAGGAATGAGTACAGTGATGCACTTGCATGTTTTGGATGATTTTGTAACAATTTTTCTTCTGTTTTCTACATTCTGAAGGGCGTCCAGCTTTCGTTGGTAAAAAAGAAAAACAGGACCCTTGGAAATCATGTGGCTCATTCAGCTGTGGTAACTTGTTTTATTTAAATGTTTATTTTCACTCATGTTTTAAATGATCGGACTCTTACACCGGGTATTTCCCCTCCACAACTTGCTAATTATAACAATAATTTAATGAAGCCATGAACAACAGGGACTTCAATGAACTCCTAGCACTGTGATGATTTATGCAAAGGTTTTCCACTTCTTCAATAAAATTGAACGTGCTGAAACCGTGCCTGTTTGTGGTGAATTTTTACATTGTTTAAAGCTGACAGATAAATTTGTAAAAGGTCTGAATGTTTTTACTGATAAGACATTTGATTAAATGAATAAAAGTTTTAAAATATACATTAAAAGTATAATATATACATTACATCCGGCATGTTTGCACCTGTAAGTTGTTGCTTTAAGTGTGCTGCTTCACTGATTAATAGTCTCAACATTTCCAAGTTCTGAAGCAAACATTTAAAAGTGGGACACATTTTTAAATAAAATAAAATCTATATTTTTACCTAAAAGAAATGGAATTCTGTAGAAAGGTTAAATAACCATATCTTACAACTAACTTATCAGTCTGATTAGAATTAACTTCTCCAAACTGAGGTCATTCAAAGGGTAACATCTACAACAGGTAAGATGTTAATCGCTAAAGTATTCCACAAACCGCACTACAACAGATCTAAATATTGCATCAAGTTAAACATCAAAACTTTGTATTCTTGAAAGATGAAGCCTTGAGTTCAGTAGATTCAGAGTATATTTTAAAATAATTTACCAGTTCATCCTTTAGGGATTCAGCTGTGTTACCAGCTGTGTTGGCTCTGCTCCTCTGCCTCAGCAGCTAGTGACAGCAGGATGGCTTTCGGAGAGTTCTCAAAAAGTGCTGCCCTGTTCTGAGTTTGACCCTTCTTGACCCAGTGGCCGTAGATCCTGAAGGCGCAGGCGTCGATGAGTTTCCGGATGGGTTTGACGGCGTACGGGTCGCTGTTGATCACCTCCTTGGTGACAGGCTTGGCCCGCCTGTAGCTGCAGTAGATTCTCATGGTGGCGAGCACGGTCATACAGATGACCTTATAGGAAACCACAAGATTATGAATAAATCTTAAACGCTTTTTTATTTTGTAATTTTTTTTTTGGTAAAAGCTTTTCTAAAGACTTTCAGTTCACCTTGAACTTCCTGTATGGACTGAACTGCCGCACTTCGTTCACCACATACTGTGAGAAGAATGAGTGATTCAGAGCATCTGAAGCTGTGAACCGCTGCACTGGGTCCACCACCAGCATCCTGGAGATCTGGACAAACAAGTATGATGATTTGTCTTTAAGTAAGGGATCATTCAGTTTCATTCAAGCTTTATTAAATCTGGGAAGGAGACCGTGACTAAACTAAGCGCACCAGATCTTTGGCCGTGTCTGAGCGGTCCTCCCACTCTGGAGATGAAAAGTCATATTTTCCTGCTAGGATCATCCTCAGCATCAGCATCTGTTTTCTGTGCCAGAAGGGCGGGGAGCCTGCGAGCAGCGTGTACATGATAACTCCTGCACTCCATCTGCGAACATTCAGGACAACTGACGTGTTTATTACATGTATCAACAGCAAATAATACTTTTTTATCATTGAACTGAGGTTTTAGTGAGTTAAATGAATATTTGGCACCATTTTAAACATGGTGTTTGTGGACACTCACATATCAACAGCTGTATCGTATCCCCTGTGTCCTGCATCCATGGAGCACTCGATGATCTCAGGAGCGAGATAACCAGGGGTCCCACACACTTCTGTGTTACCAACAAAATGAAACAATTAGTGCTTAAAACATTTGTTACTCTTCTGGGAAAAGTGTAATTGTGTCCAAAGAACTGACACTTCAAATCAAACCTCTAATTTAATATGAGCAATATAAATGCAATAACCCATACTGTTGGAATGGGATTGAAGGGGGTCAGATTCCATTCATAACTTTAATGGATAAAATTTCTTGGTGCAGTCAAGGAGAGGAAGAGGTCCAGTTTGTTGGTCTTATGATTCATTCGGTTGTTTGCAGATGTTTTTTTGTTTTGTTTTTTGCTATTTGCAGATGTCTTGTTGGCATCAGCTGTGATCTCCAGCAGTTTGCAGTCAAATATGGAGGATCAGCCCCTCCAAATCTGAGTCCAGGGTCCTCAGTTGGATAAAGGTGGATTTCTCAAGGCATATCCAACTGGGAGATCACCGGGGGGCTTTTTGTCATTCAGTTGTAACCCCGGGGGAAGACATCTGTGATGACATAACATGCACAATCTATTTTGGCTGCAGGATCATGTGTCTGAAATATGTACTAAAATGATTATCAGGTTGTAGACGTGCATACCTCACTCACTGAAGTAGACTGTCTAAAACTCAACTCTCAGCTGAGATTCAGTCCATCAGAAACTTCACTTGCCAGCTCCTACTGCTAAAGATCTTAAGCCTTCTGGGAAGTCTATTTAAACGCAAACATCTGTGACTGCAGCTAACAGATTGGAGCGTGCTGTGCTCTTCATAGCACAGGGAGCGTGTTTTGCAACCAGATCCAGATTCCCCACCGACCCACTAACAGCTGGTGTTCTCACAAGCTCACTGTAACGGAGCAAAGATAGTAAGTTTACAAGCGGAGAAAGGCCACTTAAATATCATCAAGTGAACTTCCGGCCGGGGATTGAAATTTTATCTGGCGTTATGGGGAGGGGATTCTAATTTTTTACCTAGATTAGTTGAAATCTGATTTTATTTTAAGCAATGAGATTTATGTAACTGTAAACAAACAAAAAAATGTTATGGAGATTACCAATCTCTGTGTAAGATTCCACATTTGCTCACCTTTAAGTCTCTGCCCCGGCTGGGTTTGCACAGCAAATCCAAAGTCAGTGAGTTTGATGTTCATGTTGTCGTCTAAAAGGATGTTTTCGGGCTTCAGGTCTCGGTGGACGATGTGCTGGGAGTGAAGGAACTGGACCACCTCCAGCAAAGCACGCATTATCTTTCTAAAACACAACACTGAATTTGAAGTCTTTTTTTTTTTAGAAACAATACCGTGATCTTTCATCAGGAAAACACGCTCTCACCTGGTTTCCTTCTCAGTTAGAGTAACTTTCTCTGTGAGGTAGTCAAAAAGTTCACCCTTCCTCATCCTGGAGGAAAGAAAGTTTCATTTCTGATCCAGTTTATTCGAACAGACAAAGGTGCGAGAGGCGTGAAGAACTTACAGGTCGAACACCAAGAAGAAGAAGGCTTTGGACTCGTAGCAGTCTTTGAGCTGTACTGGAGACGAGAGTTCCCTCAGCTAAGTCAAGAATTGCCAAACAAAATCCAAACAAACAGAACTGGTCCTGAGACAAAAGAGCTTACTGATGTTTTCTTGTCCGCAGACTTTCTTTAAAATGTCGATCTCCTTCGTCGTGGCCTCTCGGATCTCCTGGATCTCCCGTGCCATCATCTTGTCGGACGGGGTGATGTCGATGACCTTCACGGCGTATTCCTGAGAGGTGCGCTTGTTGACGCAGCGACGCACCACACTGCTCACTCCTCTGAGAAGAAGAAGAAATAAAATCAGCCTTCAGATCTGAATTTACACAGTTATACAGACCTGATATATTTGCTCTAAACTGACAATGGATGAGATTTTTTCTACAATATCTTCTGCTTTTTGTACTTGTTGAATTTGTTAAATTTCAATGGTGTTTCTGTAGCAACTTCAGCATTTATCCCGTGTGACCCGGAAGAGTTACTGTAGGTTTTGCTCTGCAAATGCACGCTCATAACTACAAAATGGTCTATTAAAGGTCAGGAAATTAATACCTACGAAGTGAAAGAAGCTGGATTTTAACTTTGTTCCATGACATTATGTTAGCAAACCACTTGGCTCCACTAAGACTAGCCTTTAGCTCGTCAATCTAGTCAGAATTTCTCAAAACTGAGGTTGTTCAAAGAGCTATCTACAACAGGTAAGATATTAACTGTTCATATTTCCATAGAATCACACTTCAGACAAAAGTATTCATTTAAGTCTTGTCTACTATTAGTGTACAGGTAATCATCTAAATATTTTAAGTATTTTAAGGAAACTGAACGGTTTGTCAGTTTGAGGTAAACAAAACCTACTTTCCAAGAACACAATGTTCTCATCATAGTAACCTGATGATCTGCATGTGACAAAGATGATACATAACTCAGCATCACTGGCTTTCCTGAGTTCCCCTGAACACAAAAACTTTTGTTCACAACTCTGTCTAAAGGTAATAAATGCAGCTTCTGGGACACACCGAGGCTTACACATCTGACAGCTGAGTGTGACAGACAGTGAACCGGTCTTGATTGTGGAAAACCCTCAGGGGAGGTAGCTGTTAAAACTAAAGCAGAACATGAGCTAGAATCACAGAAAATGAGGCTCTTTTTGCATTATAATTTTGTATATTTTGCTAGCTTTCACAAGCAGTCACAAGACTTACTTCAACAATAACTCATTTGGTATTATTTAAAGTTAAGGCTTTTTAAAATTCTGTGTGTGTTTTAATAAACATACCTGCCCAGGATCTCCTTGGGCTCATATTTGTCATAGAACTCCTTGGCTCCCACCCAGTCTGGAATCTCCTCCTCTTTGGTCATGATGCTGGCTCACAACCAAAAGATACACAGCTGGTTTCCTCTAACGTCCTGCAACACGCTGCAGGAAATAAAACAAACACAACTCAAATTAGGCCTGCACACCTAACATTGACCCCGCACTGAACTTACACAATATGCATCTTTATGGTGAATTAAAAACATCAATAAATTAATATTATGGTAATAATAATAATGGAAGAACTAGACATTTATCTAAAAGGTGGTCATGTTTTTTTTAAGGGGGGCACATACAAATGCAAACATTATTTACTCTAATTTTACATCTTTCAAAGCCACATGTAACTCATAAATCAACTGGACTGGCCAATCAGGTTCTACATGTGCAAACATCACCTCTCTGGCTTTGCCCCTGGATGTACACTACTTATCAATCTTTAGTTTAATAATGTGGAATCATTGAATCACTGAAGTAGGATTAAATGAAATCTTGAAAGTGTTGGTTTTACAGTTGAAGGCTCTGAATCATCATGAAGGTCAGAGTCAATTTATCCACTGGTCAAAGAACATTAAAGATTTTTGTCTGAAGACATTACCAATTTAATAATTTATATCTTTAATTCTTGTCAAATTGTGTTAATTTTTGTACTTTTGGGGCTATACTGCTCAGATAAGTTTGTTCTGTACACATCAGAGTTAACAAATTAACAAACCTTTTTAGTGGTTAATGCAAATAAACAGGTTTAAAACCCAAGTTTCACACAGCGCTGATATCTCTCTTCCACTGCCCAACCTTTTCTGGCTCCAATAAAATAAAAGAGAAGGAAAATAAACTTGCTGACTCACCGTTGTATCTCCTATTTTGCAGTTTCCATTGTTCAAAATCTCTTTCTGCTTTAAGTGTAAAAATCCCCAACAATCAGGTCCAGTAACTCCGGGTGTGACGCATGTTTCTGGGATCACTGGTGCCGTGTTGTGAAGGGTGAGCTTTAATGTCAGCTGCCAAAAATAAACCGGTGCTTCTGCAGCTGCAACTCAGCCTGGACGCACCAACCCAGATCTATAAAATAACACTCAGCAGCTCTTTCTCTCACAGAGACAGTTTGATTCACTCATTCATTCAGACCGGAGTCATATGACAGGTGTTGCAGATCTCTGCCAGCTCCTCTTTGTAGTTCTTGAATTAAAAAAATTAAAACTTTTAAACAAAAATAGAATAAGTTTCAATGACTGAAGAGGTGGTGAAATAAATGACAACATCACTTTGCTTCAAGTCTTTTATTCATTTTCTCTTTCTTCCAGGCAAACATCAGTGTTATTGAGTCAGAAAATATTGTTTTGATAGTTGCATTTTTTGAGAGGAAACTTAAAATTAAAACATACTAATGAAAATATTTGCCAAGATTATAATCAAGTCAAAACATGACACAGCAAAATATATAAACAGTATTTATAAGACTATGATTACAAACTTTGCAGCACTGTTTTCACAAATAACAGATGTCTGAAGATGATTAGTTGTTAAAATAAAACCTATTTATTGACTGCTCCCTTAAAAATTACACCCTGCTAGTATCTAATGTGATGATGTGATCTTCATGCTGCAGGTCTCCATCTCAAGACATACCTATGGAAAGAAAAAAGGTCAACAAGATAAACTTTGTTATATAATTTTATCAATATCAACAGTGCAATAAATATAAAAGTGCTGCTTTTAAAAAGAGGAAAAAGCACACGCTGCCTCCTTGTGGCTAAATCGAGTACTGCAACACTTTTCACCAAAATGCAAAGTCATCCTTTTACCACATTTACCACATTTAGCAAATTGCATAAATCCTGTCCTGCAATCAAGGTGATGAGCATTAAAAAAATAATCTTTTGAGCCACTGTTTTAAAAATAAATCAAACATGACAACTTTGTTCATCATTTCAATCAAACAAAGAACAAAGGAGTATTTGTGATAAAACAGTATGTGGTAGTTTTTAATTCAGTTATCAATGTGAGAATACCTGGTTTTTGTTTTAGTCAGACATCAAAGAGACTTATGTAATAAATATACAAGTATTTTATTTTAAAGTAAAATTAAGGAAACAGGATCAAAATATTTAGCTAAGATAAATTTCAAGGTCACAGGAAGACATACATTAATGGAGACTTTTACATAAATAGTCAAATACGCGTTTGTCTGTTTTACTCACCATTAGCAAACCGGCACTGTTTGAGCACCTCACTGAATCCCTCGCAGAGTTTTAGATCGCTCTGACTTTGGGCGCACTCCAGGAACTGTTTCATCTCGTAGGAACAAGCCTGCTGCTGCATCTGCTGCTGTGGCTGCTGCTGGTAGGGCTCCTAACAGACACAAGGAACAAAATGATAGGATGCTTGATTTATCTACTGCACATTTAAACTGCTTCATAAATCCTTTGTTTCTAAAACAGGTCAGTCTGTATTAACACTGTATAAACAACATCTACTGTTAATATACGTATACTGGATAACACAACTCAAGCTTACATGTGATCTGCTGGAGGCGTTTTTAAAAAAATATAAGTAGTAATAGATATATTACTGGTTAGAAGTATATCACAGATTGGAATACAATTCTGGTTATGCTGATGGTTTACATAGACGTGTAAGTTATTTAGACATTTTCCCAGCAAACAACCAAATTACATTCATACTAATACACACAAAAGACAACATTGAAATGTTGGCAGATTTTATCCTAAACTTCTGTTTCACAATTTCTTCAATCAATAAAAGGGGAAAAAATATTCCTAATCATTTTAAAGTAGACATAAAAAAGTTTAAACACTCAATGTAACATCTTTTAAATAACTTTTTTTTTTGTTCTGTGTTGTTGAAGTGCCAGACTTGATAATGGTCACATTTGCTGACCTACAGACTTACTGCCTGACCTGCTGTGTCTTACACACACACTAATCTTCCTTAACACTATTCCAGGATACACCTGGGGTTACCTGGTATGTGACATCAGGCTTGGAAGCCTCCGAGTTTCCTCCGCTGAAGGCTCCAGTCATGGCGTGGCCGAGAGTGTGTCCAACTGCAGAACCCACCGCCACGCCGGCGGCTGTGGTCGCCATTTGAGCGAACATACCCGGCTGCCGGGGCGCTGCGGCCGGTGCCCCTACAGCAGACGGAGGGGCCTGCATCGGAACCGGGGCGTTGGATGAAGGTGGTGCAGCGCGGGCCACAGGTGGAGGTGGCGCCCGGCTGTAAAGAGGAAAGTTAAACTTTATAAGCACCAAACAAAACATTAACCAACTTATGTGAGCAAATACTTATTCCTTTCCAGGTTAATCTGTCGTCTAATATGAATAAATGTCAAGACAGTTACCACACTAATGGTGATGGGGGAATACCTGTGGACCTTTATAATGCATTTAGTCGAGATCCATAATTATTTCAACCTTTTCATTTTTTTTCATCATGAATATAAAATCGTGTACAGGAGGTACATTAAATAAGATAGTTGTGTTAAAACAGTGCAGTAAACATTGTCACTTGGAGTTAAGGTCAAGGATCCCAGATTTTCTTTGTTTGTGTACACAACAACAGTATCCAGAATTCATCCATTTCTGTATAACAGCTAGATGAGGAGAAGACAACTTAAAACACACATTTAAATAAGATGGAATTAGAATCACTGGCAGACTGGACAGCACAGCAAACCTTGGTGACTTATTGAATACAAAACATGTGTAACTGTTATTACATTTGGACATATTACAGAGCAGAAGTACAATTCAAACTGAGGTGATGTTTAAAGAATTACAAGAAGGTATATTGGAGCTGGTTTAATGTAACCCTATTTGATTTATTTAACATTGACGTAATAGATGAGTGACGCACATCACTGTGACCTTCATAAAATCTGTCTGTAATGACAGGACATTGCTTGTTAATGCCGTATAAAAAGTCCAATTAATACATTTTAGCATAAGTTATTTATTGCACCAAGCAGTATTAACTTTCCTGGCATGCACTTGTTGTTTCCCCCCTGACGCTGTAACATTATCTGACAGTTAGCATGTCTGCTAGCTCACGGCGAACTCAGAAAATTTAAACAACTTTTCATAAATACAACTAAATTTTATTACCTGGCTGGAGCGGGCATCCTAGACGTCCTGCTTCTGCTTCCTCTAGGCATTTTTTAAATTACCTGGGTATATTTAACTGTACGATGTACAAAAACCTGATGCAACACTTCCAAGACTCACGCTCTCCGTTTTATTTCGACCTTAGGTTTATCCGGAACTTTCCATGTGTTACATCATTTGTCCTCCGACCAACTTCCGGTGCAACAAAGACAATTGTGTAACTGACAAGTTTGGGTTTAATCTGTACCACATAAACAGAGAGTATTTTATTTATAATTCAAAGCCTCAATCTGCATTTTATTTGTTAAATTATAAATAATATAAAAAGTGACACTAAACAGCTCATAACAGCTGCAATTTTACGGTTTTGATAAAAATACAAATTCTAGTTTATATAGCGCATTTTGATCCAACCAGGATACTCAAAGCACTTTTTACTACAATCTGTATTCTTATTTACTCATACACTCATATTCACACAGCATTCTACTAAATCTCTCTACAAAGCTAATCTACAATCTATGTGCTTTTTATCACATTCATACACTGATGGGACACACATCAGAGGCAGTGGGGGGTTCAGTATCTTGCCCAAGGACACTTTGACATATGACTGAATAGTTGGAATTGAACTGTCAACTCTTGCATTGAAAGACAACTCCCCTAACCAATCAGCCACAGCTGCCCCAAAGCATATGAACTAATCTTCAAATAATCCATAAATTATAATCCATAAGGTTCAGGAGTGATTTGTAAAAAAAGGGTGGTAGCAAAGGTCAGACGAAAGGTTTACAAGAGCGTAGTGAGAAGATGGAACAGCCAAAAGAAAAAGATTTAAAAAAAAAACAAATGTTGCACAAAATCACTGTAAATCTTTTGAATATATTTTATTTATGCACAAACATCACATCCCAACACTTAAAAAAGTTCTATTTTTTCTTTGATGCTTTTTTCATTTTAACAAAATTTTACATAAATATCCGGCCACATGCCAGTACGTGGCAGCAGTTATGAGCTTTACAGTACTTTCGAAATATACGCCATCAAGTATGTACATGAAATTACAAACTATACATAAATTTGTAACTATAAATTATATCAAACTCAACATTCTAGAACTTTATTTGACTCTAAAGGTTTATTAAAAAAAACGTGTCATTTAATTATCAAATTATTTAGTAAATAAAGAGGCTGGCTATTCTTTCTTCCCTTTTTTCTTCTTATGCCTCTGATGCTGTCCACCTCCTCTTCCTCCTCCTCTGTTTCCATGGGTTCTTCGTTGTTCCCATGTTGGCATAGGAGGCTCAATTTCTCCTGGCCGTCCTCCTCTGTCTGGTACACTCCCCATCAATGTCTAATGACAGCAATAACAATTAGACAGAAAAA
This sequence comes from Cynodonichthys magdalenae, assembly GCA_031762555.1. NCBI lineage: Eukaryota > Metazoa > Chordata > Actinopteri > Cyprinodontiformes > Rivulidae > Cynodonichthys > Cynodonichthys magdalenae. The sequence goes on from JARVJO010000330.1 coordinate 13,003,655, forward strand.
AACTTTGTCTCTAAATATGTGCTGAAGATTATACCTTGTAGACCGGAGTGCTCTTTCCAGCTTTGATTGGTTCAATAAAGGACTGATCTTCTCTGGCAGCCAGCAGGTGAGATAAAGACACTTGGAAGCCTCCAGCAAGGGAAACAAGAGGAGGCACCGAGGCAAGTGCTGCTCTGCGCTCCTGCACATTAGGAAACATAGCAAGGATGGTTTGAATCTAACATGAAATAGCTGAAGAGTCAATGAATTTCAACTCAAATGAACACGAGGTAGATTTTAAACAGACATGTTGGGTAGAACCACTGATCAAAGCTATAAAAACACAAAATAATAACTTTTTGTTTTGGGAAATATGGTGGTCTATTAACCACAAATAAACCTCCACACAGTTGATGCAGTTAAGATTTACCTTTATGCTTTCCCATCTGAGTATTTGAACAGTAGTTAAAACAGGTTATTTATGTAATGTTGGGTTGTAATCATAAGATGGTGCTGTGTCCCACCTTAATCTGTAATATTTTGACTCTGAAGCCAGATTTTTGCTTTATTTAGTTTGGAGGAAATTTATCTTTAATGGTTATAAAGAGGGTCACAGGTCATGGTTGGCTGTCTCGTTTGTTTCTATGTGACCAAGTGACGGACTTGGGACCTGTTCAGGGTGTAGCCCGCCTCAAACACGGTGACAGCTGGATATGAACTCCAGCAGCACCTGTGACCCAGAAAGGAAAAGCTGGTAAAGAAAATGGAGGGATGGACTTGAAAGGCAACAAACTGGGTCTTTTTCCTTAATATTTCCACCATGACAGAAATACTGATAATAAAAAAATTAACATTTATGTAACATAAACATAAATTAATTGAACAGCAACCTATTGTGTAAAATGAGTTGAATGAATTTAACCTGAGCACCTTATGTTTGTCTCCCCACGCAAACGACTCGAGCGTGACCTGAAAGCGTTTGATCATCATCTGTCGCCGACACCCATAGTCCTCTGACAGAATCTGGTTGATCTTCTTCACTTCCACCTGGAAGGCACAAAAGAAAAAAACCTTGTGAACGTTTATGACCAAAAGAGTTTTGTGTGACGTAATCTGAAGTGAGAGCTTACCCACTGGTCTGAGCTGAGGCTGGCGGTGAGAAGAGGGTTTGTCATGTCTCCACCTGGTAGACGATCAATCCTCGACTTCACCTGATTCAAAATTTTAAAAGCTTTTGAGTCTTTGGAATTTATGAGGATGGTTCGCACACTAACATTGTATGAGGATTACCTCAGTCTGTGTTTCTCCAAACTGAGAAGAAGCATCCAAACCGAGTGAATGAAGCAGTAAAATCCATTCTGCCTGCATCTCCGCCGTTTTATCATCTGATTTTTCGATGTCACCGTGTTCATAATCCTGACAAAACTCACAGCTTTGATCCTCGACTCGCTGCTTCTTCACGGACTCCTCTCCAGTCAAATTCTCCTCTGGGTGCAAAACTTTGTGTTTGATTATGCGAGCTGCTAACAACTCTGACAAAAGGAACTCTGCAGAGATGTAAGAATAGCACAATAAAAAGGTCCAAATCAAAATTACAGAGGTAAAACAACAGCATCAGCACCGATTCCACTTCTCACCAGTGATGTTGTTGAGGATCAACGGTTCCAGCACATCAGAGGTCACAACAGCGAGTGGAGAAAACATGTCTGATAGCAAGATCCTCAGCTCCTCCACCAACAACACCTCACTCGAGCCAGCTGAGGTGAAATGTGAAACAATAGTTTTTTATAAAAACAATTCAAATAAATTTGTTGGAAGTTTTTGCAAAAATGAATGCAACTCCAACAATAACAAATAATTAATATTACTGCAGATATGTTGTTTGTTATTTAAGTTAATGCTAACTATTTATCATTTCAGGCCTCATTAGACATACAAAATGAGACCAGAAACAAATCAAATAAAGGGAAGATACTCAAAAGCACCATTTCCACCCCACACAAATGTGTATATTTCTGCAATTATCCTCAAAACTAGAAAAAATCTCAGTTCATTAGGAGGTTTGTTTATGAATTAAATGATTCAAACACCATAATGACACAAACAACAGCACAGGAGACTAATGTCGGTCTCACCTTGGAGCTCGGGACATAGAGTCCTGAGCTCAGCAGACAGCCAGGTGAGCAGCGGACAGGGGAGTTCATCACACTCGCACCGTGGGACACAGGAGCTGCCCGGGTACCTGAACAGGAAGTAGAGACACGGCAGGTGAATTTACCTGGCCAGAGTCCGCAGGCGTCAACACAAATTGGAAAACTCAGACTTTAACTGTTTAACAGTAACGCGATATCAGAACGAGGCTTAAATCACATTTAGTTTAGAAGCGCTACGTAGTTAAACAAGTTGCCATATTAACAAGTAACGAAATAAGACTAGTCGCTACGTAGAAAAATGGACGCAGGGTAAAAAATATTCACCCCAGAACTTTAATAGCTGAAACTGTCCGCACACTCCTCTCCATTGATAGCTATTAATTTACACCAATATCTGTAAATCTGCTCAATCAGCAAGTAAAAGTTCAAGCTTGTTTACAAAGTTTACTTCCTGCTTTGACGGAGTTTATATTTGGACACATGTCGCCCCCTGCTGGTCGGAGTGCGCGCACACAGCTCATCTGCTGTTAATCTGAAAAAAAAAATGTAAAAAAAATTCATTTAAAATAGCTATACTGAATTTTATATATATTTTTTTCTGTACTACAACTGCTACAACTACTACTACTAATAATAAATAATCTTTTTTACCACTTGCTCAAAAAAGGCTAGAAGCAACCTCAGGTTTATTATAAGTTCCTGAAGAAATAGCTTTAGGCAAACAAAACAGTTGAGTAATATATAAAGAACGTTTTAATAACAACCTTGTTAGCAGACTATGTTTGGCTTAAATTTAGACTACTTTAGATCTTTATTGCATACATTTACATGGACTTACTTTCAGTGTTAAAAAGTATAAATCAAAGTAGATTTGAGCTGAAAAAAAACTATTTCAATACAGCTTTTGTTTTGGTTTGCTTTTTATTAGTTTTAAACAAAATAAAATAAAAAAAATAACTGCCTTAAATTTCATTAGCTTTTATAATAAAAGCTAATGTGAAGATTTAAAAATAAATACATAATTGAATGAAATACTTAAATTTGACCAGAGACATTGAGAAACTTAGAATCTGTATTGAAAAATCAGAACATCGAAGTCTATCTGAAAGTTTTTATTTTTCCTGACCAAAGAATGAATAATCTATCACTATCACTCTGATCTGAACATATTTTATTTGGTCGGAGTTGATACAGTTGTCTCATTATTTCACGTGTTACTAAGGCAGCTAATGCATCATTAAGTACTGATGGGTGTCATTTGACTCTTGAGAACTTGATTCTGTCAGGTTTTGAATCCAGGTCATTTTCTGCTCTTTTCCTACAGCTAAAAAGAATTTTTTTTTTCCATAAATGGGATGTCGTTGTGCAGAGCTGTATCCTGAAGGAAATGTCATTTGTGCTTTAACGATCAGTGAAAGCAGTTCATATATATGTTTAAATATATTGAAGGACCTTCAGTTTAATGAGACACCTCCACAGGTGTGAACTCAAGTGCCTAATTAGCTTTGCTTAAATGTTTTGTTGAGCTCTGCAGGCCTTCCCAGCAGGTGATCTGTGGTACCACACAATGGGGACAATGGCAGTGAGGCGTGCTGCGCTCTGACGTACAGAGCTTCTGTGTTTGCTGGTTTGTGCTACCATATGTACAGAAGCTGTGGCCTCCCTGATTACAAAGCTTCGCTGTGCGTCAGGATGCTTTGTCTCTTTCTTCCCCAGACCCTGCCGCCTGCTCCATGAAACCTTGTGGAGGGTGACCTTTGACCTCTGGAGAGCATCTAGACACAGAATCAGAGGAATCAGAATATTTTTGTTGCCACTGTAAGGAGTATGACGTACTGTATAAAATAAAAGATAAATGGTTGGGAGAACTATTTACAAGACAAAAAAGTCATATAGCGCAGCACACTATTGCACATGAAGAAATTATTTAGCATGCTGCAAGTCCCTGGTATAAGCTCACAAGACAAAAGCTCATGCACACCCTTAATGAAAAAAAAAGACAAAAGCTCAACAATTATGCAGTTTTTATTAGACACACATTGCATCACAGTAAAAGTATCACAAAGTATTATCATATACATCATAGGCCTATATCACATTACAAATGTAATTATATTGCATAAAATTAAAAACACTCATTAACTGTTCATTCTTGCTTGAGTGAATAAAACTATTATTAAAAAAATAAGGTGTGGAAGGTTAGAAGGTGAGAACAACTCAAAATAAAGAATGTGGGAGCAACTCTCATGTGTTACAAATATCTTTGGTGTTTAAAGAAATGTGAGCTTTTGTTTTGTTTTTCATTATTGCTCTGAGATTTTGTCTTGTGAGTATTTGTACACCGGTTACTGCACATGCATTGCACTGGATATGGCATGATTTAATACCCTGATGGCTATGGGATTAAAGCTGCTTTTTTGTCCTTGTTTAAGTGTTTAAGTTCCATAAACCAAATATCACAGCACATGAATGAATGAATGAATGAATTAAATTTATTTCAGACAATTAACAATTTTCAATAATAAATAAATCAATTTCAGAA
>JARVJO010000330.1:13011083-13022524 GCA_031762555.1 Cynodonichthys magdalenae
TTATCACCTGTACAAAAGATAGTAGTATCATCTGCAAACAAAACACATTTAAGTATTTTAGAAACTTTACAGATGTCATTAATATCACATATTTCCTGGATGAGCTAAACATTTTAATACATAAATAACAAAGTGCAGAAGGCTGATGCATCTGTTCCTATGCATGGGAACCTGTTCAGAAAAAACACGAGTCTGTGGAGTTTTACTGCAGCTCCTATCTGATGGGAAACATGTTGCCCAAAAACCCCCCGAAAAGACGTGTTTTTCCGCATGTCACCGAGTTTCAGGAGAATATTTGCATAATGACGCAGCGCTGAACTCCAGATGAGGACAGGTGTAATAAGACTGCAGGTGGGTGCTCAGGTGACTGAAGTCCACGCCCACTTGGAGACACAGAGGGGGAGGGGTCAGCCTACTTTCACCTGAGAGTCATTCTGGACCGCTCAGGTGTCATGGATGGACGCGCGTGAATGGCACCGCTTCAGCGCGTCTGTGCGTCCTGAGAACCAGTAACAGAAAAAAAGGCACGACTGATTAGATAATGGATCGGCTGGACGAGTGGAACTTCAAGTCCAAGAAAATGGACCTGGAGGAGGACTTCTACTTCGACTACGGAGCGGAGGAAATGACCGACTACCAGGACCCCTCTGAACTCCTGGCTGCTCTGAAACAAAAGGAGGAAGAGGTTATTTTGGCAGCGCAGCTGGGAAACGCGTTGCTCCTGGAAAACCGTCAGCTGAAGGAGCAGAGCCAGAAGGTCCACGAGCAATACGCAGACAGACTGGAGGTAAGAAAAAGCTGTTAAATATCTACTGAGCGTTTAGAAACAGGACTGAATGAAGTCACACGTTATTATTCGAGAAACTGAGGCGAGTTTTGGTCTAATAATGAGGGGGAAAGATGTCAAAGTAAAGAGATTATGAACACAAACCAGTCGGATCAGACAGTTAAAGTTTTATTCAGGATGTTAGAAACAAGAAAAAAGCAACAGTTGTTTTATTAAATCTACAAATGACGCCTAAATACTCATCTTTGAACCAATTTCTAAGAAATATATGCAGTGAACTGAAAACTGCTGCATTTCTTTTCTTCTCACAGGAAAAGAGTGAAAATATAAAGAGTTTAGCATAATGGTTGGCAAAGTGAGGATCAGAACCCCTTTATGGGCCACTAAACATCAAGTTTGGGATGTTGAAACAATTAAAATCAAATGTTATAATGATTTTTAAAAGCATTTATTTTACCATATAGATGTAAATATGGATAAAATAAATCAATAAAAATGTTGTGGTCATGATGAGCTTATTTATTTGACCTCAAACATGATCAGGGTTGTTTTGTGGGTCAGAAGCTGGAAAACCACAGCTTTCTGCACAAACAGCCTCAATAAACAACAATTTGTTCCTTTTACATCTTAAAACACTAAAAGTCTTCACTTTGATCACCTTTATGAAGACTTGTAGCTTTTTTTTTTTTTATGACCGCAGAAGCTGAAATGATTTTCTGGTGAAACACCTGCATTAACTGGTGCTGATTCCCCGAATTCAGTGTTCAACATGAAGACAAGTGGCTGTTTGTGTCGTACACAATAAACACACCTGAACGACAGGGACCGAGTAAAATCTTTGTCTTTCAGAGAATCACTGCTGATTGGATCTTATCTCTTTTGAGAGTTACATAAACTGTGACGAGAAGAATATAAGTCTGAGGATCTGTTTTCAGTGCAGAGCTGGTTGTGTTTTTGTGATTCGAGGCAGTTTGCACAGTGAATTCTCACATTTACCTAAAGTTTTAATACAACATTTGGAAATTTTAGAATATTTAGATTAATGTGGTCACTTGTGATAAATACTTTCCTTATTCTTCTAATATTTTTGCTGTTATGTACTCTCTGTTTATTATTGCTTTAGCATTTAGCATTTCAGCTGCATTAATCCAAATCAGCTAAAATGCTTCTAATGTCACCCAATTTAGTTCTGTGATTAACTGCGATGTCGACTTTGTATTGTTGATACATTTTTAATATATCATACGGAGCTGCTGCAGTTGGACAAATAAATCTTAAAAGAGAAGAAATTCTTTGAATATAAAAAGAAACTTGATATTTTATAACTGATTGACCGCTTGGTTTGGAAGTAAGAAATGGAGGATTTGAGGAAAATATGTTGGGAACCACTGCTCCATGGCACCATGCTGTTCTGTAGTTCTTTGTCTTATTTATTTAAGCAGAAATAAAACGTATAATGCTGAATGATTTTTATATTTTGAGTTCTTTCTTGTGTTTTTCCCCTGAACACCTGCATCCTTTCCGCCCATGTTTGCAGGAGCTGGAGCAGGAGCGGCACGAGCTGCGAGTGAAGCTGGAGGGCTGCCGGTCCCAGCGGGAGAGCCAGGTGGGAGAGCTGGAGAAGGACGTGAGGGAGCTGAGCGGCCAGGTGAGGCGGCTGACCCGGGCGCTCGGCGAGGCCGAGAGGGACAAGAGTCGAGTCCAGCTGGAGCACGGCGAGCAGACCCAGCGCCTCAGAGAGGAGCTCAGCTCTGTGAGTCCAGTTTGATGATTCTCAGTGTGGTGCTGATCTGAACATGATAATAAATTATCTGCTGAACACCAGAACCTCGACCACTTAAATATCACAGTAACTGAGTCTGAACTGGAGCAAGACCCCACTATCAGGAGGCCGGTTGGCTTGGAGTCGGATATTTGTCAAATAAAATAGTAACTAAACAGGGAAAACAGATGTGGTGTTTGTCATTTGGTTGCTATGGTGACCTGAGCTGCTGCCGTGAAGGATGGAAATGATATGTAAAGAAGGTGGGGAGTGAAAGTTGATGCTGTGATAAGATGACCGGAAAACTTTAGAAACATCTGCTGGTATTAATTTACTGACTGAGCAGAAGTATAAAAATAACAAAACAGACTTTTTTTTTCTTAATTCTTAGAATACTGTAAACTAAATAACTTGATTGTTTTAATGAAAAAAGATTCTTCCAGATGTCTCATTGGCTATTAAATAAGAAAACCAGGTGGATTAATTATGTGAAACTATTCATTAACCGCAGCACTTCACAAGAACGTCATGACCTATTAAAACAGGTTAATGAGTAACCTGAGGTTGACTTTTTAACTTTTAAACTTTCTTGACGTAATGGTGAAGAACGCTGACACCATATAGCTGACTCAGATCGTTCAACTTATGTGCTCAGGTCCAGTTTTTATGATTTCTATCCAGAGGAAACTCAAGCCAGCGGCACATACTTTACAGCTTCTTTATCAGTAAACATGGAGGAGCTGATTAGATCCCTCGGCTGGACGACCTTCAGTAATTTTCCAGCCTGAGAAAAGCCTGGCGTGTTCCTCTAAATGTTTGCAACATACCGTTACAGATGGCTGGTCCCTCTGCAGAGCTGCTGCTCGTGTTGTTTCAAAACCAACCTGAGCTCCAAAAAGTTAAAAATGAATCCAAGCAGCGACAATAACCCTCCCATAAGTCAAGGTCCACAGAATAAGGAAACTGTAGATGTTTTTCCCGCTCTGGTCACGTTGAAGGATTAAACAGACTCCCTTTAAAGTTCAGGAAAAAGTCAATTTAGATCAAAGCTTCCAAAGTGGAGGAAGTGTCTGATTTGTCCGCCTGGCGTCTGACACGGCTAACTCTGGACTTTTTGAGGCCGTAAGAATCGGACAAGAGAGCGAATGTTTGACAAGAGAACGTACTGAAGCTTGATGTCTGATGTTTCGTTTCCACATGTTGAGGAGAGCGTTGTTGCCTCCGCTGCTCCGCTGCCTGGTGTGGTGAGTCCTGGCTGGTTTTACCTGATTAACTGGGGGGTAATGTGCTGATTGGATCAGGTGACTTCACAAAAGGAGGAAGACTGCTACATGTTCCTAGAGACAGTAATTAGTTCACTAAACACTTATTATAAAATAAGTAATTTACCAAGAAATATGATAAATGTGGAACTGGTGGTTTTGACTGAAAAAGCTTTTTGGATTTCAACAAACTTTTATGTTTTAGTCCTAAAAATTGTGATATTGTGAGTTCTAAAGACTCTAATTTTAGCTAATAAGGGGCTAAAGCTCTATTTAGTAACTTTATTACCAGCAGCCAGTCACAAAGACATAATTTGTTTTTATTCTTGTTCACACGTATGCTATATGAAAAATACAAAATTTAACATTTAAAAAGGATTTTTAGCACCAACAAGCTGATTCCCAAAGAGTTATTAGTTTAAAACTTGTCAAAATGACAAGTTTTGAACTGAAGGGTGTTTCTTCTCTTGTCTCTTTTCTATTTCTAAAATATGACTTTTTATACATTATTCATCTAATGTAGATGTTTTTAGATCTGATACTTTATTTTTGTTCTCCTTGTTGGTCTTTCTTCACTTTACCTAATTTTTTTAAAGCACAGATGGCACGATGTGCTGTCCTGCTCAGGTAAAAGAATTGGATAGTAAATTAGTGAAAAACAACAACTTTGAAAGATCTTCAGACGTCCTGATAAGTATAGTCATCAACTAATTATCAACCACTGAAAATTACAAGAAGATCTGAGTGGAGACCAAAAATCTACCAAAATAAAAGCATTTAAAACATACTATAGTGCAGGTGATGTGGTGATTAACTCAGACAGAGTCTGAGATTAAACTTATTAAAAGTTAAATGAGGATATTTCTGCTGGTAAATTTTTATTATAATTTTATAAAACCCATTATAGTACATATTTCAATGCTGCTTATTCGAAAGAACCAACATTTAATTTAATTAAATGAGGCATATTTCTCTAAAGTCATATCCATATTGGTCATTAGTGGCAAAAACTTGACAAGCGATCAGTTTTCACAAGAATGAGCCCAGTTGGGTTTGCAGGATTCAACACAAGCAGTTGAGCAGAACAACAAAACAAAACAAAGTAATGACACTTGTTCCTGTGTGAGATGGCATGAATCATTTCTGTGTTCATGGTTCTTCAAGACTGAAACTACGCTATAATTGCAAGCGAGTAAACGGAGCACGACAGGAATGTGGAGGAGAGCTCTTTACCTCACCTCAGAAACATGAGAGTTCAGAAGCAAGAAGATGGAGCGATGAGGAATTTTCCATCTTGGTGCCGGCTCATTTTAGGAAGCAGCTGCACTAAAAAAATAAACATAAAAATAGTGTGCGAGCCAGAATTTCACATACTTGTGTAAACTGAAGCCATTGTGTGATAGGCAGGTGTGTGAGCTGATTGATTATTTAACTTCTGATCACCTGACAAGTCACAGATATGTTTTGTTGTGTTAAATCACCTGAGAGTTGAACAGTGAAGGTTTTGTCAAGCTTATGTGGTTATTAGTGGATTGACTTGAGGGGGGATTTTCACAGGGAAAAACATCAAATCTAATTCAGAAAACGGGAAATTATGACTAAGATTATTGCTTTAAACTCCTGGGAAACATTATCAGTGTCTTAGAAATTCAAACATAAACACAAACTGTGGATAACAAATCTTAGGCTGGAAAAGGAGTTTGGTTATGGAGATAAGTTGGAAATGTTAGTAATCTTCCAGAAATAAGGAAAATATTTTTGCAGATTTGGAAATGTTTTCAAATATATATAAAAAATAAATCTAATATATTTACATATTTGGGGATTATTTTTCCATTTTTTACTAAAATAATTCATCAGAATGAAAGTTTACTAAGAACACTATGGTAAAGATGTTTGCTTTAATTCTCATTAATGTTGCCTCATATAATTATCAATACTTTAGAGTCTATATGACGTACAATGAATCATTTTTAAAAAGTCCACACCGTTGGTCGAGAAAAGTGCCCCCAGCCCCCCACCCATCATAAACAAGAAAAAGCACCTCATTCAGCACATATGGTCGAAATAGTTTTAAAACAGCAAAACGTTATTTCATCATATCCTATCTGGCAACCCTGATCTTCAAAGTTTTTCAAATTTGTTGTCTACGCACACAAAAGCATTTACTGTACACACAATGAATTTAGCCAATAATTATGTCTCCTGTGTTTGCACTGAGCCTTTCTGTCTCTAACCTCATGGTGAAGGGTTGAAGTTGTTGCCTCAGTCAACATGTTTCACCGTAAACTTTACGGACAGGATTCACAACCAGCCACAAACTCCTAGTAACTCATTTTATTGATGTAATCTGGGAGATCAGACCATTATTTTTTTCTTGGAAATGACTCCTGTGAACCACGTGGAACTGTTTGGAAAAAAAAAAAAAAAAAGAGAGAAATGAAAAGATTTGAAACAATGTCTCAACTTTTAACTGCAGCTGTTCAGGTTTGTCATAAATCATGTCACTCATTGTATTTGTATCAACACGTGTTTGTAATATCAGGTTTAGTAAAATCAAGAACAAATCCTCACAGACCCACAGTTAATGTAGAGTGTATGATGAAAAAAATTCACAAGTAGCTGCCCAAACCATTAAAGAACTCAAACTGTATTGCTAAATGAGTGCAGAATATTTTTTTTGGCTAAAGTCTTAATGGTACAAATACACTTTTAGAGATTGTAAAATAAAATTTATTAGGAGAAACTGTACGAGATTTAAGACCTGTAAGTGGAGTGTTTGACCTACTGTCTCTGGATCAAAGCCAAGATCAACGTCTTTCTCTTTGCTTTATATTTACCCAATGCCATGAAAAGAAAAGCAGGTGTCTCATGTAATCATCTGTGTTCATTTATACATTAGCAAAATCTCTCAAACCAGTGGATGCCTTTTATTGAAATTCCAGGATATCATTGGCTACACATCTACAACTCATTAACCTAACCTGATTCAAGATGGCTGCCACAGCTAATTAACTTTAGCAGCACATAAATGACTATAACAGCAGATATTAAGCTGAAATTTGGTGTCATATTGGTGCAAGATCCTTGTTTAAATCTTTTTTGCACTTTGACTCGTCCGTCCACCTTTTCACCTCTCGTTTCCAGTCGGTGGCGTGATCACTCCCGCTGCGGGTTAACGTTGTGTTTATTGGACAGCTGAGATGAATCCCTCTCTGTGGATTTCCGTTATTGGAAGTGAAGCTGCCTAAATTCAGGCGAGACCTCCCTGACCTCTGCTCTCCTCCGTCAGCATCACCAAGCTCCCAGACCAAAACAGAAAAGACAATAATCTACATCGCAGAGAGAGATGAATGTGTAATTTCTCCTTTTCGTGTTGCCACTCGAGGCCAGACATCCCGGGGGAGAGATGTCTTGTTTTGGGAGGGTTCCCTGAGGGCTTTGGGGTTGTCAGGGGGGGGGGATATAATGAAGCATCCTTCTTCTGTTCATGTTTGGGTGATTTTCAGTGCCACCTCTTTTGTGGAAGAGGCCCACGTTAATGAGAAGTGAAGGGCCTCTTTTATTTATTTTTCTTTTTTTCTCCACACAGCACGTCTGCATGCAGTGTTTTGTTTTTGTCCATCGGTGTCTGTTTTACTCGCGTCCCCCTCTTATTTTGTCCTGCCTCACTTCCTTTTTACGCTCATTCCAACATGAGCTCGTCTTTCAAACTTCAACCCTCATGATGCTTAGGTTTACCCTCTGCTGTCTAATGTGGCATGAAGAGGTTGAAATTTCCTCGGTTCCATCTTCTGCAGAGGCCAGCCTATTATCTTGTATTATGTGGAGATGATGGGACCTGACAGGGGCTTGCAAAACTGCTGAGTAAGGGGAAATCAGGGGTCATTTGAGAGGGAGATAAAAGACGGTCGGATCACTGGGGCTTCAGATCTGGGACAGGGGCGTTCCAATTATTGTTTAGCTCTTGTTTCGTAACCTCTTGGAATAAATGTGTCTGGCAAAAATATTGTGATGTTTCTGCCAGAATTGCTACACCTAGCTGCTGCTTGTGGTTACGATGAACTAAAATCAGCATGTTTTACTTGCTGAAGACAACACTGAAGGGAAAATGCCCTCAAAACAAGCAGGTCTACTTTAAGTAAAATGTACAACCAAGCTGTCCTGCCCTTTTTGCTTCTTTACATAGTTTATAAATCCAATTTTTTGCTTTGAAGGCGATGGAGGTGGAGCGAGTGATGTCCACCGAACTCCAGGCTCTGAAACGGGAGCTGAGACAAAAGGGAAGCCACAACAGGGAGCAGGACGAGGAGCTGATCAGTGCCATGAGGGAACAGGTACAGTCAATATATACGGTACAGATATGACATTTTGTAACTTTAGATAATGACATCGTCCTAATCGTCACAATTTTGGTAAACATATAGCTGAAGTGCTTGTACTCATAAACAAGCCAGAACTGCTCCATCTTTTATCTTTTCATAGTTTATCTTCTTTCAGATTGGTCCATGATGTTTGACCTTATTGCATTAATTTTGGTGTCATTATTAGGGGTGCAAGGATACAGAAAATTCACGATTCGGTTCAGTTCGATACTTTAGTCTCACGGTTGGATATTTTTTCTATACAAAAAAAGCTATTTCCATGCTCTTCTTAACTTGTAATTTATTGGAATTAATTTTGAAAATTTGTTTAACCTCCAAAACTACAGTTTTCAAATTAAATGTTGCTGAAACAGCAAGTTTCTCAGTGGATCTGTGATCGACAATGCAGCCTAGGTGGAGTAGTCGAACACAGATCCAATGATCCTTCAACACAGAGCATCTTCAGAAGACAAGTTGATAAAATAAATTTAAAAAAATTGTATTGTTCGATACAAGAACCTAAAGCACTGTGTTGAACGGTTCGATACAGATACATGTATTGTTGCACCCCTAGTCATTATATCTATAGGTAATTTAGGCCTTCCAGCTTTAGGTGGTGGATGAGTTCTAATGGGAAGGAGCGGTGAGAGTTTTTAACTCTTCAAATTCAAATCTCTTGTCCTAACTAAGATCCGTGTTTTTCCAGGTATTACGACTAACGCAGAAGGAGCAGACGCTGGAGCAGCGTTTGGAAATCGTGTCTCAGGAAAATGCGGATCTCCGAGCGAGTTTGATCTCCTTACAGACGCGTTTAGATCTGCACGATCAACTGAACCAGCAGCAAAAGCAGCAGGTAATCATTGAAATGTGCAATACAGAAAAACAAAGCAAGGAGTTTTTCTTCTCTCCACCTGGGTTTCGATGGAGTTGTGAAAAGACTCGCTAAACAATCACCTCATCCCTGCTTTTGAAATATTAACCCACAAGACTGGATTCCACTCGTGTTTAGTTTCAGGTTAGCTGGAATCTGGCTCATCTGGATTTCTCTTCAACAGAGAGCCTGCCTAGTTTTTCCACTTTAATGATTATAACATGTGTTTTGTGTAAACTATAAATATAATTAAATGTGCATGTCGCTTCTTGTTTTTCAGCTAGTCGAGGCGCTGCAGGAGGCGGAGGCGGCGCGGGGCCGCTCCCAGCAGCTGCAGGCTCAGGTGGAGGGGCTGCAGGAAGAGGTCTCCCTGCAAGAATCCAGGAGCCACTTGGACGCCTCCCTGCTGTCCGAGCTGGAGACTGCAGATTTAGGAGTCAGCAAAGCAGAGGTGAGCAGCCGTTTCCCACCATCAGCTCAGTGAACTGGTTTTATAACACAGTTAACGACGAAGATTTAAGCAAAAACACTTCAGAATGGGCTCTGAGTGCATGTTGGGGACCATGCTCAGCTACACACCAAACTTTATTTTGGACTTGTAGATGTTCACCCAGTGGTTACTTTGAGAGCTTCATTAAAAGTCATTCACTGGTTGAAGAGATATTTCGCTAACACTACAGACAAACAAGTCTTTAGGAATGGGCAATTTAAAAAAAAAAAAAAAAAACGGGCACACAAACAAGGTTTACCTGAAAGTGATTCAACATTAAATTCACAGAAAGCAGCTAAATGTTTTAGGAAATTAGCTGCTAACATAATTGCAGAGAAAATGACTACAAGGTCTACACAAAGCAGATACTTAAAATGATGATGTTTGTGATATAATTTATTTATTTTTTGAGCCAGGAAAAGGAAATGTTTATCACACGAGACGGCGAGGCTCTGCGACAGAAACATGTAACTCCTGAATGGGTTTGTCTGGAACGCATTTAGGAGGAAACAAGTCTTAACTGAGGAATGTTAAAGTTTTATTGAAAGAAAGTAGATGTTAAATTTCAGAACAAAAAGCCCACATTTTGTAGTAAAAACAGCATCTCTCTCTGCTGAAAGGAAGCAGGGTTATAGAACAGCTTGTGCAGTTCTCTGTGGCAGTGTGACTTGAGTTTGTCGCGAGCGAGAAGGTGCAAATATTATGAATTTCCGAGTGTAAGAAATATAAAATCAGACTCCTAACACCGTCTGAGAGGGAACAGAGAAACCTCGCACTCTCTAGCGTGTTACTGACAGGAAGGTGGGATATATAACGGCACTCAGGAGGTATTCACTACATTTCCTGTTTATCACGGCCACATTGTCGAACTTCCATAGTTTCGGATCTTTCATAACAATAACATGACGACAGCATGTAAAAGTCACCGACAGAGGACAGATGTTTGGGAAGCGTTGAGTCACGAGAAGGTGGATTAATATTTGACAAAAGGTTTATTTAAACATAACCTAAACCTATGATTATGTCAAAACGGAACTTATTCAGAAATTCTTATCAGCAAATTAGCAAACATGTGGGACCAGTTTGGTCAGGTGAGATAAAAATAGTCATCATGAGGTAATGTTGTCCACCTCCCTTTATGTAATTAACTGATATCATTCATGTTGTTTATGTGTTTGCTTCTCATTAAAGCCTCTTTATTATAAATGTATTTATTTTGTAAAGCCTTCCTTGAATAAAAATATGAAGTTACATCAAACATCTAAGTTTTGTCTGACACTTCGTTATATTTCTGTTAATGTTTTCTTTACACAGATGGCACAAGAAATAGGTTCCATACTCCAGTTACTCCTCCCTCTGACCCGGGTCCTGAAAAGCTCAGAGAGGTCAGAGGTCGTGGATGAACCGGAGGACCTGCAGGCCATGCTGCACCAATTAAAGGGAGTGGCTGAAAATCTGGCAAAGACTTCCAACTCTGAGGTGAGAGTCATGACAAACTGAAACAGAAAGCTACAGTTTCTCCAGAAGTTTTTTTTAATAGTCTTTGAATCACAATAATTTACTCTACATGGATAGTAAGTCATGTAAACACAGTTTGAAACTGTGTTTTATTTATATATATATATATATATATATATATATATATATATATATAAAATTAGGGATGCAACGATACAGAAAATTCACGATTCGGTTTGGTTCGATACTTTAGTCTCACGGTTCAATATTTTTTTGATACAAAAAAGAGCTATTTCCATGTACTTCTTAACTTGTAATTCATTGGAATTATTTTCTAACATTTGTTTAATCTCAAAAGTACAGTTTTTGAATGAAATGTTGCTGAAACAACAAGTTTCTCAGTGGATCCGCGCTCAACACTGCAGCCTAGGTGGAGCAGTCGAACAC